>BMAW01091113.1:91552-165099 GCA_019974015.1 Nephila pilipes
ATGGTTAGTTAAAAATGTATCTCAAAGCCAGTTTATGCTTTAAATTTCTTTTTATGAATAGCTTTAAAAGAAACCTTTCTGCAGGCGAATTTATTTTTTACTTTATAAATATATCTGGATTACGATGGAAGAAATGCACATAGATTTCGATGAAGGGATGGGTATGCATTTAAATAATGCATAAGACAACCAGTGATTGCTTTAAATTCAAGATTATGCAAAACGAGATCTTTATCTTAACATAAAATCAAGCTGATGGCAAAAGTATATGATATCTATTCGCTGAATAAATGAACTTAATAAAACGGGTGGAATTATGCAAAGGAATGATCGAAGTTCGTTTTTTTTTTAAAAAAAAATGCTTATGTCTTTAACATTGATATTTTTAAGAACGTTTAATAACTCATGCTTATTTAGTTGCTTTTGAAAACATTTATTTTTGAAAAATATGAGGAGAAGCTATCAAGTACTAATTTTTTTTTTTTAAATAAAACTAGTTCTAAATAGAAAGGAGCGTTTTTTAATGTAGATGATTTTTATACGTCTTACGTGTTTAGGACATTTAACGACCTTTTTTTCTCGATTAAAAATCTACCAGAACTGAATTTATCAGACTTAAAGATCCATATAATTTTTTGATAAAAAATTTCTCAAAAAAAAATTTAGGAAAATTTTGCAGTTCTACAAAACAAAATTCTACAGCAAATGATTTTTATACGTAAGTTAGAAGTTCAAAAAATGTTGTGCGATAGATGGCTTTTCTGAGGCTAGTTGGTGTTACCATAGTGAAATTCCACTTGTTGAATGGTGCTAAAAAACTCACACTGAGTCACAAGAAATTTGATTGGGCAGCCATTTCTTGCTCAATCGATATTTGATTGCTGCAGAGTCGAGTTGTCACAATTGATGAGACCCGTATTTGAGATTATACAACGAAAAACAAGCAACAATAAAAAAAAATTTTGGAGAATATTTAATGAATCGGCTCCAAAGATGACGAAGACGGTCTCACCGACCAGAAAACATATGGCAATCATTTTTTGCAGGGTAATACAATAATGAGTTACTTGGAGAGGCGCAAGCGTTTAGTTTTCTTTCTCTCGAAAAACACCTTTTTCATTTTACCACAAATAAGCTACGAATGCAAAATGTTCACTAAAAATCTTTTTTTTTCTTTTTCAGAACTACCATCTATTAACAAGAAAATTAATTAATTCTGGGTACCAATGACATTTTTTATTTAACTTGGCGGCATTTTTTAAAAGTGTTGTTTAGTGTCTTCTACAGACGACGCTGAGACTGAGGAGGCTATCCGCTGTACCCCCTATCTGTAATGACCTTTTTATTTGTAATCTATTTGTTCATAACGCTTCAGTTTATGTAGCAGGCTAATATTTATTTACATAACTTCCAAATCGAGGCTCTTCATTCAAACAATGTCTTAGAAAAGTCCTCAAGGACAATTGAAGGGAAATAGGCTTGCGAACCACTATATATATATATATATATATTTAGTTTCAATACTTCGTTAAAAATAAAAGTTACAATCCAAAAATACTACGTCTTAGATAGAAATTAAATTTCATAAATTAAATCAATTCTATTTCTTATAAAAATAATTTGAGTTTTATTAGTTATTTGAATCAAAACGTGTCACCAAATAAAAATAATTGAATATCTAAAAATTCACATAGTTTTATTTATTAATTTAATAACATTGCCAGTTTTATTTACAAGTGCCCCAGTATATCTTGGCACTACGATAGATGTATGGATTGCAGAAACAATCGGGATTAAATGTTCTAAAGATATCTCGCATTTCTTGCTTGACACATCGAGGAAATTTAAGAGAGAGAATAAAAAAATCTCCAAAAGAATTTAAAGAGTGAAAGAAAAAAAAAACATTAAAAGAATGCATTACAGCACAAAACTGCAGATCAAAATTCTGATTCCGACAATTTGCCGAAAAATGTACGGTCATTGAACGTCAAAAACGGCAAGCATACACTATCATCTGTCACCAGATAAAAATCATATATTTCGAAAGGCAGCAACTGCTGTAACTACATCGACAAGCCAACCGAAGAAAAGTATGGGCTTTTGTTGGTTCATCCTGGCACAGAACATACAAAAGCGACGTTCGAAGAAATGCCACTTTTTTTTTTCTGCACCTGCTCCTAAAAATGAAACATTCCGACCAACACCAGCCAATAAATTCTACATAATACTCATATTTATAATCAAAGTTAAGATGACAAATCATATTAACTTCTGAGCAAACAAGATGTCAGATATACGTTTTGAGTTTTAAACATTTATCCTAAGAGAGCACGCTCTTTTCTCGACGACCATGCATGAATAAAAACTAAATAAATTGACGCCAAATTTGAATTCTGACGTTCGATAATCATCTGAGATGTTCTGTCAAGATGAAAATGGATTTCAGAACCGGTCATGAATGCAAAAAATACAGTAAAAATAGAAATAATTCTGTAATCTATATACAATAGTACCTCTTGTACAGGACACTTCTACTAAAGGGACAAAATGACTGGTTCGGCGGGTGTTTCTTATTGATAGGTATATATATATATAAGTATTAATGTTAATTAGACGTAATTTTAAAGTATCCGTACACCTTCGGAGAAATTTTCTTGAAATACATTGATATTAGCTATCAAAATATTTTTTTAATCCTAAAATGTAGCCTAAAACTATGAAAAACACATTTAATAATCTGCTTTTAATTTTAAAAAAAAAAAAAAAATTATGTGGAAAACATGGTGAAAATAGTACATAAATTGATTATCAGAATAACGCTCATAACTCAAATGTAAACAAAAATATCATTTTTCTGTACATTTTATCTTATTCATCGTAACATTGTTTGGGGCTGGTACTACTTTCATGATGAAAATCATATTACCACAATTTTTATTGTGTTTCGAGTCAAATAGCAATGTAAAATCAAGAAAAAGTTATAACAATACACGATTTACACCTTTGTTACTAAAAGTATATCAATTTTACGACCATGAAAGTAGTAGGAGTTCTTAAACACTATATAAGGAAGATATTTGCAAAGTTTAAAATAATTTGGTTCATAACTGTTTCTGATATCTACGTTGCCCTATGTGAACATGTCGAGAAAACTCATTTTGAGGAAAATCAAAAACAAACTTTCAAATGCAATTAAAAATTAGCTACCGAGTAAAATTCAAATCCCTCTAAATTAAGTTCTAAATAAGTATAAGCAAAATTGAAATACTATTAGAAAGAAAAGAGTTCAAATTATAAATTGACATTGAAATTAGACAATCGAAAATTTTGACAAAAATGGCATTTTAAAGTGTACGGATACCTTAAATTATAAAACATCATACTATATATATATATATATATAATAGATTATAATCTCTAAAAACTAATTTAAAAAAATATTAAAACTAAAGACCTACAAATACTACAGAAATAATTGAAAAAATCAGTAAGTTATCAAAAGAACCTAACGATTAAATTGAAAATGTGCAAAATATTATAATGAAAAAAAAAAGCCTTAAGTTTATAGAAATACAAATTATGTATAGTTTTAAATCAAAACATTTGTAAACCAATAATTAAAAATTACAACTTAGTTTAATACACAGCTACCCAAAACATAGCAAATCTTAAGAGAAAATCAAAGAATTAATGAAAAACAAAAATGGGAGATAATGTAGTTCAAATATTGTCCCATACTTTGGAATGGGAATAATACATCCGTTTGTGTGCGTGTGTGGTCAGGAATTTGAATCTGATGAATACAAAATAGTTCAATTATCAATTAAATCTAAGTGAAAAATCTGCAGATTTTTCTTTTTAAATAATTGAGTATATATATATATATATATATATATATATATATTACATAAATCAGATAAAATCTAAGAAAAAATGTTTGAATATGCAATTTAGTATCTCAAGATCATTTTCACGTGAAATTATTTTTTTTTACACACAAGACTGGATACTAATGCGTCTTATTCGTGTTATATTTGGCACTGTAATTTCTTATTCCATTTAAAAAAAATTCTTGACTGGCAATCATGAGAAAGATATGTATCTATTATTTTCATGTTTATTTTCTTATTTAACACCATTTTCAAAAAAAAATTATTTAAAAAAATGGGAATTAAGTTTCAAAAACAGAGTAGACAAAAATTAAATATCATTAAAAGCATTCGAAATATTCAAATCCCCGTCCCATGTTATCAAAACTTAGTTATTAAAAAAAAAATTAAAATTAGTGTACAGTGAAAATTCAGTTTATAGGTACATATAAAAATTCAAATTGAAATTAGGAATAAAATTAGTAACTAACAACTATTCATCGCTACTTGATAACAAGCGTGTACATTTATTACGAACCGGATCAAAAATTCTATCATCAGTAGATGTGTCAGATATGTCAAGCACAACTGTCGGCTTTGATTCAAATGAAGAATTTAATTCGGTATTAACGGCCTCTGTTGATTTTTTTGTTGTCGTTGTTTCAAAGTCTGCTTGTTTAGTTTCTCAAGTTGCGTATATAATTCGTGACACCCTTCTACACAAAACTTAGGATTACGTTGACATTTTAATGCACGCTCTATGTTAGGATCACGAGTAAGAAAATGTTGCTCCGTACTTTTAGCAAATTTAAAGTCCTTGAGAATTAAATCAGCTGTTAATAGCGGAACTTCACTTTCGACTTCGTCATTATCGACTTCTTTACTATCATAAACTGTCATGAATTCGATCAAATCGTCCTCACAAAGGGCTCTCTAGCATCAATTCCTCGATGTAAGCCATTTGCTTGTTCTTAAAACCTTCGGCACCAATTGCATTGGATAGAGTTATAAGTTCAGAACACACAGCTGATTTTTGTACAACGAAATTTCCACTTCTGACGCATGCTGGAAATTTGTTTTTTCCAACAAGAATTTAAGATCGGTTAGCGCAACAGTTCGATGGCAAAAGAAGCGTGTGTTATACAATCCATAATAGTAAACTTTCTCCATGCTTCCACAACAGTCAAATTTCTTTCTTCCTCTGAGTCTAAAATATATTTAAACGTCACATATGTGACTCACACATGTGTGGGCATAAACCGACTATCTTTTGATTACAATGTCAAAATTAGAATTTTAAAAAATTGGGGGATTCGTGCCAGAACAAAAAATTTGCGTAAAAAAGTATTTTGGCGAAAAGTGTTATTTCAAAATCGCGTAAAAGAAGAGTTGGGTGTTATTAATTATTTCAATCATACATATTTTATTCACAAAAGCACAATCAATAATTAAACTCCTCGCAGAAACTATTTTTAGAAAGCAGTTACGTTTCTGAAAATATTTATACTTCGAATTCCATCCGAAACGAAATAACCGCAATACACATTTCGAAGTGGAATATTTTAAGACTGACATAAAAATAAAATGCAAAGAGCTATAAAAAAAAGGATTCAAATTCCCGCATTTTTTGCTTTTAAAATTCATGAAAATAGAGAAATGTACCTTAAAAAAATGAACGCTTATTCATATCCAAGAACACGAACTTTTCCTTCAACGAAACAACTTTAAAAAAAACCAGTTTTAAAACTTATGAATTCAAACGAAATCTCTCTTCAACACAAATAAAACAAGCGTTTTGCGCGTAAAACGCGGAATTCCACTCCCCGTAAGAACACTTCACTCATAAACAAGCAAGCAACCAGAAGAATACCGTCGTTCTGAGGATTTTCAGTTACACAATTTACGAGAAGGGTAAATGCAGATGCAGTAAACATGCGCATATAAAAGCGGCTTATGAAGTAATTCCAGAACGAGGAAATGTCGCACATGCTTTAGAAGGACCCATTCCTGTGGAAGACAATTGAACCATAAACCGACAAAAGCATCTCCTGGTTTCGGAGGCATCGTATTCCAGGCGGAATGAAATTGTACGCAGGACATGAAAATAGCTCAAGTTCCTAGAGGCAAATTTTGTTGACGTTAAGTACCAAATTTATATGAAGCACTGCATTTGAAGCTCTGGATATGTAAAGGGAAATGGCGAAATCACGGAAGATTTGTTCCTCGGTATTTTGATGTCGGGTGTGGCGTTGCGGAATGACTTCGTGATATAATGTCTTGTTTGACGTCAGATGTCAGGAGGATAGTTTAATTGGTATCTTAAAAAATTCAATTTTCTGAAAACAATATATATTAAAATATAGATTTTCCTGCATATTTTAAAACGAATTTCACGAAAATATTTTAAATAATTTCCAATAGATACTCCCCCTCCTAACTTCCACACCACACCAACGGGAAGACCTAGAGCCTCGACAGATTTTAAGTGTATCACAATTTAAGATAATATTACAAAAATTGTAAAATTACATGATCATATTATTCTGCAAAATATGAATTAAATTTATTCTGTTTATATTTTTCAGCGGCAGGTGCGTATTAAAATATGGAAAATATTAATACTAATTTTCAATAAGTCTATTAGTTTATTTAAAGTACAAATTATAAACTATCACATATAGAAACATTGTATCAATCATTTAATTAAATTTAAAAAAAGAATTGGAGGTTTAAAGAAAATGAAAATCATGCTTCATTTATAGCGGTTAACAGTCATAAGAGCCCCTTCACAGGAAAGCTTTACTATGAATATCATATTTGAAACAATTTAGAAGATGAGAGAATAAGATATGAAACCAAAAGTACCTATTTCTGACGACAGGAGGCGTTGCTAAGGGAAATTGATGTTACCTTTCAATGCTTCCAAGTGCTAAACGGCGCCAAAGAAAATTTGACACTGATTCATAGGTTAGTTTTTATTCGTTAGCCTTTGATTACTGTTGCAGCGAATCGTCACCGCCGACGAGACCTGGATTCATCATTATTCTCCGGAAATCGGAAGCTATTATGTATCGATATTCTCGTGAGTTATTCTATATCCATTCAGTATCGATCATGCGCACAATTTATGTTGTCTATAGCGCATGTGCTTGAGATTATTTAAAATAGGTGACCAATTTCGCTAATATGACAGTTTTTATTTTCTATATCTTGTACTAATGTGTGATTTAATTGCCTATTGTTAATGAATATTTTCCCACTTTTTTTACAAAAAAAGTGTTATAGAGTGCCTAAAGAACTCAGAACATAAAAGAGAATAAGCTGCGTCTGTTCCAAAGAAGGCGAAAATGATCTCACCGGTAAATTTACGTTGGCTACTTTTTGGTATGTGATTGGCGTCATTATCATGGACTTCTATGAAAAAGGAAAAATGGTCAACAGAGACAATAACTTCAGTGAGTTTATCCATTCCCATTCCAACTCCGGAACTTTTTGAGCCGCATTCGTATTTTAGTAGCTTTGTTTTCTAATCAGTATAATACATAAAAAGTTCTTGAAATCATTTTTAACACAGAAATGCAAAATTTAAATGTTTTTATGCTCTGATTCATCGGAAACAAAATGGGATGATATATCGATACAATAACAGTTATCGATAATCACTTGGCATCAAAGTTTAGAATAAACAGAGTAATTTGAGACGATTCATAGCTTCTAAGAAACTATAACAGAATATATTATTTTCACAAATTATATAAAATATGCATTTATTCAATGATATGATAAGACACGGATCAAACAATTTTTCGATTGAAATTTTAAAGCCACAAAGTTACTCGCATATAAATCAGAGTAAGCATATTAAACTGATATCAGTGTCATAGCCTCTTTTTGCTTGACTCTCTTTCTCTTTTAAAAAAAAAAAATGGTAAGCATTTATAAAACTTATCACGTATTTTCACATTCTTTTTCCTCCACTTTCGTTGAATTTTAAAATATTTTAAATACATTTTCAGTTCTTATCTAACCATCATTAATTATTATTTTAAAATCTTAAGACTTCTTTTCTTGTATTTAAATAATAGTGCAAATTTTAGCGAAACATTACTTAAATTTTTGAATCGAGATTTAAATTTACGTATATAATCCCAAAAATTTTAATTTCTAAAAGCTATGAATATTTTTAAAACACTTATGTATGATATAATATAGTAAACTTAATGTATGATATATCTAGCATTTTGTGTCCCCCTTAAAAAGAGGAGAATATCATTTTCCATCCACCCCCAAACTATAAATCTAACTCATGACATTTATATGAAAGACATCTAATATCCCTTCCGAGTTCAAAATACTTCAGATTATAAAAATATGCTGCATGTATAGAAATGTGTTTCTTTACTAGAAACAGGATTTCAAGACCACTGCTTTCTATCTCCTGTTTTCGACCAGAGAACCTCTTTTCATAGGCCAAGAGTTTTTAGTCGTCAACAACTATGTTAATAAGTACGGATGGATGCGGTTGAGTGAACAGGAACTCATCAAGCATAACTAACCATTGCTACGACAATAACAATGTGAACATACAGTGAAGATAACTTCTTTTTTTTTTACACATAAGTAAATTGGTCGTGGAACTTTAATAACTATTCTAAACGCGTTCAATTCAGCCTCGGGGAAAGAAATGGTGGAAATAGTAAAACATTAACTCGTTGAAATCATTAAATAAAGAGGTTTTCGTTAATGTAATGACCGCAATTTGGATCAAATTTGAAATTATTCGAATGGAAATCTACTTTTTTAAAAAAGTTATTTAGACGGAAAAGAAATAATGGTAAAAGAAATTTTGTAATGGAACATTTAAGGAAACCTCTTAAATATAATGAACTTTCAAAAATATCTTCATATTCTTTCCTTTTTCTAGAATAATAAAATTTCAGACTTGATGCAGTATACGTCCGAATTGACGCCATTTTGTATTTTTTGGCGGTGAAACATTTAGAACCAAATTTCGCGCCAAATTCCAAACAAATTAAGTTGGCGGTATAAAAAAACGAACTTGGCAGCCAGCATATAATGCATTTTGGCCAAATTCTATCCATCACATTCATAAAATTTAGTAGACCATTACACATCATTACAAAGAGTCGAAATTTACTAAATTTAGTGACTCACTTACGAATCGAGAAGCTTTATATATCGGTCATGACCTTTATTTTAAAATGAACTAACACAATGTGCATGTATGTATATATACACGTGTGTGTGAGAGAGAGAGAGGGAGAGAGAGAGAAAAAAAGGGGTTCAAAAAGTACTTGAATTTGAAGACAGATAGCATCATTAAGATTGTTAATTGCAGTAGTCATTAGTCAAACATTAATCATTAGTGATCAATAATCATTAGTCAAACATTAATCATTAATGATCAATAATCATTAGTCAAATTGTTGCTGTTAAACGGGGCCGAAACAAATAAGTTAAGTTTCATAAGTTAGTTTTGATTTGGAAGACATTTGATACCAAATCAAAATTTGATTGATACCGCGTCGAGTTATTACCGCTTATGGGACCTGGATTCACTGGTTTATGAGACCTGGATTCACTGGTTTATGAGACCTGGTTATACACAGGAAACCAAGAAATAATCCGAACAATGGGTTGCTTCCGGTGAATTTGTTCCAAAGAATGCGAGGACGATCTCATCGACCGGAAAAGTTATGACGAAAAATTTCGGGGGGGGGGAGGGAAAGCGTCATGCTCACGAATATGAGGAACTGAGACTCAGACAGCTGTCTAGTGAGTCATGATACTTACTAAAAACAAATCATTTTCGATGCTACGAGCTCCACTTCTTGGATTTTCTAAGGACTCATTGAACGACCCTCATATCTGAAGACATAAGATTATACAACATTGTCAATGTATTTCATATAAAATTTTGGTACTTATCCATTTCGCCGGTGCAAATCTCGCCAAGCAGACTTTATTGGCGACAACACACAGTAAACATATAATCCCTTTTGGCGTCGGTTGTATCATTTTTGGCAACTTTATCGCTTGCGCCGGCGAAATGGAAAAGTACCAAAATTTTCATACTGTTTTCCATATAAGAATAACCTCACATTAATTTCTGTATCTTTAAATTTTTAAAAACATTTTGCGTCAATGTTTAACAATGAGATTTTTTTTATATAAATGAATCATATCAACATATTTAAGAGATCAAGGATAGAAAATTTTAAAAGCTCTTCAGTCTCTCTCAAAATGTCAACAATGCATTTAAAATTCCATGGTTAATAAATCAATACAATCGAAACCCATTTAACAATACTCGTAACCACTATTGGGTAACAGGACTTACAACAATGCCGGCATCCAATAATCAATTTTGAACAATTAAAGTTCCCCATATTGAATGAGGATAAATCACACAGACTATTCGCACATTAACTTAACGGTCATATACACTGCAACCGCTCTCAAAGCACAATGTCGATTAATGGCCATCGAAATCAAATTCGATGAATGCATTTTCAAACATGGATACGTCACAGGTTCAGAGATGCGTCAGTTAAAGGTAAAAGTAATTCTAAAATTCTGTTCATATGATATTTTTATTGACGCCAATATATATTTAAAAGGTATTAGGATTCCAAAACATATATAGTATAGAGATATATATATATAGTATATATATAAAGCATTTTACTCATTACTATTTAATTTATGCTTTACATAAAACAACACTCGAAGCCAATTTCAGTTTCACAGGACTATTTTATTTTAGCGGGGAGAGAGAGAGACCATTTCCAAATGGCGGGAATTACACAACTCCGTCATTGGATACAGATTATGACAGCATGAGTATAACAGCAATAGAAGAGAGCGTTTTTCGCTGCGTTTTTGTTTATATTACATCAGAGAAATTTCACTTTAAACGTCAGAGACCACATGGTCTGGATGGAGCAACTTCGAGGAAATCTAAGAGTAGAATTAAAGTCTGGTAGGGATCATCCCCACAGGTCTGGAGCGTGTGATCCGCTTATTTCTGCGAATTTTTAAGAACGCGTGATTGTATAAATTAAAAAAAAAAAAAAGGAATCGTATCAGGAAATAAGAATGAACACTATCAGTTAAAGGAGAGAATGTGAAAATTTAGGAACATATATATATATTTAAAAGTGTGTTACTTATTTACTGGAAAGTTGGTAAATGATTATATAAATCCTCCTTAGGTATCTCACTTTAATTTGTGATTCAAACATATCAGATAAAAAAAAAGCGAAGGTATCGAGATTAAGAAGTGATTGTTTATTTACATCGGACTGAGAAGCAACACAAGGGCTGTTGGATCCCGTAATTTTGAACCTCGGTCAAGTAATGAGAACAACAACTGAGCTAAAAACTCCCACTCCAAACTTCCACATCACGTCATTGGTTGGAATTGGAACTTCGACCATGTTCAACTTCATCAGCCCCGCTACGCTGTGGACCGTATCATCAGTATTCGAACCCACGACTCGATTATCCGGCCACGAGTGCCCGACCATGGTGTGGCTTTCGAAAACTTAAAACTCTGCGAGAAATGTATAACTCTGAATGATGACTATGTAGATTAAGAGTCGGATTACCAACTGCTTGTCACGAAATGGATATGAAAGTAACATCCAGCCACAAAATATCCGCATATAATACACAGATAAATTTGAGTTGAGCCCACTCAAAAGTAAAATTTTCTTTGAACGCCCATTTTTTAGCAAGCACGGAAACCGCAGAAAAGTTTTAACTTTTTCTCCGCCTCGAAAGAGAAATATCTCCTATTTCCGTAGGCCAGAGAAAGACATCTAATATATTTCACGGGGAATGATCTATCTTCATAGGTCTACACCTCCACCTACATGTTTCAATGAAGGGTTCACATGAGTAAATACGATCACGCAGGGAGGAACAACCTGGGGAGTAAGAAATGAAATATTCGGAAGGAAAGAAACTGTAGTGCGTCTTTCACTTTTACGAAGGGGCGTCGCATATCAATTGGTACCTATGCATATAATGTTGTAAATTATAGCTCTTCATGTTGACTTGTTTAGTTTCAGGAAGCAGTCGATTGAAGTAACTCTTAATCGTAAAGCTTTAATCATTATTAAAAAAATAATCAAGATATAAAAATTTTCATTTACATTTCTTAAAATTTCTCCACATAATGATAATCCAGAGTTTTACATTTTCCCCCGCGTTTCGAAGGCAATCATTGTGGAACACAACAGATTGTACTCGGTCTTTCCCATGCTATGAGTTATTTCTATCTACGGCTTCTTGAAACCAATCAAATCAAAATGAATAGCTGTAATTTACAACATTATATACACATGGATCAATTAATATACAGAATAAATTTTACCCACATATATCTAGGCGCTATTTCTTAGTAATAATTAAAACTTTACGATATCCCTATGTATCTATATTATTTATTCGATTATGCTCATTAGAGGTTTAAAAAAATACGAGTAAATTACGCATAACTCACAAGCGAATTTCAGGAATTTAAAAGCAGTCTCGTAAAGAAAAAATAATTGAAAAAGAGTGCAAAATATATCACTAAATAGAAGCGTTTTAAATAACATTTCGTTAAATCAATTTAGATGACCTTTATGAAATAACAATGATAATGATCGAATAGGAAAGAATGCCAGTCAGTATATTCTTGGAAAAGTATAAAATTTAGAACAAATGCCTTTATTTTCACGATTAACAACAAAGTAGCTTTTCACTGATCAAATAAAGAATTCGTAAACTATCTATATAGAGTGTTTCAAAATTCACGGGAAAAATTTATGGGTTACAGAAAACATCTAAACAAGCAATTTTCTCCACACAATGCATGGGTGGAGAACAAGTGGTAAACCGCTAGACAGCGTTGTAGTGGAAACATAAAACGCGACTTTTCTTACACTTAGTCATTTTTACCGGGGTTTTCAGGAAGCATGGCGACGTGCAGTAATCATGAAGAGGTCATACCTCCTGAAAACAGAAATTAGGAAAAGGCGTGCTTCCTGAAATCCGCGGTAGAAATGACTATGTGTAAGAAAAGTCGCGCTTTATGTTTTCCATTACAGCGCCATCTAGCGGTCCACCGCTTACTTTCCGCCTGTGCAATGTACAGTAAAAATTGCTAAATTAGATGTTTTCTATCATCCCTTAAATGTTTGCCCATAAATTTCGAAACGCCCAGTATTTATTGTTATCACACATAAAAGGATTTGTAGAAACATTTTCCTATTGGAAATATTACATGTTTATAGAACGAAACTAAACTATCAGGAAGATTATTAACATTGAACAAAATAGTAAATCATCATGAGCATAAAGAGGAAAAACAAAAATAAAAAACCCGACGCTATAGTAAAATTTAACCGTTTCATGATGTGAGATATTCGATAATGAAACCTTAGAAGCCCATAAAAAAATCTATTTTAGCAGGAATATGTCAACACTTCAGACATGATGTAATTTATTTTGGTTATAAAGGTATAATCCATGAAATAAACCGCTGAAAAATATGACACGTCACTAAGAATGATGAATAACTATAACTCGCAAATTTAACAAACTTTAATAGTATTGTTTTGGAAATAAAGAGAAAAAGATTTAATACCTAATTCTTTATATACTTATTATTTCTGAGCTTAATTCGAAAGAAAAACTTTAGAGAAAAAATATACAATTTTTGTTTCTAAATTAATTCAATATCATTTTGTTATTTATTATGATTTTACGCCCTGTATGTATTCTTGAAGGTCATTCATCAATATAAACCATCGTACCCACAAACTTCACCACAAATCTCACATTATATAACCATTTAGTATTCGGTAGAGAATTTAATTACGGGCTAATTTATTAAATTATAATAGATCATGCACATCTTAAAGCTCTTACGATAGTTTAAAGTAATTAAATATGCAAATTATAGTTACAAGCATGTTGATATATATACGATATATACTTACAGTAGAAAGTTTATAAACTGGCGTTGCGAAATACGTTGGAGCGGACGTTAAATTACTAAAATTGATTACCCTGTGCTTATTATATTGAAATTTATAGCTTAGTTGGATTAGATAATGAAAACTAATTAATCCGTACTTATTAGTTCTACCCAATTATTCGGAATTAATTTCCATTCCAACTTCGCCAGATTGTAAATGCTCGTTTGTTTCAAATGGTGAAAAGTTTGATTGACTTCTTGGGTATAAAGGCGGGCGTATTTAAGTGTTAATCACAGAAATCTCCCCTCCTAACTCTTCAAATTTAATTTCTTTTTTTAAAATTGTATTTTTGTCTCTTCTCATACCAATGCACCTCATAAGTTATTAAGTTCGGAATGAGACTTGGAATAACAACGCATCAACATCGAACATCTTGTCACACTTATCCATTTTCATTCCTTTCAAATGTAATCACTTTTATATAAATGCCATCATTTTTATATTAATAGAATTAATTTTAATTAACAATTGATTAATGTTAAACTGATGAACAGTGGCTTCTTAATAAGGTGTTAAAAATGGCGAATTGAATATTATTTAAAGGAATTTAATTAAAATACTTTCTAAAAATATTTTAAGCACAATTAATGTTCCTGTTAAAGTCTACCCCTTTTTAATTTATTATTTCAAAAAATCATCATTATGGTAAATACAGGTCTGCATGGAATTGTTTTCTTATAATTTTTCATTATCATCTCTTTATTACAAAACACGAATTTTGTGGTTTGTGGACTATCTAAATAAATCTATCAAAACATCAATTCATAATTTTAATTTTATTAATTTAAGTTTCGCGTACATTCAGCTACAATTTCAAGTGTGCAGTGAGATAAAAAAAAACAGCTTTACAATTTCACAAAGGTTATTGGTGATGAACAGAATAATTTTGAGCTACAGAATAATTTGATTCGTAAAAGGACTACACCTGAGTTGGCATATCATTCCTGCAACTTTCACGCCGTGCCACATGAAAACTTAAGTTTTCGCGAATTGAACTATTGTATCTCCTTAGCTCCCTTCTATTTAAGGTATAGAAGTCCTTATTATGCTATTTCGCCATTATCCATTATGAGTCTTTGTTGTAATCATAGCATGAACATTAATATCATGAACATGACACGAGGTTCCTAACATTCGTCACTGGGAAACATTCCCCCCCTCCCTTTAACAACAAGGATCACGTCCAAAATACCGTATATTTCCGCGGTGACCTTCATATAAGACGAGGTATAAATTTTTCTCCAACTTTTGTTGTCTTAGCATATAACACATCGATCAATAACTCCCGAGTCTAACATTGAAAACAACATTTTTTTTGCAAAATTTTTTTTTATTCATCAACGTAACACCTTTTGTTAATCACCTTTTAGGGTGATACAATCGTTCCAACACTTTTCCAAATCTTTTTTTTTCTTCTTTTTTTTTTCGCAAGAAATCTTTTTTGTTGCGAGTAAATAGCGATAAACAGCTTTCTGAATCATCGACTCGTTGCTGTTTTTGTTCCATCGAAAGCAATCGCGGCACCCACTTGGAAAAAACCTTTTTCCTGGTCCGATCGACTTAAAATTTTGACACGTTTCAAGCAAAGGTTAGTACTCTAGAAAGACCTGGTTACTGGTTCACTACGAGCGCCATCTCTGGGTTAGACTCGGGAGTTATTGATCGATGTGTTATCTGTCTTATAAGACGACTCCCAAATTATCTAACGCTTTGGATTTAATTTAGATCAGCGATCATCAGCTGGAGCAAATTTTTATTTTCTTGCATTGGGCATCACTGCATATCGAATTACGAACTTATTTACTTGAGCCTCTAACAAGTTCATTGGCCGCGGTAGCCCAGTGAATGGCCCCGGATTCGCGGTCGGTGTTGTTTCATCGAGTCGTGGGTTTGAGTCCCGATCCATCAAATCCACCTATCGGCGAGATGTGAAAGTTTGGACATGGTTAAGGTGCCGTTCTCATCGCTTGATCGAAGTTTGAAGTAACGGTGCCAATAGCCCTCGTGTTGCTTCTAAGTGTGACGCTATAATAAACATTTTATCAAATCAATAATCCAGCAAGTTTACATTCATGCACCTGGCAGCATTGCGTACAGAAGCACGCTCTGAATCAAAAACTCACATATACCTCCAGAAAGTTAATTTTCTTGAATCTGGCAGCACTGCCTACAGAAGCACGTGCCGAATCACGAACTCTTAACAAGTACTACCAAAACTTCAAAAAGTGCGGGATTTCTAATGCAATGAAAGGCACTGAAGACAATTTGTTACGTCACCCTGGTGACGAAGCGGAAATCGACTCATTAGGTTCAGAACGGGACCCACATGACGAGCTTCTCAACAAGTGAAGCGAAGATGTACTTGAGGAGCTGTTTGCCTTAGATGATGAAAGTGATGGATTTGCAGGATTTTAAATACATTTTATTTTGTGATTTATTTTATTTTATAATAGTTTAAATTAATATAAATTTCAAACCATTTTTTGCATCTGTTCTGGAAGACGACCCCGGATTTTGGGTGCCTTTATTACGATTCGACTAACATCTTTTCTACGAAATAATACAATAGTCATTTTTATCTAATTCTATGTATTATACGCCCATTAAATCAATAAAAAATTTACTTTCATTCGCTGAAATAAAAACACCACCGCGAATTTAAAATTGACCATTATCCGCGAACTCCCCAAAAATTGCTTCTAAATCGACCCAAACAAGTAACTTTATCCATTAAACAATACAGGAAATCGCCGAATTAAGTAACCATCTTCCAAAACGAGACTTAGAATCTTCCCTTTTTAGACTGGATAATTTAGATGCCCATGCTGAAAACTTAGTTTTTCGTGAGCAGTCGACTGAAGCGAATTCGATAAGCTGTCAAAACGTTAAGCATCGTTCATCTTCCCCTTCCCCCCCCCCAGTTCCACGACCCCCGAAAATTCTATCCACTCCTCATAAATAATTCAAGCATGTGCCGAAATATAAGGGAAGAGTTGAGTTTGAGAAAACTCACAGCCGGCGTGACTTAGCAGTTTCGATGTGGAAACTCTTGGAAATAAGATTAGGGGAAGAGATGCTGTTGGTCAGACAGAGTAGGCATTCGAATTATGAATAATAAGGATATCAAGATGTGTGTTCAAGATTTAATTAGATATCTATCAACTTACCCCCTATTGAATATAATATTTCGGACATTAAAAGTAACCGAATTATTTCATCAACATATTATGTAATAGAAAGGAAGATTGTTTTATTCATAATCATTTCGAATTGATTGTCTGTAAAGATAGTTCCCCGATATCATTCAAGGCAAAAAGAAAAAGAAAAAAAAAAAATTACAACACCCTGTGTAGATGTTATGTGGTGTAGTATTCTTAATATATGTTTCCTGTATAAATTTTGGACAATCTTCATTGATCAGTAAGTCAATAAATTATCATACAACAAGTAAAATAATAAGTCGGTTGACTGATTATTAATTAACGTCACACTTAGAAGCAACACGAAGGTTATTAACAACGGATCTCGTAATTTTGAGCCTCGGAAAAGTGACGAGGACGATATCTGAGCTGGTACCCCACTCTCATAACTTCCACATTATTCCAACATAAGTCTTTGAACCTTGTCAGATTTTAAATGCGTCAGCCATGCTATACATAGTGTTTTCAGAGGTATCAGGGCTCGAACCCAATACACAACGAATACAACGTCACTCATAAGCTTGCGACCATGACTGTTCGGCTATTGTGGTCGCAGCAATGAGTTAGTGTAATATGGGCTCTTTGGGAAATTTCTAAGTATTGCGTTGTTGATGAATTTTATTCGGAAAAAATAAAATGTGTTTTAAAAAAATTATTAATCGGATACACACGTTCCGAATTTTAAGCGTATATTCAATTCGGAAAAAAACTAATTACGCATAAATTCAAAAACCGTTAGCGAAATTTTTTAAAGTGTACAGAGTCAAGAATGGAGCAAAAAAGTTAAAATACGATGGGGAAAGTAAAATATTGTTTGTGTAAAACAAGAACACAAAAACATAGAGACATCAAGATTTTTCTTGCTCAAGTCCCTTTTAAAGAGAGTTCTTAATGTTAAAAAATGCCAATAAAAAGTAGAAAGATATTTAAAAAGAGCAGAAAATAATAAATATGTCCTAAATTCAATCGATACAACAATTCACAGAATGTTTTTTCGCCCGTTAAAACTGCATTTACTAAATTTACAGCTTAATTGAGTTCTTTATAATATGCTTATAGTTCGATACGTTCTACACAACACTTTGTTCTAAATACTAATGTTTAATTATAGAATCAATCAAAAGTAATCATAAAAACAAATTTCAAAAGAAGCATGTATATTTCAAAGTATGTATAAGAACTTATACTACTAGATAATAATAATAATGAAGACTTGAATAATTATTCGTAAAAATTAAATCTGAGAATGTTAAAATACAACAAATAACCTGAAACATAAATGCTCGTTTGACTGATATCTTCCAGAAATAAATTTTAAAAAAACTATAAATATCTGGCAAAAGCTCCTTTCAGTCGAGACATGGGTTCAAGTCCCGATGTCCTTAAAGACCCGTCGTGTAGCGAGGTTGATGCACATTAAATCTGTCGGAGCTCAAATTTCTTACATTCGCATGGTTAGGATATTTAGTGAGTGGTATTCAAACTCAGGTGCCATTTTCAACAAAAGAGAAAGGTTCAAAATTAAGAGGTTCGTCGCCAATAGCCTTCATGTTGCTTTTGAATATTTCCAATTGCTCTTAGTTTGAACGTTTGGAAACTGCTCCATATTGCTTAGACAAAATGTTAAATTCCTATATATGTTAAATAACTTTACCCACTCAAACATTTACCCGGGCAGCACGTCTGCTTCTGTACTTTTCACCCCCCGAATGTCATTCTGGCACACATCCACACGATAAAAATTATAATTTATTGTATGAGAATTTATTTAAAGTTGTACTTGGTAGCCCCAGTCGTTGGTGTGTGTTTATAGAACAATTTACGAAATAAATTACGTTTTTTTTAAAAACAATTTTTGCTTGATTTTATTTGTGAGAAACAGTATTTGCGCAAACATGTGAATTATGTGTTAAAACCCATTATGAATTATTTGATTATTGAGTCAGTAAGAGATGATGATTGTTTATTAACGTCGCAATGAGAAGAAACACGAGGGTTATTGGCAACGGACCTCGTCATTTTGCAGCTCGGTCAAGTGACAAGGACGACACATGAGCTGGCATCTCCCTCTCTAAACTTCCACACCACGCCAACGGGAGAACTTTGGGCTCCAACAGATTTAACGTGCATCAGCCTCGGCTACACGGCAGGTCTTTAGCAGCCAAGGCTCGAACCCGCGACTGAACGAAAACTGCTGGCCACGAAACAGAAACCATGACCACTAGGCTACCGCGGCCACCCTCGTCATTTCGAACCTCGGTCAAGTGACAAGAACGACACATGAACTGGCATCACCCTCTCTAAACTTCCCCATCCCAGAAGTACTCATGACCTCGACCAGATTTAATGTGCATCAGAAACCCGCTGCATGGTTGAGCTTTTCTAGTATCAGGGCTCGAAAATAAAAAGCAAAGCGGGTTGCGAGTCCTCGACCATGACCACTGGGTTACAGCGGCCAATCAGTAAGAGACAGTGCCTCAAGATGATTAATTTCAATCTTTGGGTGACGGTTCCTGATTTGATAATGAAAATTTCAGGTCATTCAATGAATTTGTGGAAGTAAATTTACATAGTACAACACCCGCTCTTCCAACATTTCTATTCACACAACATACTTAATGTAAATTTGTCAATTTGACAACGTGTTTTGTAATATTATCTTTCACGATTAAAATTACATTGTAATATTATCTTTCTTGGTCTATTAAATGGTTGATGAAAGAAGTTAAGAAATCGTTCATACCAGAGCAACATTTTTTCATTTTTTTTAAAACCATTACGATACTTGTTTTTAAGCCAGTTTCAAAATAATCAAAAGCGTGACTTTCATAACGAGGTCTTATGGATTCGGTGAAATTATAATTATGATGAATGAGGTACAAAAGAACAAAAAGATTAACGAATGGATGATTTGAACTAACAAACACTGAACAACTGAAAGAATGACTCACGTGAGCGACAGATACAATAATAATCCATCAGAAATGTATAACTTACCTGAAAAGAAAAGAAACATTTAATTAATTTTATTGTCAAGTAAAGCAAACACAACACAATCATAAAAACTTACCACTAAAAAAATTCATAAATAATCTATTAAATAAGCTAAATTATGCACGCATAAATTGTACATTCGTGTTTAAATACCTTCAAACACCATATGCACACAATATTTTTACAATTTATCTTTGGATTTAATGCAACGAGATAAAAAAAAATCATTGAAAGTTATTCATCCATTTAAAAAAAGCTTCCAGGGTTCAATGAAAAACACCGGGAGTTCAGGTAAATGGACTGCATTTTTTTTTGCCAATATTTTTTATTCGTCTTTAGTACACATCATAAGTGAAGTTAATTACCGTAAAAAAAAACCAGAGAACAAAAGTTAAAGCGCGGTCATTCTCTTTTTCTACTACTACATACTTCTCAAATGATTCTAATAAATTTTTTTAATTCAAGCAGCAACATTCATTTTAAAACGTTCATAAAATAACACAGCTATTTTTTTAACACATCAGAAGGAAATTAATTAAACAAAATAACATTCAAGTTGAAAAATTTATTTTCAAAACACTATTTCAAAAACATGAAAGTATACAACACAGGATGTTTCGAAACACATAGGCAAACATTTCAGGGGTAATAGAAAACTCCTAAGCAAGCAATTTTCACAAGCAAAACTTTCGCAGAGACACGGTATAAATGACGATGTGTAAAAAAACTCGCACCTTGTGCTTCAATTACAGCGCCGTCTAGTGGTTCACAGTTTGCTCTTTGTGTGTGCACTGTATGGTGAAAATTGCTTGTTTTGATGTTTTCCATCACCTCTCCAATTTTTGCCTATGGGTTTCGAAACATTCTTTAAAAAAGGCTATGCCAAAAATTAATTTAAATCTACGCATAATATAATTTTTTTTTATGATGATATAGTTAATTTTTACATAAAAACATGGTTTCACAATTTTATCGGTTTTTTTTTAAATAAAATTATAAGTTTTAATTCTAGTTTTTCTCTAAAACAATGTTTTCAGCTTTGTTCACACCATATTTTGCTTCACAATTCATCACATGCAATAATTAATATAATTCTCCGTCTTTTACACAAAGGAAATGTTATAAATATTTATACTCACGGAGCAGCAATTACAATATTAAAGAAAGTAAAGAAAAGAGAGAAGGTGTGCAGTTATATTAGCTAGCTATTTTTTTTTTTTGTTTTGTCGCAAAAGGTGTTGAGCGCGAATTTTCTCCTTCTGCAAAATTTTCCCATTCCTTTAAACCCATTACATGAACATAAACAGAAGTCTTTAATAATATTGTTTTTTCCTTCTGCTTTTTTACAGACACAATAGGATGCAAAATATATAATTCATACACACAACACACACACATAATAATTTATACTGAGTGCCCAACTAATATTTAAATTTGTTATTCATAGAATCTAGTATTCATTATAATAAAGAGTATTGAAATGTATTTTTAATGGTAATACACTTTTCAAATTTTAAAGTAATTATGTTGTTAATATTATCTGACGACTAAAGCGGGTGGTCTAGCACTGGGATAGAAACCAATTGACAGACAACGTTGAATGAGCCAGTGCATTGTCTTGGTGGAAAAATTTGGCACACGGATTCTTTAGTCAATTCCTAGTCTTAGCAATTGCATTACCGCTTTTTTTTACGATATTGTCATCCGTTTTCGATCAGAAAGGGTGACCCGAGCGTGAATCACCGTCAACGTTTTTTTTCTTTTTTTTTTTGGCCATCTTGAAAATGATTAAACCACTCAAAAACACGCGCACGCGATAAACATTCATTGCCATGCACTTCTACAATAAATTATAAGTTTCAGCAGGGGGGGTTTCAAGTTTCTCGCGAAATTTCTCAACAATTTGTTTGCTCAGTTATCATTTTTCGGCGAAAAGAATAAATAACTCAAATGCAAACGAAAGCTACGGGTATACGTATTCGTTTACTGAAACGAGAGGCACTGCATTCGAAAGAGAAGGCTTCACGCTCAACAGCTGTCGATCGCTGGCGTTAGGTGCATGCGTTCTTCTTTTGTAGCGTCAGTCTCGTTATTTAATAACCACACCTCGTGTAAACCCCCTATTATTCAAATACTAAACTTCAGAAGTGTAATAATAGAGAAATAAACGAACTCCGTTCTTAACGATAGTTCAATCATTCCCAACTCTTTCCAAATTAATAGGCCATACGTAAGTTGTAAATGAATTAATGTCCTTTAAGTACAGTGAATTTAAGTTTATAAATTAAGAGAGATCTACGAAAACACTTGGAAAGTAAACATGAGAAATTACTAAACTCTTTCCTATGATAAACTAATGTAGTGAAGAGTTCGCAGGAAATAGATGAATGGTATTTTAATACCTCTTTAAAAGAGTTGAAAACTTTGGTTCGGTATTAAAAATATATATCACTTGAGCAAAGTTTACGTCATTTCAAGCAAGAGTTTCCGAGACAACTTTATATTTGCTTTAAAAGGAGGTATCACGAAGTTTTCGGGATGTTGGCTCCACTAGATACTAAGAGAAGATATTAAAGATGAAGTAAGTGGTTTGGACGTTTTCCAGAAAACGATATATCACGATGTGATAGAAAGGTACCATTTATAAACTAAAATCTTTGAATATCACCAGTGTTATTTGCTGCAGTCTTTTAAATTTTCCAATGGAAGTACAAGCAATGAAATCTTAATATATTTTTATATTATACCATTCGGATTATAAGCGATTAAATTAGTTGAAATGGCAACTTTATTCTTATTTCTAGTTATTTTATCATATATATTATCTGATGTCTTTGTCATAAACAGTATTATTTATTCCGAAATTCTGAATCTAAGCATTAAAATAGCATCGACTGTCACTTGAAAAATTGCTACATTTAAATGTTTTTACATCTGTAGATTGGAAATGTAAATATTTTTATAAAAAAATTTTTGGAATGCATAACATATTAAAGAAAGACAAAAATAGGTATAGTTTCTAAAAAAAAAAATAAGAATACATATGAATTTAATCGATTAGCGTAAAATTCGTGAAAAGTTCACTTCATCTAATCAATCATCATGTTCTACACCGGGAAAAATACCTAAACATACAAGGGAAAAACCATGTTTTTTTCCATTATTTATAAAATCATATAATTTTTAAATATTTCATTCATTTAACATACAAGCCAATGTATTTTATCACATTTACATTTTTTTTTATTTCTAATGATACATGTTAAACTTAACTTTACATGGTAATAAATTACGTATGTTCATAATTATCTAACTAATAATTTTGCGGCTCCATGCAAAGTTCAATACAATTATCTTTCAGGATAAAAATGAAAAAAGATATACGTTTTATTACGCAAAGTAACCCATATAAATCAAAGAGCCAGAACAGAAAAACTAATTTATTTTTAACTTATTCAAACGATACTCTACTAGCCTGAAAACATAATCATTAATAACAAACAAATAAAAAAGACGGAAAACGTATTTGCAAATTCAACAATAACTCTCTCTATGAAGTCAATTTCACATATAAGATGCAAAGTTGGCATTTTTAAAAATAGAATTTCTGGTTATCAACGTATAAGTAATTTTAACTAAAAAAATCAAAGAATAAATAAAATGAAACAAAAAGCTTCCCTTTTAACTCAGTATTTTCTTCTAATTCTGAGCAAAAAAAAACATGCTTTTTCGAAAGAATTGTAAGAGAAACAAATTCCTTCCGAATAAATAATTTAAAAATAGCTTTCGATTGTTCAGTAACAACCGCATTGGAACAAGATAAGCTTTTTTTTTTACAATCGTTTGATAAAGACAATAACACTTTCGAAATTAATACAAACTTGAGTTATCTTTGATACATATTTTCTGCAATTCATTTCAATAATTCAATCTCAATAGATGTTCCGAAATAACAAACGATTTTTAAAAATGCTCTTCGATGTCGTTCCTCAAGGGCACGAACTTAATGTAGAACGCGCGGAACAACAAAATGCGACATATAATAATTAGGAGCTAATAATGCGACATATAATACGTTGAGTCAACGAACAAGAAAAATAAATTCGTTTTCGTCTGTCCTTACAAAAGAATTAAACAGAGAATTACTGATGATTTGAAATTCTTTTCAAAAAATGAGTTTGCCATGATAATAATAAAAAAAAAGGCGGATTCTTCGCGGGCACAATCCAGAATTATTCGAAAACGAATGCCTTTCATTAAACGCCGCCATTATACAGAAAGTCTTGGAATAAATTGCTGTTTTCGTCGGTTTCTTTGAATTTTTGAAAGCCATCGTGTTAATATAATTTTAATTAAAAGAACTACAGGAAGTTTAATTAATTAATAAATATGAAGATCACAGAGGGAAACATTTAGAAAAATAATCAAACGCAGTTTAGTTTGAGATATTAAATTTGTGCTTATTCTTTGAGTAATAATTATACGAATAACAGTAAAGCATTTTGATTTAAGTTTTTTATTTAAAAGGGGGAAATGCGATTTCAGACTTTCTTCTGTCAAGTATCACTCATAAAAAAAAAATTTGGTACCATCTTTGATAAAATTAAAAAAAAAAAATGTTTTTGTCAAAGTAGTTTTTGAGCTTTAAAAAGCTAATTCATACAAATACATGCACAAGCATATCATTGGATCGATACATTTACCCAAAGCCCATATTCATTCTGAAAACAATTCACTGGTAAATATCGAGTTTTTTGAACACGGGTTCACTTTCAAATTTCACACTTTGCGTAACATAATTTTTTTCGCTTAAATTTTAAGAGCAAAAAAAGAACGTTGAGTCAAATTGAATTTATTCAATAATTAGTTTTAATAATTTATTTTATTATTTGACGTTTATTAAATTTATCATTTAAAATAAATACTAGTAATTTTTTTTATCTCAACCAAGCATTGTTAATCAATTAATGTAATTAAAATTAAAGCAAAAGACAAATTGTTAAATTGAATATTCTATACATGTAACTAAAATTAAAACAAACCATAAATTCTTAAACGACGGATTTGGCGACCAGTTGGCGACTTGGCGTAGGATTTCATTTTTTAAAAATAATTAGTTTTAATCCATTAATTTTTATTAATTATAGTTAAATCATCGTATTGTCATTCAAAACAATCGTGCACATAAAATTTCAGCTAAATTGAGAGCTTTAAAATGTGAGGGAAAAGCTTTCTAAGTTTTGAACCAGACAAAGTTACGATGTTAGTTAAAGAAAACCCATTAAAAATAAATAGTTTGCAAACAGTTCCAATTGTTCTTCACAAATTGTATCACGAGCATTTAATCTTTTAGTTTATTTATTTTCATGCGATTTTAAATAAAAATTCAGAGAGTACCTAATCTTTGATTTCACAATTTTTCCTTCCTATTTTTAACTAATGATTAAGCAATACTTCGGAAGACTTCAAAAGAAACAAATAATAATTCTCAAACGATTTTTAAGCAATGTATCACATATTTTTACGAACATTTAATCGCGTAAATGATATTCAGTAATTATAAAACTCAAATATTGTGACAAAATTAATGAATATGGGAAAAATAAATTTAACGCACACATATATATACATTCTGACTTCGCTATATTTTAGAGAGTAGCCTGTTTCACGAAGTTACTAATTTATATATGAATCAATCCCTATTATTTGGTGTAAAATGTGCTCCCTATTTATTTTTATATATTGTAACGTAAATGGATTTCGAACTGTTCAGGTGGAAAACGGGGCATTTTTGGA
Source organism: Nephila pilipes (assembly GCA_019974015.1). Taxonomy (NCBI): domain Eukaryota; kingdom Metazoa; phylum Arthropoda; class Arachnida; order Araneae; family Nephilidae; genus Nephila; species Nephila pilipes. The sequence goes on from BMAW01091113.1 coordinate 117,464, forward strand.
ACGTTCCTAAATTTTCAGAGCACTGCATCATAAAAGGATCTACGAGTTACAATGTCACAACATTTCTTGAAAATTGGAACAATATTGGGTGTGAAAATGTGTTCCAAGTTTCGATTAGGTTCTTTGACATGAGGCGAAGACAGCTTTAAAGTCAAAAATAAAATATTTTTGATAGAAATATAACTTTTACTAAGCAATAAGCATTAAAAAAAATTTTCAAGTATTTTTTACTAGAAAATAAGTCAACGTAATAACAAGGAAGTTAATAAGATGCTTAACTAGATTCAACAAATATATACATTTTTTTCGAAATGAAATTTACGAGGAATACGTATCAGTATATAACCGCAGAAATTATTCATTGCCAAACTATCATATCATTCCTGCTTCGTTACATAAATCCACCCCAGTCCCAAAGAGACAATAAACCAACAATAATTCATCAACTGCAATAGATTCTCTTAACGAATAGTATAACAGAAATAAAACAAAGACGAGCTTTGCCAACTCTCTGTAGGGCAATAGTCTCTCCGAAAAATAAAGATGATTTTTCATCTGTACAACAATGAAGCTCAAACTATAATAGAATTTACGTTAATTCTATATATGGAGGAATTATTGTATTGAGAAATAATAGTCCTCAAGAGAAAACAGTATTATCCAACAAATTTTAAATATGCAGTAATAATATTCCTATCAACATGTTAGACGAATAACAATTAGATTTCGAACGGCTAAGAGGCTTCAATTCATTCGAATCGAGGCTCTTTCCAATAATTATACATGTATCTGTTAATTAAATCAGTTATGAATGCAAATGATTATTGAATTCCTTTTCATTTAATTGTTAATTTGATTTTATTATGGGACTTTGTATCAAAATACCAAATTCCTAACTATTAATGGATTATACCCACTAATATATATTAATGGACTCATGGTTATTTCTGAAGTAGTGTTAGTGAATTTTTGTTTCACAACACGCGATTAATGTAATAAGATTAATCGTTTTGAGATGCAAAATAATCGACATTACAATTGAATTGCGTATTGTCGGTTGGACTACGAGGAATGGGATTTATAATGCGATCTGGAAACGATAATAAAAATATGAAAAGGAACATAAACACATTTACTCGATTACGGTAAAATAGATGTACTGTTGCAAGTTTAAGGAAATATTTCAGGAACAATTAAAATTTAAGTAAATCAAAACAAAAGGTAAAAAATTACGACTTAACTGCAAAAGAAAATACTTTACGCCATAAAATTTTTATTAAATATATTTTGTTTGCTTAAAAAGGTTTAAACCTTTTCATGCGATAATTTGGTTTTTTACGCGAAAAAAAACCCGCCAAATTGTATTAATTCGAACATATTTTTATTTAAATAGAGAAGAATAAAAAGAATCTTCTACATATAAGAGAAAAAACCTTTTAAGAAATTCGGAATTTTTTTTTTTCAAAGAATAAATGATCGTTCTCTGTTTATTTAAAAAAAAAAAAAAAAAAAAAAAGTAAAAGCATTAAAGCATTGGCTAATAAAAATGTTGTAAAACATCTTCGTGCACAAATAAAAATTCGTTATAAACTAAAATGAAGCAAAAAATTTAAAAATGAAACAAGATATATATTTCTATTCTATTTAAAATATCAGTTCTATTTTCACAAAACATGATTATTCTAACTATATAGTAAAATTAATACCGGAAAAACAATAACTTCTGCAAAGGATAAAATTCAGCTTTTTCAACAAACGATATAAATTTGTATTACGAGTATTATTATTTACAAAAATGTTTTCTTATTAATAAACGCAGAGAATGCAACTCTTTAAATAGAAATATAAAGAAAAATGCCTGAAGGTCTTTTCAATAAAATTGTGCCTTGTACAATAATTTTTTTTAAAAAAAAATCGAGGACAAAAATAACTATTTTACAAAATTAAATTTTATACAAATAATATTGTAAATTTAGACTTTGATTCGTGAACTTTAAAACATTTATAAATACAAAGACGATTATAAATACAAAGAAAACTATGGCATCCACAACAAAAATGAAAAAAATATTTTTCTAAAAATTCCAAACACTAACGAATATTTAACGAAACAAAACGAACTAATAAAACAGGAATAACTATAACTTTCATTTGAGGGGAAAAAATCTGAACATGAAATGATAGACGTGGTACAGGTAAGGATCATTTGGAATCACTAAATCGATTTTCACGATAATACTGTGATAAGCGCCAGTTCGATATTTTTTTTTTCTTCCTTAAAAGCAGTCGTGATAGATCGATAATGTCCAATCCACCGTGACAGTCAAGCTATATCGTGATGCTTAGCTTAGAGAACAAAAATGATCTTCGGTACAAGAATGCACATTTGAGTTTGAACAATAACAGTGTTTGAATAATGGGCAGGTATGGAGAAAGACATAAAGACAAAAAAAAAAAAAAAAAAAAAAAACTATCATCTTTGAATTAAAAAAAGATTTTTTTGGATAGCATTTAACATGTGGAATCATATCACGTTCGAATTTTTCTAAGTCCATGGAATTTTAGGACCTTAACATGTTTTGGAATTGATAATTTCTCTACGAAAAGAGGCACTGACGAAATAATTTTGGATAGCAGAAAGATATCAAAGAATCGTTTGTGAGAATAAATTAATAAGAAAATAGAGCGTAAAGATTTCAAAAATAAAAAGAGCAATTCTTACAAAACCGACATATAGGTTTAATAGAAAGTAATTCCGATATTTTAAATATGAATTCTTATTGTCATAAATTAAAGGAAATAAAAATTAACTCATGTTTGTTTTTGAGTGTAGAATAAATATTTTTTAAAACTTTATACTTCAAAATTTCGCTCAAAAATCTCTATGACAATGATAATAATAAACTAAACAAAGAGTTCATTCAAAACAAACAAAAAAAAAAAAAAATATTTCGCCTCCACACAACATTACTCGACATTCATTCGAAAAAGAATAAAAATAATGTTTTAACAAGAATAATAACGGATGAAAGCATTGACTTTTAAAAGAAGACAAGTATTAAAAAAAATTTAAATAACATTTTAACCACGTATAAAAACTCATGAGAGTGTTTACAAATATATACAAGATAAGAAAATATTTTTTAAAAACTGTTTTAGTGTAAGCATTTACTAACCAAAAGTTTATTTAGTGTGAGTTTTCTAGATAAATAACGCAATTTTTTTAAGCTAAATATAATGATATAATCGTTGACGATCATATATAGTCGAAATAATTAGATAATCTAAAAACAAGCGAATTTTGAAAATTTCATTTTAAAATCAATTCCAGACATTTCACAAACGTTCTTGTTATCCGACGAACAATTTTGATTAAATTTCTCGAGAACAAACAAATGATAAGTAGTTACAGAAAGTTAACAGCAATCTGATAAGATTCTTATACAAACAACAAAATTAGCAAATTCTGAGACGCGAAATCTAATTAAGAAGAATGTTTACATTTCGTATATTATATTCTTATAAATCGCTAAATCTTATTTTAACAATTCAATATTCAGTTCAAAACGAAAAGAAGTTTAAATTAAATTATTATTTGTAAGTGTCGTGAAACAGAATTCAAACAGACGTCAACTCCATTTTGTTCTTACTAATCTTATTTAAAACAATAAGAATTATCGCACTTATGTAAAAGACATTTTATTTAATTCAAAATATACATAGTTGCATTTTTATGATCTTTCCAATCTTCATAAATAGCGGATTCTTTTAGAAGAAATACATTAATTTTAAAAAGATAATTAGATTAAAGCATAAAATGTGATGAAATTAATATCACTTTAAAGAGATTGTCAATGCAAATGTAGTAGGAAAAAGTACAGTAAAAACTTCATTTCATATTGGAGGAAACTTAATTTGTCTCTCACACGAAAATTTTTAAGAAACTTTCAATACTTAGAAATAATATAAAACGTATATAGTTGATAAAATTATTCGAGATTTAATTTATTTTATTGAAAACCAAGAATTGTTACAATACGTTTATTTGCATTATGAAAAATTAAAATTTTATTAAAAATACAGGAACTTCTTAAGCAAATTATATGTTTAATGTAAATATAAAAAAAATACACTTGTGATAAAATAAATATACACTAACTTCTACAAAAACAAAAAAAAAATAATTATTATATCAGAGGAGCTTGAATATATTGAAAAGATACTAAATGTATGAAAATGAATTGATTTTTACGAGAAATTTACGATTTTAAATTAGAAAGAACGATTCTTCCATAAGCGTATCAATTGTAAATAAGCGGTGTATTTTGCTATTTGTATCAACAATTAAAAATAATTTTGATAAACACACATTGGTAATTACCTATTTATTACAAAATAATTTGTTGAGTGAGATAGATGATTTGAATCCCATAAAACATGTTTAACTTGCACTTCTATCCAAAGCCAGAAACAACATTTTAAATTGCTTTATTTCCTTTTCGACTTTCTTTGTCTTCCACAAGGACAATATCATATAAATAATTTCATTTGAACTAATATATATATATATATATATATATATATATATATATATATATATATATATATATTCAACTAAAACGAATTTAAAGATCAAAGAATAAGTAAAAATGTGACTGTTTTTCCCAAATCCTGGGGTGTAAAGAGAAAGACTGCTTATTCAATTTGATGAGCAAGAGGCAATAAATATACATTATTAAAATGGATAATACAAGATACGTAGTTCCTCTGTCTCGACTACATCGGAAGAGAGCGAATTTTATCTTGCCTTCAAAAAATTATAGGAGTGGTTTCTCCAGATCACGTGGTTGCTCATGTGATATAAAATGAAGGGATTCTGAGGGATTTTGATGACCCCTATCAGTCTAGTAGGGATTATTTCCGACAGATCTAAGACTTTGCAAAAGTTGATTCAACAGATTTTATGAGCGTATGATTGCATAAATTAATAGATAATATGGAATTGTATCAGTAAATACGGATGAACTTATGGGTTATAGAACGGGAGAAATTAGAAAATTAAAGTGGCTTTAAGTGAGATCATTTAACACACACACACACACTATATATATGTGTGTGTGTGTTAAATTATTATTGCATTAAGCATAGTTTTCAAAGCAATAACAATTTTTAAAGAAAATAGCACTTAAAAGCGAGATATGTGAGAAACACTTTAAAGTAATATTCGTATAGCCATAACGAATTTTTCATCAACACAGTAACTAGCTACAATTTAATATTTCATAACTTATTCAATGCTTTATAGATAGGAATATGCAAACTCAAATATAATGAAAGTTGAAAGAATATCGTAGTCTAGTTACTCTAGCAAAAATCCCAGCCAATAAAAGAAAAATATTAAAGTAAAATATAATAATGTCCATTGTTAAAAAGTTTCATGAAAAGCCCCAGACAACAATAGTAAGTTGTTCACAGAAATCAAAAACCATCTTGAGTTTAACCAAAACCTCCAACAACGCATATGTCTCCCAGAGACCTGTTGGTGAACTTTTGGGAAAGAGCTTTTAATCGATTAAAATACCTTGCAATCGTAATCGCTTATACCTTGCAATCGTAATCGCTTTTCTGTTGTATTTATAGATCCTTTGTTCGAATTCAAATAAAAAAAATCCTCGTTACTGATGATTCGGGAGGTTGAGAATCAATTTGAGGTAGAGTACTTGTCCATCGATCTTCAGATGTTAGGAACAAAGCGACGTATTAAAAGGAAGGATTTTATGGTTCGGCTGTTCCATTGAAGAATCGAATTTTTCGTTCGTATTCCAAGATTTGTTTTGAGTTATCTAAACGAAAGAGCGGCAGGATCAAAGTTCAGAAGGGAATAATAAAAGGCGAGACGACATAGATATGGAACGTCTTTTAAGGGTACTCGAAAGTATAATGGATGTTTTCAAATTTTATTAAAGGTAATGGTTCTCAAAGTACATTTTAAAACGTGATTCTTAGATTTGTAAAAACTGATTACACACAATAAACATTTCTTTCATATTTATGCTTTACTGACATTTAATTTTAAAAAATATATATATAGTTCCGTGATTTAGTTCTAGTTAAAGTTATACTTAATAAAATTATGATAGATTTTTTTTTCAAATTTTACAGAAGGTAACGGTTATCAAAGTACATTTTAAAAAGTGACTCTTAAACTTGAAAGAGCCGTGATATAAAACACAATAAGCAGTTTTTCCATACTTATAACGTTTTATTGATTTTATTTTTAAAAAAATATCATTTCGTATAGTTATGTTCCATTAAAATTATACTTAATAAAATTATAATGGATGTTTTAAAATTTTATTTAAGGTAATGGTTATCAGGGTACATTTTAGAATGTGAGTCTTAAATTTAAAAAAAAATGATAACACACAATAAGCATTTCTTTCATATTTATAATGTTTCACAGATTTGAAAAAAATGTTATTTCATGGTTTAATTCTAGTTAAAATTACATTATATTAAAGTTTAATTGAACTGCACAAGATTTATCAATTAAAATTTTTAGTTTAATTAAAAATATTTAGGTCTAAATTTTTTTTTTCAACCAAAAAACGGATTGCTCTTAAAATATCTACGTAAAATAACAGATTGATTTGGATTTTTAAATAAAATTTAATTATTCTTATTTAAATCGTATCCCGAATTTTATTCTACTTCTTGGAAAGGGCTAAAAACATACACGATCTTTACATAACCACATATAAAATAAAAAATATAAATTCAAGACAATATTTAAATTTTCCTAAAACATTTTAACACGCAAAGAATAATTTTTTTTCTTCAAATATACGAATAAACACACGTTTAAACTTTCAACCTATTGCTATTAAAGCAATTCTTAGCAATAAAACTGATACAAAACTAAAGAAATAATGGCAGTATTCAAATCCAAATGACACAAATACCATTTTTTTAAAAAATATATATAATTTAAAATAAAGCCTAGTTGAATTTTCCGAAATAAGAACCTTAATGAATCCATGGTTATAAAAAGACTGAAGTCTTTTAGCTTGAAAAAAGCTTCCTCATTCAGCATATATCTAAGATCCAGTATCAAATAGTTTAATTTCCACCACGCTCTTTACACAAAAGCTACTGAATAGGCGTTTGCAAAACACAGCCACAGAAGCCAACAGAAACATCTAAACTAAACTTTAAATTAATCGAGATGATTTATTTGAGCATATGAATTAATATGCGGCCTCCAGTTCATTTCGTAATAGTCCAGGCAGAACTCTAGTACCAGAAAACCCCCTCAAGCACACGTCACATCCTCGAGTTCCCATAATGCAACTTTTAATCCCACCTAATCTCCCATGTCGTTCCACACTCCCCGAAGATAAAACTTTTCCGGCCCCGTATCTTGAAGCGAGCCTGGACTAACCCTTCCCTGCTATCAACTTAATAGAATTTTGCTTCAAGTTCCACTGTTATTAACAGCAATTTCGAACGCGCACAGTCTGAGACGAGCCTGATTTAATTTTAGGGGTGGTTTGCTGCCGCTTTTAATTAAAACTTTTCGGGATTAGCCCACCCCCCCTCCTTTCTCTCGCTCCGGCTGCAAGAAAACGTGACTGGAGCAGGGAGAAAATGAAATTACCGAAGTTCAAGAGAACTTCATAACTATAACGGGAGACGAAGCTCTGATTGAACTTTTAAGATGTTGAGGGTTGGGACGACACAGTAATAATAATACGGAGTTTTAGTAAAAAAACTTCGAACTGATTCTGAAAATAAGGCAGCCAAAAATGTCGAATGTCTTAGTTACACCCTAGGAAATTAAGGTGTAATAAAAATACAGACCGAGGAAAGAGTCCAAATACGAAACCGGTTTAAAAAGCACCAGTGTCAAGAATGGTAAATGGGGTATTATAAATGGGAATACAATAACTCAATATAACATTATCCATTGAACATTTTAACTTTTCTAAGAAGTTTATGTCTATCGTGGCCTACTCATACCAAAAAAAAAAAAAAAAAAAAAACCCATCGCCATATCTTTTTCGTTCCATGAAACCATCTTCACGCCATTTGGAACAGATTATTGCTGGGTTTGCGGTGACTAATGATGAATCCAGGTCTCATCGACGGTGACTCGACGCTGCAGAAATCAAATTTATTTGGCAGCAAATGGCTGCTGAATTAAAATTCACCAATAAATCAGAGTAAAATTTGTTTCAGTGCCGTTGAACAGATAGCAGCACATAATGTTAATACTAACAACGCTGATGTCTAACACGGGGACTTTTCCAACCAATTTCGAATGTTACATATTCGTTACATACGTATACATAATGTATACATTCAAATGCCACACACAAATGTTAAAATACTGGAAATCTACAAAGAACGTTCCGAGATTCAAAATTTGCTTTGATATGCCGCAAAAGAGAGAGAGTTCTAAGAAGAGATTATTATGTTCTTTTCCATAAATATTGAATCGGAAAATACGTAGTTGTATAAGAGGATTATGTGTTTACGTCCGAAAGGATTATTGCTTATTTATATAATAATCCAAGATAACTACCATATATTTTTTATGAGTCGGATTTCTGATCTTATTATCTTACCTTATATTCTCTTAATAAATACATATTCGAACATTAGGATTAATAAAAAATTCTCTCACGAGCAACATTTTTTAGCTTCAGTTTTGAAATAATAATGTGTTTGACTGCACGAAAAAAAAAATTTTTTTTTTCATGCATAACAATAATTTATTTTAACAATTGCAAAAAAAAAAAAAAAAAAAGGTAGGCACTTGTTTTTCGCATTATATTTACACATTATACAATACTATAATCTGAAATAAAAGCGATACATTTATCTGTTGATAAAGAAACATTATTATTTAAGATATTTTAAGCCTCTATTTCATAAATGTGAAGATGGAAAAATTGACAATATTTGTAGAAGACATTTAAATACATTACTACTATCGTATTATTCGTGTCTAATACATACTGGTCGTTCATTAACGATGCGTTTAAGAGGCAACAAGAGGACTCTTAACGACGAAACTTGCAATTTTGAACCTCGGTCATGTAACAAGGTCGACATCCGAGCTCGCTCCCTACACATCAAACTTCCACACCCCGCGTATGCGAGGATTTGGAGCCAGACAGATTTAACGCGTATCAGATCAGCAACACGGTTCATATTTAGTAGTATCAGTATTTGAACCCACGACTCAACAGAAAGAACGCCGGTCGCGCGCTTACGACCATGACTCCGTGGCCTGTCAAATACATACATGTCAAAAATATGTTTGTGGTTTTTTTTTCCCCTCACAAAATAAAACCGAATTTCAATTTAAAAATCACTAATAATAATAAAATAAATATTACTATCAAATTTTTAATAGGATACCTTGATCTGAAGATCGTCACTTTCCTATTTCCTTCCATGGAATTTGCATGCAAGGAAAGTATGATATATATATTCGAAATCGAAACAATAAACAACACGGAAGAATGTACAATTTAAATCTATCTACTAATGTTACAAAACGCCGGAGTAGACAAGGGGGTCATGGTTAAAGTTGTCACTCGCGGCCAAAGTTGTTTTCAACGATTCGTAGGTTCGAATCCTGTTTTCGCTTAAGACAAGCCGAGTAGCGGGGCTGGTGTAGGTTAAAACCTGTCGAGATCCCAAGTTCTCTTGTTGGTATGGCGAGGAAGGTGCCAGTACAAGTATCGTCCTCGTCACCTAAACGAGGTTAGTCGCAAATAGCCTTCGAGTTGTTTCTAAGTGCGATGTTAATTTACAAACAGTCAATCAAAATACCAATAATACGAAAGATTAAAGAAAATATATTTCTCTCTCTCTACACACACACACACACATATATATATATATACACACACGGAAAATTTATGTAAGAAAAATTTAAAATATTTAAAAAGACAAAAATCCAGAAAGAAATGTAGAAATAAATGAATAATAATAAAAAAAAAAAAATGAAAATATGGAACCCAACAAGTCAAAAAGCAATTTCGGGCTGAGGACCGAATAAGGGGGTTAAACTAGTTTAATGGTACCAACCTTCCCCCTTTGCGACTTGGTAGGCTGAATTGGGAAATCCAAAGTACAAAAGAGTTCAATGATTAAAAGATGCAAAAAAGTTCAGCGATAAAATCTACAAAAATAAAATCTATAATTCTAAAAATTATCAACAAATCAAAATATAAAAATTACTTATTTTATACACACACACACACACACATATATATATATATATATAGTCTTCAAATCTCCAGAAGAAAAAAAAGGCTTACTTCATTATCAGCAAAGTAATACACATTTTAAGTTAAAACTTCTAGATTTAAAGAGATACAGAATACTTTTCCTCAAATATCAAAGTTCAAAAAGTGTGTAATTACACACTTTTCGAATATATACACACATATATATTCGAAAATAAGTACACAATATTTTTTATACTTTATGAAAAGTAATTACCATTATTACATAATAATGACTTCAAATACATTCAAATTTTAGAAAAAGTACCAGAAATGTGTCCCCATTAGCACTAATTGTCTCAAAATTAAAAGTCTCTGAAATGTAGACAGTTAACAATAAGAACAATACGGTACTCAGGTAACAACAAAAACAATACGGCGCAATAGAAAACTAGAACCCCGTAATAATTTCCTTTACGGATACTTTCAGTAAAAGCTAATTATTTGTGAGATTCTTATGCATAATACTTAATGCATACAATAAAAAAGACATCAAATTTAAGAATAAAAAAAAAATAACGAATAACATTAGTCAAAAAGATGCAACCGTAGTCTTGTTATATAAAACCATAAATGACATTGCAAGATATTTAAAATGCTCTACGCGTCTATTTATATTACATAAACATTTTAACAGGCGGATATAGTCTCATTTTAAATATCTACTTAAATAAAATAAGTAAAAAATTATTTTATACGTTTTTGAATAACAACTATCACTGAACAAAGAATTGGAAGGAAAAGTTTCCTTCTCCTCTTTAATAATAACATTGCAAATAACGTCACTACTAAATGCTGTTATTAATATTTAGCTTCAGACATTGAGTCTCATAGAATATCTCCTTCACATACAATAACACACACACACACACAAGTCAAAAAAATAAAAGGAACTATTAAAGAATCATAAAGACACTAAATTTTCAAAGTTATTGTTTGGGAAGTATAAAAGAGTTTTCGACTTAGAATGTTAAAAATAATCGTTTGGCGTAACGCTAAATAGTATCAATAATAACAAACAAGTTCGTTACAATACTCTAAAAAATATAACAACGATAATAACAACTGTAACATAATAATACATTACAAATGCACTTTTCTTTATTTAACATTAAAAAAACAAATTAATTCATAAAAGAATATTATAGCTGCGATCCGATAATCGATTATAATAGACTAATGAAAAGATGAAAATATTCATTAATTAAAAGTATGATGAATCACTCATGTCGTTGAAAAATTTCCGATTAAAAATTAATTTCGTGAAAGAATCTCATAAATTTTATTGAACTATGATATAATTAGGCAAATGCACAATATATTAAGTACAAAAATTACAAAAAAAAAAAAAAAAAAATAATTGCACAAAGAATCTTAAATTAGTTTTAGACAAGGAAGTTAAAAGATTTTTAATTAGAAATTTAATGATTTCGAATATATTTATGCTACATTTCCTAATTTTATAAAACTATGCAAAATATTATAATATTGTTTTTCTTACAATTTTCTTGCAGTAATAAAAAAATTAAAACATTTTATTTTACAAAACTTATTAACGAAGTAATTATAGTCTAAATAGTAACATAAAATCAGTTTAAAAAAATAACAAATGAATTCTTTCAATTAAAGAACTAAAACGCATCAAAAGCAAACAAAAATATCATTTCGAATGCAAAAAGAAAAATCATTAAATAAAAACATCGGAGCCAAATATTTGTAAGTAAATATCACACATATTTGTAAACAAATGTATTATTATTAAATATCTGTTATAAAAATATACGAAAAAACTAGTTTTTATTAATGATATTATTTCATACGATTGAGTTTCGTTTTTCTTTCACCAGTTCGTAGGCACACGTAGGTTGTGCCTCAGGCAAAATTGCCCTAGAGTCAATTCAAGTTAAAGAATTCTTTCTGCTTCAATCAAATAAAATGGCCTTCAACTTGCTCAATAACTGCAAATAGCCCGCATGTAACAAGATTCAAAAACATAAAAAAAGTGAGTCCACTATTCCCATTGGTGAGGGTGTCTATAATTTCATATATCGTAGGAGAAATATATGACCTAAATTCTATTTTATTTCTTCCATTTACACCTTCCTTCTGAGAGATAAATGACGCTAGTTTTGACTTCAAAACATTATTGCTAACACTGGTACAGACAGAAGTAGAGTTTCAGTTACTCCATTAAACCAAATCCAATATGTCAGATACTGTATATTTATTCCAAATTTGAAAATTTCCATTACTTTAATTTCATATCCATTTCCATTACTTTACTTTTTCATTTATTTACATAAAACCTAATCCTTAAAAACTATTATTTTAAAAATAGTACTGGGAAAAAGAAAATTGGATACTATTTCAATTTATTTAGCATTTGAACACAACGGACAAATGGTGAAGGGTTTCGTTACATACTGAATTATATATATATATGTGTGTGTGTGTGTGTTTGTGTGTGATGAACCAAGTTAGCATCGTCTTTTCAATTTATTACTTTTAATGTCCAACCAAATTCATTCCAATCAATCTCCTCGCGTAAAAACTACTACAACTTTAACTCTTGAGAAGAGAATTCGAGAACTACTTTCTTCTTTCTCGCTCTGTTTCTCAATATGTAATATGTGCTGCTTGTTTTTCTTCGCTTGTTATAAATCCGCTTCTATGTTTCGCGAATATATATATATATATGTGTGTGTGTGTGTGAAATTATATATATATTTTCTCGAGATTAGGAACTCGACAAAAAGACAGGTAACGGTTCTACAGATCCTTATTGGACCAGTAGCAGCTCACCATCAACTATGATGTCAGTTAAATTTAACTTGCATGAGCTCCCTTTTTCTGTAAATTTTTTTTTAGTGGAATCGAAACAAAGATTTCATTCTATAATCACAATCTAAAATTTGACACCCAGGAACACACCGATTGTTGCTGTTAGTTCTAAGAGGTCTATTTAATTGTACTGCAGTTATAATAAAAACCAATTGAAAGTTATTATCACAAAATATAGATATAAGTTCTAAAATCTTTCAAAAATGTTATACTAAAATAGAGAATCCGTACTACTAATTTAAAGTAATAGCACAAATAATTTAATCGAAGATTGCAAAACACTAAATTGAATTCTTAAATGAAATTAATCGAAGAATTTACAAGATATAATAGCGTTATATATTTAAACGATATTATAATCCTTTGCATGAATTCATAAGATATAATAGTGCACACAACACAAAGAGAAATTAATTTTTCAAACTATGATTTGACACTCCGAATTCATATATTCAAGTTTCAGTTCAGCAAACGAGTCATTAAGATTATAATCTAAGCTTAACTCCATAATGGATATAAGTTAATCAAATTTATTAAACTTCTATACAAGACACAAATTCGCCGAATTTCTGATTTCACTTCATCCAGAACCTTTGTCCTAAAAGAGTAGGACTACTTCCACCAGAAATACATACTAAAAGACTACGACGCACTTAAGTCATTCTTAAACAGCAATCAACAGCACCTACTCAAGACCTTCTACAACTGGATTGAGAACAAGTCAAGTCGATATCCTTAAGTAATCCAACATCTGGGAACGAGAAGTGGCTTTCGACAAGAAATATAACAGATGTCGTCTTCACCCCACAATCCTCTTACAGGAGAGGATTAATAGCCACTACTTGAGCACAGAATCGGCAGGGGGGGAATATAAATCCAGATCACTCTATTCCGTCAAAAGTAACTATTAATGTTGAAACACCTTCCTGCTACCCCGAGGCCTCATAACAGTTGTCACCAATAGGGCGATAAGGTCTATAAATCGTAGATATCAACCGTCAAGTGGATTGGCGGTGTCCTTTTGCAGGCAACCCTAAACCCCCAAGACCACAAGGAACTTTTTTTCTTTTGGCTAAAGAATAAAAAAAAAATAGAAGATTCTTCTTGAATGAAGAAGTCCATGAGGTTCTGGAGTGGTTTTACTCACGAAGAATGATGGCATGTACGTTTCATACGTGAGCAAGATCATTCGGCTGTGATTACTGAAGTAAATGGTGTTCACTCATGACTGGGAATAGAGGAAAGCACTGGTCCTTATCTTGCCCATTATCCGTCGTCAGAGAGCTGGAGGCAAATTTTGGGATTTCTCTCTCTCTCTCTCTCTTTCCCCTTTCGTTTTGCTTTTTTTCGAAACACATTTCCGCAGTGTCGAATTAAATGAGGATTCCACCGACAATAGACGCCAAGCAGACTTCGTAATGGTGATGTTTCTGGGTTTCTTGAACACATACTGATTTGGCAGAAAGGTGTTGTTATTGGTGCGTTGACTCCGAAGTAAATGAATTGCGTCTGTTTAGCATTTATCCGTAAATTGCATACAGTTGGTATTTAATTCAATGGTCGATGGCTTAACAAAAAGTGAGATGATCATTATAATTTTTCACTTATGAAAAAGTGAATCGCGACATCTTGATAGAGTAGCTCACAAATGTTTAAATCTATCATTATCAGAATTTTAACCTTTGTGAATTATATTGATAGGGAAATTCACAAAAGTTCGTAACACATAATGGGGGAAAATATCAATATATTTTCATTTTAAGTAAGCAATATTACAAATATTCTCTCTCTCTCTCTCTCTCTCTATCTATCTATCTATCTATCTATCTATCTATCTATATATATATATATATATATATATATATAAAATTAAAAATGATGATAATATTTTAATATTTTGAATTTCAATAAGACTTTCCCTCTATCGCATAAAATTGTTCAACATTCCATTAAAAATACAGTATATTGCAGCATTTTAAAAAAATTCAGTTAATTTAATAGCATTTATTTATCACGGTTTCTTTATCAATACAGTTAACCAAAAAATATTAATTATAAATTCCTATTTGATACCAATTGCTTATATTTTTTCTTGCGGTAGTTTTAAAACCATTCTACAAATAGAACGAATTAAGTAATGTTTTCGAATTAATATTTATATCAAAATACAATAAATTGGACTTATTAATAGTACGCATAAAATATAACTCTTATTATCTATAAATGTTTTATTAATCATTCAACGTCCGAACAGCAAATCCAAATACCAATAATATTGCCTAAATACATAAAAAAAATGTTTCAACACTTAATACAAAGATATTTAAAGTTTTCAGATTATTCCATTCCATTTCAGTTTACAAAATCACGAAACGAAAATAATTGTTTTCAATCAAACTTTTAATACTAGTTTCCAAGATTTTTTACTGCATATTTATTCCAACTCAAAACACAAATATGAGAGCTTTATGATTTCAGTATTCTCATTTGTTATACAATGAAATAAAATAAATAAAAAAATAATAACATAACTCCTCCATCAGATTATTTCCAAATAACGTGACGGAAATACCGAGTCCATACACAAACAATTCTTTACCAGGGGCAATCCAAAAAAAATTACCATCAGTTAAGGTTGGGCCCCTAAAGGCGCCCAATACTAGGCCTCACTCTCCAATAAGAAAGAGTCTGGTTACGGTTGATGGATTTTATTGCAGCCTCGAGCGAAAAGGTAAAAGCTGTAAACCAAGCTTCTAGAAGAATTGAACTGGGAGTAAAATTGAAGCCAGACTGAGTTTCAAAATGATAAACCATGACCTCCGCTTTAATTTTTATGAATTGTAATTCGAGATGAGTATACGACCTTTGTTGGTAAAAACTGGCAGTTTCGTAAGAAGAAAGCAATTATTAACGAAAGTACATTCCAATTACACATGGGAACAATTTAAAAAAAAAAAAAAAAAAAATCGTTTTTTTTTAATGTAAGATGAAATTCGTATAAAGCAAAACGCATTGTTTCTAGTATATGTACAACTGTCACGCTATATTTTAATTGACAACACTTGAGTATTCTAAGGTATCTGTCTACCTTCGAAGAGAATTTTTTTAAATAATTGAAAAAATAAATTTTTATATGCATTATACTATAAGATATGGTTAAAAACTTAAAATACAATGTAAAATTTGCATAAATTAAAAATTGTTTTAATATTTCAGCTCAAAAAATACATAAAAATAGCAGTAAAATGGCACTTGTGCAAAACACCAAAATTGAAATTCAAAAAGAGAGATTTCAATTTTGTAAATTTTTTTTATGATGAATTGAATCCAATTCAGGATTTGTGCTTCTCTCACAATTATAACCCTGATAATTAAATATTTATAGGAAGTTGTACTTCACATACAAAAATCTGCAAAAATTTGAGACAATTTATGACTTTTATCATCAATAAAATGCAAAGTAACCGCATCATAACAATAGGAGATGTTCAAGTCCTGAATTCACTTTCATAGAGTATTCAATGAAAGTTTCATAACATTATATACATAACTTTTATAACATAATTTATGACTTTTGTCATCAATAAAATGCAAAGTAACCGCATCATAACAATAGGAGATGTTCAAGTCCTGAATTCACTTTCATAGAGTATTCCATGAAACTTTCATAACATTATATACATAACTTTTTTCAACACGATGTTTTGCGCTGAAGCAAAATATGAAAATCTTGATTTTGAGAAAAAGCTGAAAATACATTTTAACCCAGAAGCTTACCTAATCAAATAAACATTTAACATTAAAAGGCTCCTTATTTGTAACGTTCACTATCTGTATTACTTAAATAACTTATCTTTTTCTTCCTGATGGCCTTTAAAACTTTCTTACGCTTACATGTAACAGATGTATAACGCTTCAAATCCCTGATTTGATTGTAATCTTAACTTTTTGTATCCCTTTACAGTGAATCAGCCCGGATTTTCAATGTTCAGCTTATTTAAGACTTTTAAGCAGCCTTGATGTCCTTCGTTAAATTGTATAATTGCATCATATACACCAAATTTCTCAGTTTTCAAAGAAACAAAAATTTCCTTTGGTACTCTTTTATCATATTACACCATTAAAAGATTCATTTGCATTTTGGGTCTTAGGAAATTCATCTTGCATGTTGGAAGATATTTTGATAGCAATATTACGTAAAATATCAATGAAAAACAAACATTAAAGTTCCATTTCCGGTAGCAGAATGCTACTTCCAATTCTAGAATTTGACACAGACTATTATTAAAATGCTTATAACTCAAGTTCAATGTAAGATAGAAACAAAATTGAAACTGTTCTAGAAAGCTAAGAAATCCAGCTTTAATACTAGACCGTAAAGAAGGGGGGGAAAGAAATCGACTTTTTAACCGAAAATCGCGTTTTAATTGTAGGCGAATACCTTAACTTGAACGTTTTCTAGTTTGACATTCCATATAAAACGCAATTAACAAAAAATTATATCCTTTATAACAATGAATGGCACGCTTACGTTCTTTTGATAAATTTAAAAACAAAAGGAAAATTTGTGCGGCAAATTCATGTTGCTGCAGTTTTAACAAAAATAATTACCGTACCTGACAGTACCACAGGGAGCTAAAATTTGTTAAAAAATTGTATTGTATCATTGAAAATTATTTAGATAGTAACTTCGATACAATATTAAATATAATGCTTTAAGAAACTAAACATTTTCAATAAATAAATTTAGAATTAACGTTGTACTAGAACATTACCGAGGCTACAATCAATGCACCTCGTAATTCTGAGCAAAAGTTAAGTAACGAAGACTCTACCTGGTATCAACGTTTCTTAGTATTTGCGCCACACTACTGGAGAACACTTTTCAAATCAATACACAGACAGCGTTGTTCGAAAAGTAATGTTTCATGTTCATAGTATTATTTATTATCCAATTTTCAAGATTCTTGTTGTACCTGAAAACTACAAATGCTCTCTGCGTAATGTGGTTGTTTCTTTTGCTCCTTGGTGTCGTTGGTGCGCTGGAAACTAAAGAAGATTTCGATCTATATATTATGTTCGACATAAATATTATGTTGAAGCAACGAGACGTCATTGCGTCCGACCTTGCATCTTGGGACTTTTATTCCCAATGATGACAGAGCATCTCTTTCGTTCGAAGGACAAGGTAAAAGCTGTCATTAAAGACTGAAGTCGACAACAACCATCGGGATTTTTTTCAGATGGATTTGCCCGACTAGTCAAGTGTTGGCGCAAGTGCATGGAAAAGATTGAGGACAACATCAAAAATTGAATAGTGCATTTGATAGAGGATACATACAGCTCTCAGGTACAACAAGAATTGCGAAGTAACAAATATAAGTTATGACTACAAAGGCATTACTTTTCGACAAAGCCCCACATTTAAAAAAAAACAATAAGAAATGAGGTTATTTACATCAGGTAGAAAAATAAAAGGGAACAAGTAGCAGACAAATAATGAACAACAATTAAAAAAAAAAAAAGATTTATAAAACAAAGAAGTGAAAAGAGATGAGAAAGGACAAAAGTTAAAACTGAAACGAGCAACTACCATTAGCCTGTGAACAAAAACCTATACTTAATGCACTAATTCGTACAAAGCAAAAATGTTTCAACAAACGAAGGAAGAATGCTTTTATTATATACTATTACTACTCTGGAATGTTAGAAAAAAAAAGTATAACCTTTTAATTACAAAACATGTGTGATTTGCATTTTAGTTTTAGCTTTCAGTTGTTCTCAGGTGTAAAATTTTGTTTGATTGTAGCTAACAGAGCATGGATAAGACGAATTTTAAGAGAATTATTATCATTCATTAAATATATTGATTTCATGAACATAAATTTTTCATGAATCATGTAGTTAGATGCAAAGACAGTAAATCAAAACCATTAAACGGTTTTGCAAAAGACATTGTTGTTCACAATGATGCTTAACTTTCAACGATGCAGAACGGCTTTCAGTTTTAAAAAAAATGGAAGTTAAAAGCTGAAAACATATTTTCGTACAAGTTTTAAAAACTAAATCACTCAACTGAATAAATCCTCCTTTATTTTTATCACTATATTTCATGAGCCAGTGATCGACTTCACGAGGTCAAACTAATTCCCTCCCTCATAAAATGGAAGAAATTTAAAAACAAGATGCTGATATCGTGACAAAAAAAAAAAATGAAATTTGCTTTGCTAATTTCATTTTAAGTGTCCTAATTAATGTATTTTTTCCTGTTAAGTTCTCGAAAAAGAAGGATTATTCAAAACGAATATTAATAAACGAAAATTAATCGTACTTCCGAGCCCCAAGCTGCACAGGAGCAATTAGAAAAGAAAATGCCATTTTCAAATTCCTAATGCACATTTTTAATTTCACAAACAAATCATTCCAAAGAACGAAAACGCTGCCAATGTTAACAACAAAAAGAATAAAAACAAACGACTCTGCCAACAAAATCTGTTACGAAATGAAATATCAAAAAAAAAAAAAAAAAAAAAAAAAAGAGCAAACGATAAATTATTAAAGCACACAATAATATTCTGTTCGGATATTAAAATAAAAGCAGTCGATACATTATACCTTAATATATATATATATACTTTATGCAAGTTAAATGTAATTAATAAAATCATAATGTATAATAATGTCAATCTTTAGAATCTAACACTATGCCCACGCATTTTTATTGATGCCACCTTCTCAAAACAACAACATTAAAATAGAAACCGCATGTCCCGACAAATTTCAGATGATACCAAACACACACGCAGATTCACACGTACATACGCTTCCAAGATTTAATAACTTGTGTGTGTTTTTAAATTAGTCCCGCAAAATTATTATGAATTTTAATACATAGTATATTTGAGCCCTCTCAAAAGAGAACTGATTTGAAATAAAATAAAAAAAAGAAACGTACATATTTAGCGATAGAAATAAATCAGTTTGGAATCCCGCGGTTGGTGAAAGTGTAGTTTAGCTCCAAAATGTAGCGGGATTTTGTAAAATACTAAAATGGCGACTTCTTACGGAGTAGCGCACACGCAAGGCAATCTTCGTTTACTGGAGGACCTCGCTACATGCATGAACGAACTGAAGAGGCTATGACATACGTAAGACATTTTGGACGTCCCGACTTGCACGACTTTTTTTTAAGGATTGCAGACACTTCCAATCCCAAATGGTCAGAAATCAAAGATGTCTTGAGGCAAGGACAAAGATCTTATGATAGACACGATGCCATTGCGAGAGTATTTCATTTGAAAATTAAGCAAATGATAAATCTTCTGAATCTTTGGCAACATGTATACGGTGGAATGAATTTTATCCATATTATGTATGTATGGGGTGACTTTTTACTAAATTTTTTTATTTTTATCATATATTTGAAAGTCGTGGATAACCATTATTACAGACAATCAATTTCTTAAAATTTTAAATTTAGATTATCATTAACGTTTTAAAAATTGATATTTTACGTATAGGTGCCAAAATATTATATTATTGTCTGTCCAGCGAAGGGGGCGGGGGTATCAGCTAGTTTATTGCTATACAGTTATACATCCATCGTCCTCATCACTTGACCGTGCCTCAAATTTACGAGGTCCGTCGCCAACAACCTCCATGTTGCTTCGAATTGTGACGTTCATAAGCAATTAATGAATCAAATTCAAGTTCAGTATTGTTGCAGGCCCACAAATGATTAATACTAAGGCTAGATTTAACAATGGAACTGATAATGAAACCGAGCATTTTCATTATCACAGTAACATTCTTTTCAAAGAAAAATTCAAGATCCGTCGCCAATAGTCTTGGTATTGCTTCTGAGTTCGACGTTCACAATCAATCAGCCTTTTTTTTTTTTTAAAAAAAAAAGCCATGAATTAATAAGATAATTTTCTAACAAATAAGAATTACACTAAGACTATTTCCCCCTTTCTTTTACATTTAAATACTTTTTAAAAAAAGATACACCTTATTTCACTGAAGAGAGAATAAAGCTACAACCTAATAAAATGCCAATGAAGGCGAAAGCACGAAGCTGAAATCAATATATATCTGCGGTTTCAAGATAAAAGTCTTTGGAAAGTTACATTACTCTGGATGAGGTTTCTTGGTAGAGAAAAAGTTGTTGAGTGGGAAAAAAAGTTTTGCTTACGATTCGAAACAGATATGTTCTTTAAAAAACCGAACACGATCATATCGAAGATAATGGTGATGATACCGACGCACGAGGTCTGGGATGGAACACGACTTCGTGAGAAAGAGTGGTGTTGCTCTGCGAGAAAGTAAGAAATATACCTGAAATTGAGGAAGGTAAGAGCTTTTTTTATTACTTAGAAAAACAGTGAAAGTGGCTTACGAAACATAGAAATAAATACTGTAATTCAGCTGTGAGGTATTTTACTCTAACTGATGGCATAATTCGAAAGAATTTTTTCCACACGATCATGATTTAAGTTTACTACAATTATGCTTTCATTTGATATCATGCGGAGTTAAGATTACTTCTTAACAATAAAGCAAAGAAATCTCTCACATCGTATAAAATCCACAAAAAAAAAATTCGAAATGAAAAAAAGAAAAAGTTTTTCTGTTTTAATGATTCATTTAAAAAACTGGATTTTCAATGTTCCTTGTAATCTTCCGTATTAAATATTTTTTTTTTAAAGAACATTTCAAGGTTATTATTTTGTCCTTGGAGAAAGAATACCTCGAAAAGAAAAAAAAAATTGCTTAAACGCAAAA
This sequence comes from Nephila pilipes, assembly GCA_019974015.1. Classification (NCBI taxonomy): domain Eukaryota; kingdom Metazoa; phylum Arthropoda; class Arachnida; order Araneae; family Nephilidae; genus Nephila; species Nephila pilipes. The sequence goes on from BMAW01091113.1 coordinate 139,390, forward strand.
ATAATTGATGTATAATAAATCAAATATTATTACCTAACTAACAATGGGGGAAAAAGAAACCTAATCTCTAATTAAAAAAAACTTTCATGAGATTTAAACTATTTTTAAACTTGTATTTCTCAATAATTTGTAGAAAATATGATGGAAAAAAAAAGAATGACTATTGGGACACGCTCTGACATATTGAAAAGGAACCCTTCCCAGAATTAATTTAATTATTTAAAACTTATGAATTTTGAGATTAACGCATTTATAATAAATAAACTGGGTCAAATGATGTGATCCTGTAGTGGAGACAAGAGTCTCTGATCATAAGTGAGAATTAAGGATTATAATTAAAAGCAACACCTCAAATGAAAAGACTCATCATTTGGTGCATCATTAAACTAATTGAAACAACATTATTTACCGTACAACATGTGACTTTAATGATCCTCAACGAAGGAGGATGTTCTCAAACAATTTAAAGTCTCTATGCACGAATACTAACAACTTCGTATAATATATCAAAGAATACGCTCACCGAAATACGATACGAGTACCTCTTTCGAGAATTCAGTTGTTCCGATTAACTCTCACCAAATTATCAACGCACACCACAAGGTTTCCGCCCAAATCACAAAAATACCCTTCATATTAATGTAATCATATTATCATCATCTTAACATTTCCGTCGTTTTCATACGACTTGATTATATCTATTCACTAAACTTCTAAAATTTACTTTATTTGCATCACGTTTCATTTGATTGGAAAGAAACTGGGAACTTAAATATAAAATCAGAAATAAACCCTAAATGTTAGTCAAGAGGGAAGAACTGCGAATAGTTCACGTTAAATCAAAGCTTGTAAAAATACAGCCACCTTTTTTTTATTTGAAAAAAAATACAAAGGTGCAGTAAGCAATAATTATCGCAATTGTTGTTGCTCATAACAATCAATGTCGGTATCAATAATCGTAGTCCTGGGAGACTTACACGAAGCTTTCATTACAGTAAAACTGTCGCTTCTGGCATCGTGACTCGACTTCCAACATACAACTTCATTGTGAAAGTGTCGACTTCTGTCCTTTCGATTACACTGACACAAGTCTCATCGAAAATTACGCGAACAACAAAGAGAATCTATTATTAAAGAGTTGTTGAAAAGTTAATGCGTCATTTATATAAAAGCTGATTGTTTGTTTTCGCCCCATGGCTTGTTTTATTGAAGTAAATAAATAAAGAGAGGTATGACAAAGCAATAATTATGAACTTGTATCATTGTATTCAAATCAGATTGACTTGTAACGTTTAATTATAAAGTTATCGCCCATCACGTTAGAAGCTGCGACAAACAAAGGATTAACAGAAGTTGTTCCAAGCAAATAAACACGTATTATAAATGTAAAGTGGGGGGAAATGGCTTGGAAACGTAATTATTTGACGAACTAAGCAGCAGAGAAGAGAAGTTGAATTGAAAATAATATAGCATCAAACAAAATAATCGAAAATCATCAATGATTTTTTTTTCTTACTTCATGAACAAATATTTTGCTTCCAAAAATGTACAAATGTAAGTAATTCTAAAATGTTTATGATTTTCCAACATAATTAGATATTAAATGCATTATTATTATAAAAACTAAAAAAAATGATCATAAAATGAGTTAACGATAGTTAAAAAAAAAGTAAAAGAGATATTTATACTATTTGTATCTGTCTTTTAATATAAAGTCAATACAACAATACTTTCCCGACAATTAAAAAAGAAAATTAAGAAATATTTATATTATTTGTATTTGTCTTTTAATATAAAATCAGTCCAACAATACTTTCAATAATATAGCTCATATCAAAACCTTTAATTTTTACCTATGAGCTCACAGCTCCCTATCAAACCATTTAAGATTCGTCAATTAATTAATGGTACAATACGGAAGGATGTGTCGCAGAGTTTTAGTTATTACTGAGAAATAACAGATAACTGGATAAAATTTATTCTGCGTATTAATTGATCCATATGTACATAATGTTGTAAATTACAGCTATTACATTGATTTGTTTGATTTCAGGAAGCTACAGGTTGAAGTAACCCGGGATCTGGAGAAAAATAATTCTATCTGTTGAATTCTACAATGGCGGCCAACAGAAGATCAAGAAACGTTCGAAAAATGTATAATTCTCGATATGTTGACAACTTACAAAAGAATATATAGAAATTAAGTTCTTGTCTCGATTATTTTTAGTAATAATTTGAATTTTACGAAACCCCACAATAGTAATTAAAACTATCTACACGATTCTGCGGGTTACTTCAATCTATAGCTTCCTGAAACCGAACAAATCAGCACGAATAGCTGTAATTTACAACATTATATACATTTTCAATTAATGTGAAAAATAAAATTTATCCAGATATCTCAGTAATTCCTGAGTATAATAATTAAAACTTTACTATACCCTCTCGTATTAATACTGAAGTGATAAAAAAGAATATTTCTTAACTTAAAACTCACAACATAATTCTCAAAATGCTTTAATAAATAAGTCTGATATTCATTTTCAATAAAGACCAACAACGTTAAAATAGCAAATCAAACAATCTACCGCACACTTTGCTTGAATTCGAAAACATAATTAACAGAAAATTAATTCTGAATCAATCGAAATATATTATCTTCAAACAGAACACGCATAACGAAAACTATTACAACGAAAACATTTTAAACGCTTAGTGGAGACGTTCAGTGTTTTAACTATTCCACTAATCAATCACATTCTGAACAACAAAAGTAAACTACACAAGAGGAAATGAAAATTCCAACAAACGAGCCATCGTTCTTCAAAACCGTTCCCAGAAGTACGATCCAATAAAGTTGCCCCCCAACAGCAATCACAAAAAACAACCCTGGATTTAGATTGATCTGGGTCAAAAATTCACCAGAAGGTACAAGCTGCAGAAAGAACATCATTGCCTGACCATCCTCTGTTGTAGTAATCGAAATGAAATCCCCATTGCACGAAAAGATGGCAAAAAAAAAGCACTTCTTTCTAATCCAGAGAGCGACAGATGTCATTTTCGATTTCCTCTGTCCATTGTTTTCTCGTCCTGGACATTTCCTGCCATGTTGGAGGAAGCGATGAGTATCAGTTTTTAAAAACGGTATTTTAGCATCCGAAAGGATTACACAGGCCGGAGACAAATAGACATGGCTTTCCGTGGAAATTGAGTGTACACGGATTTGTGTTTCCGGTCAATTTGATCGGACACAGTCGATTGTAACAGTCTTTTGTCTTTTTTCTGTTCGATGCTGACCTTCGATGTCCAGCAGACCTCTATTCGAGGGAATTCAGTGCAAGTTTTTTTTTTCCTTCCAAATCTTTTCGTAAAATGATTACGTAATGGTATCACTGGAGTTTTGTACGTGAAAACAAGGCAATCGTAATGACTCGTTTTTGTCTTATCACTTATAATAGGCCATCGGAAAATTACGTGACGCACAGTTTTTAACACGATCATCATTCTATCAAAAATTGAATTCAATGTTATTATAAAAGGCCATGGATAGTAACAAAAAAGGCATTTAACTCTTCTGGTGAACTTTAAAAAAATAGCTAAAATGACTTAAAAATAATATTATATGTAAACAAAACCATCAATTAATTTAAAAAATCCAAATTAAACCGTCAAATATTTTAAATATTACCATAAATATAGTATTGCATCAAACTTCACGAATTCCAAATTTAATTACAATTAACTATAATGCTCACGATTCAATAAATATAAATCTAGATCTATAAAAAATTACGCAAGAATATCCCAAAAATCACGTGGGGGGAAGACTTTTCCAAGATATACATATCTTTCCAGGTCATTTCCATCATATACACATTCAAACAATTTAATTTCCTTACGAAATTTATCACTGAATGAATGGAATTTTTCGCGAATTTCTACTTGCCATCATCCTATAAGAATTTTTAATCCTTAGCATCATCAGATCAATCCGTAAGCCGTTAAATCGATCAAAACATCCTTTATTCATGTGGAGTTTCCAATCCTCTATAGAGGGTCCATCATCTAAAATAACTATCGTGCCAATCATAGAAGATTATCTTGAGTTAAAATAATCAATCTTTGTCACTAAAGTATTTTTAACGTCCCATCTATCCATAATTCATCAGCATTGGTATGCTTTTTATTCCTTCGGGCGGATATAAATACTAGGCAGCTTTTATAGATGAATGATCTGGAAATATGCTACATTATGTCACAAATATAGGATATCAAATATTACAGTATTTTAAATACTTCACTTAAAATTTCAAACATTTTTAAATGAATTGTAATGAAAAAATAGTGTTTTTAAACTATTGATGTCAATTAAATTTCCAAGTACATTTATTTGCGAAAGACATGAAATTTATCAATAATTGTGTAGAAAAAAAATTACATTCTAAAAATTTATTTTAATTCATTTTTAATACGAATACAATTATTTTATAATTCTTATACATTAAAATCTACAATCCTTTTTAACCAGGGGTATTTCTTAACATAATTATTCAAACAGATATTTGAATTTCCTTTTTTGTCCGCTCAACAAATGACTGTTAGGAATTTTTTTTTAAAATTCTCGAAAAGCAAATATGTCCGAATAGTTACGGTACGACATTAAATATTTCTTAAATAATTCAAAAATACTAATTTAAAAAGATTTCGTAGAAGTAAAAATTCAAGTCACTGGAATTATAAGTTAAAAAAAAACACATTTAATACAATATATTAGAATCGTATCGAGTTTTTTTTTAAAGCTTCACTTACGAGCTAATTTTTAATAGAAATAATTTTAAAAAAATTACAGAGGAAAACAATAACTTTCTAACAACTAATCTTTAAATTTCTGATACTCAGGAAGTTTACTACTTAATATTAAAACTAATACTTTTCTTTTATTAGTTAATTTTTTCTGGCACACACAAACTATTCAACAAAGCGAATGCCACACCATGGCTCCTAGAAAAGCCGCAATGTTCAGCAAAAGTTCCTAACTTTTTTCAACCCACGTACCCCTGCTGGCTCGGTTCCTTTCAGTGTAGCCTTGACCTTGAATCGTCCAGGTATCCCTCCCCCTGTTTGTTTCACCCATTTTAGATTCGAAAATTCCTCCAAGAAAAAGGTATATGTTGGATTAAATTAAATTGTCTATTTTTTTCAATGCGTAGCTGTTTGTCCTTGTTCAAATAAGCAACAGAAAAAAAAAAAAAAATTAACAAGAAGATTGGAAAAAGAAAAAAATTAATGGGTTTTTTGAAACTGAATTGAATCACAAAGTTTTGAGGGGGAAAAAATGGACTCGAAGGAGAATAAATACAATTTCAAGCCCAGAGCTGTTTTTAATTTGTTCCACTTTTTATTTTTTTCATATACGTTCCATGTACGTTTCAGAAGATTTAATTCCTCTTTTATCAACGATTTCATTGATAAGGAGGTCAATATCACAGCTGACAACATATGTAAAAACCTCAATTTAATTTTTCAAATTCTTTTCAGCCCTTTCAAATTCTTTTATTTGTTTATTTACCTAGATGCCACCAAGTTCGGTCTCAATCAGTATTCTTTTCGCGTACAAGATGTACAGAACACAAAGAAAATATTCCAGCATTGCCTAAGAGAGACGACAGTAACTTACACACAAAAGGTAGCTCAAGAAATCATTAACTTTCATTGCTTAAATTCATGGTGATTACGCTCATAGCCAAAAATCTTAACTCATTCCTAGGGTTAGGTAATGATCGCGTATCACATGAACATCATCCCTCACATGAAACAACATATAAGGAAAGGATAATCAATTGAGGTAATAACACTTTTCGCAACATGTTGCCACTCATGACTAAGCAAAATGTGGGGAAGTTCCCGAGCGTTTTCGGAGGGATTATTCATAACGGCAGCTAATGAAGTGTAAGGGCTGATGTCACGGAGTTGAGTAATAGATAAGGCGCATTAAGTCCCATTTGAAGGTCTGGCACACGTTACGGTCTGTATTTCTTTAATTTTCGGTCCAAAACTGATATACCATATCTAATACTCGAGCGTCGTATGGGAATTTTTTGAAACAAAGTATATGTGTTAGCAAATTATTATTTTTTTTAAATTTTCGAGAAAAGTATTCAAATGCATATTTTCTTCAATGCGTGGCTTCCAAAAATAAAATGATTCATAATAATAATTCTAGTTATGGTTCAGATAGATAACGTCACGCTACTGTGGACACTAGTTCAAGGTCAGTCACGACATGTATGATATAGAAGCATAAAGAAAGCAACAACCTCCCCGATAGAACTGTTGCTTTGAGGTAGGTTCAAGTTCCAGACTGCTGTTATATCTAAAGTTTACTATGTGGAACAACGAGATTTTTTAACTGTTACAATCAACACTATATCTGAAAGTTCTCATGATGCATAATACAGTATAATGAAGAATGACATATTAACTCAAGGTAATTGAGACACTTTCAAAAAGGAAAAAAAGAGATTAAAAGGCCTAATTTAAATAACCCCAAATTTTTTAAAATTAAAAACAGTTCAAGTGACATTTTAATATTGAAATATCTGAGTACTTATGTATCTGTTTATGCAGAGAGAAATTACATTTGTAAGTCGTACCTTTATGCATGAAATCCGTTGCATTTATATCTTTAAAAAATTTTCAGAGACTTATAAAAACGTAGCATTCTAAGCACTGAATATGATTATAATTTCAGCATTCGAATATAATAGAAAACCAATCGAAAGTTCTACGCAAATTTTTGCAAAGAACAGATTTAGTCACCCAAGGTGCACTTTTTTTTTAATAATTATTATTAAATTAATCAATTAAATATAAGAATTAAAGTAAACGATGAAATATCGAGAAATGGACAACAGTAAACTTTTACTATTTTAAAATTAGAGGAAACGATAAATTATTAAATTGAATATATTTAAGCTAAATGTAATTAAAATTAAAGCAAACGACAAATTAATAAATTGACGATTATATCAACTACATGTAATTAAAATTAATGCAAACGATTGAAAAGTGATCTGTCACGCCAAAAGTGATTCAACAAAAACAATTGCCCCTTGGATGACTACTAAAATCTGTAAAATAACGTTTCAAATTTCCCTCAATTTTTATTCAAGTATTGAGCAGCAACCGAAATTTGTAATGGGTTTATAAGAAAAAGTTTTAAGTTTACCGTGTAGAAATTAACCTTATTTCAGAATGTAAAAAAAATATCAGCACAAAGGATTGATTAGAGTTTGGAGGAGGTGTACCAGACTCCCGAAAAATCGCATTTTGAGGAAACGCAAATGCAGATATTTTTCTCAATGACGAGGCACATTTGTTTACAATTTTAAAATTTAATTCTCCAGAGTTGTATTTGTGAAATTCTCATAAATATGGAATTCTCATACATATTATGGAATCAGGGATATGTCCTCTACTTGCCTTCAGCGTATCATTCTTACCATTTGATCGTGGTTCAAAAAAAAATTAGAATGTCCGTCATCAATACTTCAACGTGCAACCCTTGTATGACTTGAATTATACTAAATCAACTTAAGTACATAGAGAATCTCAAGAGAAAAGGGGGGGGGGAGGAATGGCACTACTTAATACTTGTTTAGAGTTTACTAAAACATACATAATTTGAAATTTAAAAAATGTATTACACTGATTTCAAAATTAAAATCTATTTTCCCCCTATCATATGTGAAATAAAAAAACCTGTTTACTTAACTTTAAACTTTTAAAACTTATCTCTAAACTATTTTTTACACTTTTACTAATAAACCTCTACTGCTACTTCTGATTTGTTACAAACACATCTTCAACAGTTCCTTTCATACTTTTAAACACTGTCGCATTACCTTGGTGATGTACGCAATTTACTGTTAGCATATCTGGTCACCTCCTCGAATACCTTAACTTTGTCCTTGTTGTTTAATAACAACAATAGTTTATTAAGTACTACCCTAATCGCATTATTGAGCGATTCCTACTCACTATCCCTACTCGATCGCTTGTACTGCTCTGCTCTGAGTTTGATTCTGATGTGAGGGTTATCTTACATTCGCCCCTTACAAGACGCCCTCAACAGGCGGTCTTTAAACACTGGAGATAACACAAGTAAGGATTGATTATTTTTGTTGTGAACCTCTGAAAATACCTTCTTGTACAATATACACAGACTTTAGGTGATTAAAAATATAGATAAAGTAACATTAATTTTACAATATGCATAATAAAATATTCTTCGGTTTTTACTCAGCAAATGTAGCGTCGAATATGGCGTTTTTACAAAGCGAAAGAAGCTCGGAAGCTTCTGTGGATAATTTAATATCTTCATTTAAACCTTAGCAATTAAATTACAGAAAATTTATTTTTTTAAAAAAAAATGGACATTATCTTAACATTCAGCGATTCTGAACAAATTGAAATAGAAAATGAAGCAGACACTGACAAACAGCAAACAAAAAAACGTATTAACAGAAAAGTTAATTTTTAAAAATACTACTCAAAAAGAAATTCTAATATCTAAAATACTACGTAAACAGGAAAAATAAAAAATTAAGGCTACCAAAGAAATTCCTTCTTAGGCAGGAATTTTATTCTAAAAAAAAATCATGGATCAATAAGACGAAGCCTCAAACGCAATAAATGTGTATAAGTAATAAAAAGTGTTCGTTCGATGGGATACTAAAGGTATCAAAATAGCGATAAAACGCAAGATGGTAAGGTTAAAAGGACACTAAAAATAAGTTATCGGCTCGGTGATCCAGTAAGATAAGAACTGTAATATTATTTGCTGAGCCGCTGATCATAGTTAACTCAACTTTCGATAGTTGATCCAATCGGTAAATTAAATTACACTTCCCAAACGAGGTTGTGACATTACGCTATTCGTGGTTTTCTCTTTAGTAACCTCGGGAACTTTTTGGTAATTTGAATTGTGTAAAATTACAATTCCTTCCTTTCCAAAATAATTAGGTAAATTAGATGACGATACGAAGTGCAATGCATTGAATCGGAGATAATTATATAAAAACGAAATAGAATTGGAAGGAAAGAGAACGGAGTTAGAGTACAACGATAAGCTGGTAGATATTTGTAAATTGGATTGAATCATCAAATTGAGTCATTTGTATTGAAATTAGGTAGAAGAGACTGCTAGTTAGAGTAATAAGGGTTGAACCTGTTACAAGCAAGAAGTGTTTGAATAAGCTTGATAGATTTGGAAAGGAAAGATTTTATTACTTGAATATGAACTAGGATTAACTGAAATAAGAAGGACTCGAGAGATATTGATTGGTTGGTGTTATTAACGTTGCACTAGAATCAACACGAGGGCTATTGGCGACGGACATCGTAGTTTTGAATCTTAGTCAAGAGACGAGGACGACACCTGAGCAGGCAGGGTCCATCTCCAAACTTCTATACCACGTGAACGGGAGGATTTTCAGCCTCGGCTATACGGCGGGTATTTTATGGCATCAAGGCTCGAATCCAAGACTCGACGAAAACAGTTGGCTGAGAGTTTGCGACCATGACCACAAGGCGACCGCGAGATAGTTATCCTGCATATTCTGTTTTAAATAATAAAATATGTTGGCTTTATCTGACGCATCTTCAATCAAGAGTTTTGAAACTTCTTAACTGTTTAATTAGATTTTGAGATGTTTGTGAAGTTTTATAATAAAGGAATTCTGTCACAAGGTTATAGATTAATTATCACGAAGTTAAAATTATGCCTCCAGCCAAAAAAAAAATGTTTAAAGTGATGCGTTAAAATATCCCATGTACTTAATAGCTTAATTACAACGAACTTATAAATAATTTAAGACTTTTAAAAATATCTTGTGGGTAACTTTCCCACTCAAACGCACAAAAGTTATCCTAGAAACCACTTTATGCTTAAAAGTCTATGTGAAGAATAAAAAGTAAGTAAAATTTTCAAAAATCAAGTCGATCAAAGCTATTGACAGATGACATGGTTCAAGATAAAATTGATCACATATGAAATATGCCTTCAGATATTTTCAAAGTCAAAGAGTTCGGCTGTATTGAAATTTAAAAAGAATATCTAGTAATTCTTTTTAAAAATACAATTAAGTATTAACTTAACAAGTTTCGTCGATCCCTTCGAACACATTTGACGTTATTAAAATTTTAAAAGAAATGGTTGAAAGACATTGCGAAAGTAATTAGTTAATTACATAAGTACTTCACAAGCTGAACTTAGTAGAATCATAAAGAGAATTAATTCATTAACAACGATGAGAAAAAAGCTTTGAAAAAACTGTTAAACATTATTCGATTTATTCTATTACGTGTTAAATCTGTCTTGAATACATTAAAAAGGTTGATATAGAACATCATTGGTATATTGAAAAGTTCGAAAAACATATTGCGGGAACTATGTTCGAATACTTAGGAAAATATATTAAAAAAATGAATTTTTTTCTCCTAATGAGTACCAATTCGGAATTGATCACAAGTACATACGTTAAAAGCAATTAATTAAATGATAAAATAAAAGAAAACTTCAATCGATATTTTTTTCTACTTAAATTTTACAAAAGTATGATTTTTTTTAATTAATTATAAAAAATATGGCATGAAAAAAAAATTAATGCAAAAAACATTGAATGCAAAAGAAAAACATTTGAATTCCTCATCATCATGCGGAGGGGGGGAAAGAAGAATTATTCTTTGAATGACTATGCATATGGAAAAACAAGCAAATAATCGATAATTCTTCCAATAATTAAATTTATTATTAAAAGTGAATTAATTGGGGGAAAAGAAAAATATTCAAATATTTCAACGAAATAAAAGAAGAATCCATAATGATATTTAAAAAAAAAAATCATGGAATGCAATAGATGAATACAGTTTTAAAGAAATACATTGAAGGAGTTGATAATTGTTATCTTTGATCAATTGGTAATCAAACGCAGCAGAAAGAGAGAGAGGAACACACAAAATAATCCACTAAAATGAAATAACCTAAAGAAAAAAAAGAATACCATTAATCTACGAGTAATGCAAAAAAGTAATAAATTATTTCCACCTGAAAAGATTCCAATACTTTTAATCCATACCTGCACTTACACCACACACTGTACTAGCACTAAACAGGAATCACTTACAAAGTAACAAATACAAGAGAAGAAAGTAACACTAGCCCCAAGAAGAAAAAAAATATACGTAAGAACAGAATAAAAAAAAACTTAAGACAAGGCCGTGACATTGGGGACACAAAACATATTAAACCCTCCTCCCCATCCCTTCATTCTAGAAATCCCGGTTCGATGTTATTAAGTCAATGGCGTTAGAGGCTTCTTGAATGGAAGGAAGCACCCGATAAGGTAAAACTGGTAGTGAAGTGAATTAAAAAAAACCGATGCCCGGTGTAATTGTATCGAATTTTAGGAGTGGTCCATCTGACAGCTTAATTTCCCGTACACTTAAAGAGAAGTGATTGGAATTTTTCAAGGCTGTTCAACCGATGGAAGGGAAGGATAATGCTCTTCCAGCGAGACCAGATGGCGTGTGAGATGCCGTGGAAAAAATCAAAAATGCGGTATTGTTGACAACAGGTTTCTCTTTCCCGCCATGATGGCCAGTGTGGAATACAGATGCAGTTTCGCTTTCTAAGCCAGTGGTTGGTAAAAAAAGGATATGAATCAGTGATGTGAAAAAAACACGAATACAAGTGAACGGTTGAATACAGAATGAATTGTAAGAGTTTAGAAGTCATAAGCATTCATCCCATCGGGAAATAATGATGATGCAATTTGGGGGCATTTACTTTGTATTATATACGAAAGTTTCTTAATCTACAGATAGCGAATGACTAGCGTTATCATTTATTTTTTCCTAAAAAAAAAGGACCTCTTACTAATTTCAAAGTAATTAATTGCGTGTGTTTGAAAGCAAAAGTTTCTTTCGTTATAGTTTTTATTTATAAATTATACATTAGGAATATATACTTGAAAATAAATAGTTTATACATAAATAGGCTTATATTTTTAATAATAAATTTGCATTATATGGTGTTGATATTAAATAAGAATGAAATTTTTGGCAGGGTTTCTTAAAATTTACTTCGATGTTTAAAGATGTGTTCATGTAATACTTAAGAATGGGACAGGAAATTCGAAAACTTTTTCTGATACCAAATCACTCGAACATTAATCTTATATTCTGACTTGGCCAAATTTTAGAGAGCGGCGTATTTTATAATATTATTCATTTTCATCTGAATCAACCCATTTTTCCTGGTGTAAAATGTGTTCCATATTTCGTCTCCTATACTGTGATGCTAAATGGGTTTCTTGGAATTAACGTGTTCGAGAGAGAAATGGCGCGGTTTTGGAACGTTCCTAAATTGTAAGAGTACAGCATCATAAACGGATGGATGTACGTGTCAGAACATCACAAACTTACACGAAAGTTTGAACCATTTTCCGTCTGGAAATGTGTTCCAAGTTTCGATCGAGATATTTTGACATTTGGCGAAGTCTACCTTGAGAATTGCGACTTGTAACTGAGTTTTGTCGCTCGTCCACTATTCAATCATAACAGAAAAGACCCTTGTGTATTAGTTCAGAGCCGAACATAAAATATATTCAGTAATTATAATAAAAAATTGTATGACTTAAATTGTTGGTAGTCGTAATCGAAATTGAATTCTTTATTTACTTAAGTTTGTATTGTGAAAATGGCAATTCTCAGTTGGTTGAGATGCGAGTCCAAGATGTGAGCCAAATTGGCACAGCTAGCTAAAAGAATGCAATAGTATATGCCAGCGAAAGTAATTCATTCTAAAATGTTATTCCTTAAATTCATTCTTAAAATTCTTGCTTTTATGATGTTAATAAATTATGACTACCATCAACGAGCCCGTATACATTTTAGTAAGCTTATCATTTGAAATGGCTCGCCAGACTCAACAAATGTAAGAGAAATAAGTCAATATATTCTCATCAAATACTTTTATGTCTTATTCTTTTGCATCTAACAGGCTCCTAATTACTTTGTATGTGTGTTAGAGGGGGGGACAAGACCAATCTACTACAAACTATTAATTGTCCTTGTGGACATGGAGAAAAGAAGAGGGGTTTTTTTTTTTTTTTTAAATTGTTACAGTGTGTTGCTCCATTTCTGAAAAAGGGACATTTCCGCACCTCGAAGCTGTGCTTGGGGACAACGGGACAGGCTACTTAAAAAAGAATATATCGTCACATTACGAATGACACTTTACTAACAATAGCATATTAAGAAGTTATATTTTTATATAATAAATTAAGTATTATGTTTTAATGTTTGTAATATTCCACAAAAATATAAACTTCTACACACAGTGCGATTTTTTTTTTCTCTGTTGAGCAGTATAACCATTTTAAGCCCTGAATTAACAGAATCTTGCGATGTTACATGTCGAGGACTTATGTCCAGACTTAGCAAACCATAATGAAAAAAGGTTAACACTCAAAGATATTTTTAAAGATAGGTTTCGTTTTCATGAATGGGAGGAAGTTTACAACCACGAAGTTAACAAAGCACCGAAATTTAAAACAACGCGAATCTTAATTTCAATACCTGTTCTCAAAATCTACTATTAGAACTACATCAAAAACCAACCGAAAAGTAAAATGTCAATTTAAAAACTTATCTGCGGTATATCTAAAAGGAAAACAAAAGTTGTTAAGCAGTATAATCCAAGACTCAAGTTCATGACACTAATAGTTTTCAAAAAATTACTGTAATTTGTATAAATAGCCCACCCAAGGGTCTATTCTTCTAGTTGGATCGATTTTGGCGCTTTTCAATTTTTTATAGTTTGTTTCAAATTTAATGACATTTAGTTTAAATATATTCAATTTAATACCTTATCGTTTGCTTTAATTTTAATTACATTTAGCTTAAATATATTCGATTTAATAATTTATCGTTCCCTTTAAATTTAACTACATGTAGCTGACATAATATTCAATTTAATAATTTTATTGTTTGCTTCAATTTTAAAATCGGGAAAGTTTACTATTGTCCATTTCTCGATATTTCGTCGTTTATTTTAAATTCTTATATTTAATTGAGTAATTTTTTTCATAATTATAAAAAAAAGCGCACCTTGGGTGGCTAAATCTGTTCTTTGCAAAACTTTGCATAGAACTTTTTCTAAACTTTGCTTTATCTTCAATTATTAAAATTTATTTCATTTATGTATGTATATCATTGAAATTTCCTGTTTCAAGTGAAAAATCATAATCATTGCCATCATATGAATCACAATAAATGAAGAATACTACAAGTTATTTACTATATCGCTGTACGTTACATAAACTAATAACAAAAAGGTTACAATGATATATTATGTCTCGCTGCTTCGCATCAATGGAATAAAGTTCGATATCGAAGGAGTATTTTAAAGAATATTATAAATATTGCATTATTATTTAACATTCGAAGTATTTTTGATTAAATATTGAGAAATTTTAGGCAATTTTTTTGACCAGTTAAACAGAAAGACGCAAACCCCTCAAAAAATACAGAATCTACCGTGAATATTTCTCCTATAATGCATACAAATTGCCAAATTTTCAGAATTACTTTTCTTTCTGCTAAGTAAACAAATCATTTCTCGCTTAGTTATTGACAAATCAGAGACTTTGATTTATACTCCATTTCTCGTAATACATTTTTGGAAAGCATCATAGAGAATAAATTAAATAAAAATAATTAAAAAAAAGTTACAACTTATGTGTCTCATAAAGCTTTTAATATTTGTAAATTATTAATTAAAATGATGATTATTATAATCAAATATTCCAAGATAAACAAATGAAATTTTAAAAATAAGAAACCTCTCTTTCATTCAAAAATTTCTTTAATATCCAGATATCAAATTTAAAAATTCGGTTTACAGTTTCACTTTTATCTACGGAATAGAGACATCTTCATTCGCAAATAATATATCTGCACTATGATTAACCTATTGGTTGATTAAATAATAATTACATTCGATTGACAAAAATGATAGTTATTTGTCTACAAATACAAATTAAAGTAACTTAACTTTACAAGCGACGGATAAAACAAATAAGTATAAGCAAACAAGGACTTTGTAAAGATAAATATTACGCTATCCTGATCAAGAAAGAAAGATAACATATTTCAGGAGTTGTTTAAGATATTACTTCTACTTGATGAGAAAGAAAAGCAAACGTCACTTTTTTTAAAGATAAGTCAGTGGTATATAACACAATGCATTTCGCAATTAAAATCGCATCAGTTCTCTAAAGATTAGGTTATATTTCTCAAAACTTCCACATTGTTTATTTTGGAAGATAGAAGTATCCTTTTATGCTAAAAGGAATGAAAGTGCACAATAGAATTTCAGGTATGAATGTTAGCAAGACATAAGTAATACTTCTTTTAACATAAAAGTACAAATGCTTTATTAAAATTACATTCTTTTTAAATTGCTGGCTAGGTACGCCTGTAGAAATGTCAGATTTTGAAAAAAAGATAATTACTATCAAAACTTCTACATTTAACAAATTAGAGTAAGCTTCATATTTTGAAAATACGATATATCTTTCAGTTGAAAGCAAAAAAAGTTTAATAATATATTAAAATGCTAAATATAAAGGTTACCAAGATTTAGAATTTTCGTCATTTTATTCAATTAATGTTGGAAAAGAAGGTTATTTTGTAAAGTTATAAAATAGAGAAAAAGAAAGCGCGTCTCACAAAAAGCCCGATTTTGTTAAAGATTGAGTCATATTTGAGGAAAGATGCTGTTTAACTTAGAAAAAGAAGTTGAGATTCGAGGCAACGATCACCCACGAAGAAAAGAACCTTGGCTCCGCCTTCTCTATAAGCGAGTTCATTTCATCACAGGGAGAATCGGAATAGTAAAGAGAGAGGGGAAAAAATAGTAAAAAGAAAATAACACACCGTGGCAACTTACTAAACCAACAGGTTGTTCCACGGTTATCGAAAATGATATAGTATAAAAGTCGGATATTACGTTACATGGGCAGAGCCAAAGCTCTTCTCGTGATGATCGATCTATAATTTTATGGCAAGTTTTATCGGTATCAATTCAATTTCCTAAGTTTGTATTAGTGAGTCAATTATGAGTAACACCGTCGAATGACCAAAACCATTCATTATGGAAAAGACAAAAAAAAAAAAAAAAAAAAAACCACCAGCATGCTGAAACACTTTTTTTTTTGATAATAAATGCAATGATTTATTTTTATTCAAATCGTTTTGTGGGGACAAAAGTCACACAAAACGCCTAATATGCGAAAAACTTTCGATTAAAAAGTACTATAAGAAGTTATACATTGTAGGCAATACAAATTATTGGAATCCGATAATCTTTAGAGTCATCAAGAACCTTTTTTTTTTTTTTTTTTTTGCGTTAAGAGATTTAAATGCTTTTCAATTTTCTTCACAATTATTATTATTATAGCGTTCAAAACCTTCCTTGCTATACAAAATTCACTTAAAAGCCATACATTTTCATAAAAAAAAACCCACTGGATGAAAAAAAACGGAATCAAGCATGGGTTTTTGATTATTTCGATATTTTTTTTACGAAACATTCACCTCCGAAAAAACACCTGGAACATGTTTGTTTTCAAGAAGAAAAAAATAGATAACAAATATCGGGCAGACCTTCCGCGTTTGCAAATCATTGGTCCCAATTGAATGAGCAGTGAATTTCGTTCAGGCTGTCGTCGCTTAATGTCAAAGAATCTAATCGAAACTTCTAACACATTTCCTGGCAGAAAATTGTTTCCAATTCTCATATGAGACAGCGACGTTGTAACACACACATCCATTTTTGATGAAGTATTCTTAAAATTTAAGAACATTCCAAAAATACGCAATTTTTCATGTGAGTACGTAAAATTCAAAGGTCATTTAGCATTACAATATAGAGGACGAAACAAGATGCACATTCTATGCCAAAAGAAAGGCACTGGTTCAAATAGAAATCAGTAGTATTACAAAATATGCTGCTCTCTAAAGGATATCGTTTTCAGAGTATAAAATTAATATCTTGGCGCTTTTTTTATCGGAAAAAGTGTTCCAATTTCGGGTCCTATTCTTTCACATGGCGCGAGAACAGCTTTAAAGTCTAAGTTACCTTAAGGACAGGTGAACTTATTTTAAAGTAACACATTTGGATGAAATACATTCGGACAGGGTACACCCTTTACAGAATGAGCACAATTTATGAGAAATTGGTCTCAGATTACGCTTTTATCTCGTTCCATTCTCTTTGTAATCGACCAACCCCGTGGAGCAACGCCCCTGCAGCACATGCTGCGGACCACACAACCGAAGAAGTGGAAGTGGCACAGACAATTTCCACTGGAGATAAAAATGGCTTTCGGAAAAAAAGATTCCCGAAGCGGAACACCACACATGGGTCAAAGAACTGAGTAAATAAGACAGTAGAATTTCCGTCCTTGAACAACGGGTATTAACAGAGAAGAAGCCTCAATTCAGCACTCTCTCTCAGGAGTGTCCTTTGCCATCACTGCGCGGTGTACTGGATTCTGATTGTCATTGTGTTTCCAAAAGAAAAAAAAAATAAGTCTGGGTCCTATCAAGGAGATGTAATTGGTTAAATTCGGTGCCCTATCACAGAAATAATGAAAGAACTCTCTCGAAAATTCACTCAGATATAACGGAGCATTCTGGAGTATGCGAAATAAGCATGCCTTATTTAAAAAAAAAAATCAAAATATTAATCATGAATATCAGGAGAAGATATTCAGGTAGTTTCCACTATCTATTCAAAAATATTATGAAGTGTTCAAATTTATAAATTTCTCATTGATATATATATAACAGAACAATATTTCATGTACGTAATTTGGATATTTGTTTATTTCTAGATTCCATATTTTGTGTATATTTCCATGCCATAATCTTTTATGTCTATTTACCGTAACTGACAATTTATAAATATTAAGCACAAACTTCCAATAATAATATAGAAAGCGCAGGCGATTAAAAATATTTTATTTTTCAAACCACGTGACAACTAATTTGAATATATTTTAATGCGTAATCTATATTACTTCCTAATAATAATAGTACAAAAAGGTCTTAAATGATCCGTTGTGTCCTATAACGTATTTTTGACTAAAATAACGAATTCGGGGCAGACATTAAGTTTAATTGGAAGTAATTTTAATTTGATGAATAAGTTTAAGTGTAATTAAATATTATCATTCCGAGAATAGAAAAAAAAAATATTTTTTCTCTCTTGTAATATAAGACGTAAGTCAAACAATAAATGAAACTATGAGCATAGTGTGAAAGATTATACATAAATAGTTGTGTGTATATACATATATTCTTTACTTAAATTGGAAAAAGGGTAAGAACATTCTTAATGAATCTGATTGTTCCTTTTTACACAGTTGCACACAATGACGTTAGTCTGTTTTTACCATTGCATACAACGATATTAGTCTGTTTCAAAATGGCTTGTGAATCTTATGTATTCATTTATTTAGTTTTGTACAAAAACCATGTCCAAAATTTTGTTCACATATAAAAATATTTGCCGTCCGAGTGCATGGGAATGGGGGGGGGGGGGGTTTTTTTTTTTTTTGGTTAAAAAAAAAAGACGTTTTAAAGACGAATAAAGTTTTTCTACGCATTAAGAATAGAAATTCTTTAGACTTCTGAGAATCGAGGATTCAAACTTCGATTTTCTCAAAGCATTTTTAACTCAATTTTGTCAATAGTTAAAAATTAATTTCCAACTAAAAGTATTCTGCAGACTTTCTTATAAGTTTTGGAATTCAAAAAATAAGTAATTTATCTAGATTTCTATAAGATTCAATTATACTTATTGAAATCTAGAAAATGGAAAGAGAGCTTCCCCTTTCGTTAAAATTAAAAGAAAGGTCGTATTTTTTTTTTTTTTTAATGAACAGAATTGGAAACGAGTATCGTGTCTTTTTCTTTTTATATAAGTCTGAAATATTTAATTTCCTTGACATGATATATTTAATTTTCTTGACAGGTGACATACGTTTCATTAAGTTGCTGTGAATTTTTGTAATAGCTAAAAAAAACTAATTACGAAATTTTGATAGCTCAAAATCAGATTTATTTCAAAGGATAAATGACAGTTTACAAGAGAACTTTTATTAATTTCCACGTAATTAAATTTTTTTTTTAGGGTAACAAAATTAGGTTTTAAGACGGAAACAATTTCAAACACCTAAATTAGAAATAGATCGAATAATTTATTTATCAAATAGCAAATTTACATTTAATAAGCATAATTTTTTTAAAATTAAGTTAAAACACATTTTCTACATAACTTCTAATGTTTTATAGTTCAGTTAATAACTCAATCTTTTTAGATTTATTAACAGAAATTTTTCAATTACAAACATAGCAAACAAATCATTATTTTTTGAAATACATTTTTAAAAAAGAATTCTCCTAAAATTGGTGTATTTTTTTAACATTCGGATTCAAATTTGGAACATTCTATTCACGAAGGAAAATTAAAAGTATTTTTTTACAATTCGAACAAAGTATTACTCGAATAAAATTAGTCAAGGATTAAAGAAACAGATATATATATATATATATATATATATATATATATATATATATATATATATATATATAAGTCAACATTTTATAAATAGCTCTTCCAATTCTTAAGAAAAGATTATGTTTGCTTAAGAATATCATTTAAATTTCATGTAATTCTAACACAGAAATTTTTTTAAAACTATATACTTCTTTCCTTTATTTTAATTTAAAAACATATCATTTAGTTATCATTACTTTCAAATCATTTTGCACAATTATGAACAATGTACATTATTTATATTTAAAGAAAAAAATAACATAAAAGCATTGCAATAAAAAATATATTATTGCAAAAACACGAAAGTTGTTTTTAGAATAAAAGTAATACGCCGAAGAGAAAGCAATACAAAGAGAAAAAAAAAATGCTAATATCTTGCTACACGAATAAATTAGATTTTCAAAATAACGGAAAACAATATGTTTCAATCTTCTTCAAAGTGGATATTCATCTTAGAGAGGTTTAATAAAGAATTTCCAAAACGAATTAACTATTTTTAGCTCTTTAATTTTGTCGATTCTGGAAATTTCTCATGTACACATGTACACAAAAACAATTATTTAATGATTCAAGTTCTGCATTAATATAATTTTTGGTTAATACCGCAATTGTAATAAATATAATTTGGTCGTAGAAATCTGCTAAATCAAGTACTTTTTTTTGCTTAACTAAATTTTTTAAATTTGTTTTTTTTTTTTTTTTTTTTTTGAGGAACTGATATTCAAAACTTAAAAGAAATTCTTCAGAAAACTTTGTGCTAAAACATTAATTTTCAACAATTGAAAAAATTATTAAGTTATAGCTTTTGAGAAAATCGAATTTGAATCTTAAGAATTTCTCTATTAATGCATGTAAAAACTTCTACGATAATGAAAAAAAAAAAAAAAAGTAAAAGTTTTGCAAAGAACAGATTTGGACACCAAACCATAAATATCAGAATTAAAGTAAACGATGAAATGTTGAGAAATAGACAACAGTAAACTTTTTCAGTACTAAAATTAAAGCAAACGATATATTATTATTTTGAATATATATAAGCTAAATATTATTAAAATTAAAGCAAACGATAAATTAGTAAATTGAATATTATAGCAGTTACATGCAACTAAAATTAATGCAAACGATAAAAAAATTGAAAATTGATCTATTACGCCAAAAGTGATCTAACTAAAACAATAGCCCCTTGGGTGGCTGAAAAACCCTGTTACTCCTGTCATGCAATCGGGCGGAAACTATTTTTCGAAAAACTATGTTAATAAACTTTTAACTATAATATTAAATTTTAACTATGTTAATAAAAATTAAAAACTAACTTTGCTAATAAATTTTTAGACATATAGTTTACAATTCTAAATAATATGCGATCGAAAAATAATCACTGATTAAAAAAATATACAGCAATGTGTGAGTAGGACATTGAAATTTTTTCTTAAATTTAAAGTAATTCCTCCCATTAAAATATTTATATTCATTTTTTGAAAAAAAATTCGTACTTTTCATATAAGAAAAGTTTATTAAATTTTACCTGAAATAAATACATAGCAATTTTTAATTAATTATTTAATCAGGGAAATTCTCATTAAAAAAGTTAATTAAAAGAAAAAAATAATAATATCAGGATAAATTTCAATGATAGATTTCACTAAGATGTATATTAATTAGTATCTTTATAAAATAATTAAAAAAAATAGTAATTTAATTTTCTTTTTGTCCAGCTAACAAACAAAACCGCCGGTTCCTAGCAATTAAAGGAAAAATCTCGACATCAAACTTCTGATGGAATATTTTTAGGTTTAATTAGAGGATAAATTAATTTATCAAATAAAGGAAAAACCACCTTCTTTTTACGCATCACCGATTTTCCACGAAAGTCTCGTTAAATTAAGCACCAAAATTATACATACTAAAAGGAAAAGTAACGGTCCATAATTAGTTATTAACCGATCCGTAGCCAATTAATGTATCTATTCATTCTGGAGTCTGGGAATTTTCCAAGAGTTAAAGTGTGAAAGCGTTTAAGCTGAAGCCGAAGAACAAATGTAGTCTGATAACAATGCGTGCATTTTTTTTTTTTTTTTTTCCTTCTTTAGAGAATAATTTAGAATATTTCACGCACATTATTCTCAAAGTTACAACACAAAAGAAATTTTCAATGTCATTTACTTTAGGAATTCGATACGCGTCAATTCTTTCAAAACCAAACGATTAGCGAAAATAATAAAAGAATTACAAGTAAAATTTTAAACAAAAGATCAATTTTTTTTTAAAAAAAAAAATTCCTTTTCTAAAAAGTATTACAAAAGCGAGAAAAAACTGTAAAGCTTTTTAAAAGACTTACAGATAAAAAGATATTGTAAATAACGTTAAAAACTAGTAATTCGAATTTTTTTTTTTTTAACAAAGAAAATATATCTCTCAAAATGGAATAATGCTATACCATTAAATTCTATTCCAAAACTACAAATGGAGTGGTAAATAATTAAAGACTTTTTAACATTAGAAAAACTACTGTTGGTTCTGTGGAAAAATAAAAAGTTACTTCTCGTTATTATGTGGCGAAAGTTTTCTCATAAAAGAAGTGCAAACGACTTTTAAAATCTTCCAAATGGCAACAGTTCGGTTAAACACAGACTTGCGGAGAAAGAAAAGTTTCTGAAAATGCGTGGGCACAGATGTTTGCACAGGTTTAGCTTGACAGTTATATGATGAAACATTCAGTCGAAAATTTATTCCCGTTCGTATGACAATAACGATTGCGCACTAGTAATAAAGGAAACTGCCGAAAGAGAGATTTCTTTCAAAATAAAACTTTAACCATAAATTTCATTGTAGTCGAGAAATGAATTTTCAGAACGAAGCGAAAATATTTTATAATTCATTCTGTCTTACATGAAATAAAAAAAAGCATACAGAAGAGCAAAAAGAAATAAATTTTACTGATATTCTTTGGTTTTAATTTTCCTAATAAATACAGAGAATTTATATAAAAAATAGTTTTTTTTTATAAAATATTTAAATTTTCAGCTTGAGTTCTCGATTTTCCTTTCTAGATTTAGTCTAGCTGTTCTTAGAGGAACAAAAATTCGTTGATGCATATCCTCAATTATATTGAAAATAAAAAATATGACGTATAACTTACCCTCAATGGTAATCAGTATTGATTACTAAATTCAATGCAGAAGTAAATTAAATTTTATCGAGACTGAAAATCGACGACGCGGCGCAAAACGACAAATGCAGTACCACTTCATGCCAATTTGATTGATCACCATTTGGTTAGCGATCGATCAACGTTTGGTACATTCAAAGGGAAAAAATGATGAAACAAAATGAAATTCGAAATTTCAAAAAATTTTGGAATTAATGATAAAAAACTGAAATGAAGTGCATCAAATTAACTATCATAGAGCTCGATTGCCTTCTTTTCTTAAGTGAATTTGTTTGGATCAATCATGTACAAAAATTACTTGAATGTTTTTCTGTTAATCCGTTCATGTTTTTCTTTTAATCCGTTCACATATACGTGATCACGTGATTCCCCCCCTTTGCGGCCCACGATATCACACATGAGAACACCCTGTCTGAGTCTTAAAACCTGCAAAACCAAACTATGATTTCAAATCGGAGCTTTTTAATTAAGTTTAACATTATACTATATTTATGTGCCAGCATGTTGTAGTTTAGAGAAAATGGCGTCAACAAAAATGTTCGGGCATAAAATATAGGATACATGACGTTAAATTAAAAAAATTGGCATTTTAATACATTATGATTATAATAATTGTAATTAGTTTGCTTAATGCTTAAGGTTTTTTTTTTTACATTAATGTGTATTTTATTTAATATTTCATCGTCTGCTTTTATTTCAATATCCCAACAGAATGTTGCTGTCTATTTTAATAATTTATCGTTTGCTCTTATTTTAATATTTAATTTAATAATTGATTTTTATGGCTGAATCGTCTGTTTTTATTCTTTTTGGAGTAAACGTTAGCAACGCTTTTGTTTTTTAGAATTGTTTGCTAGTGAAAAATAAAAATGTATTAGAAATTAGAAGGTATTTCTTTACTTGATAGCTATTGCTTCTGTGGAGCCTAGGGTTCAAAAACACATAACGCTAATTAATATTCATTTCGAATCATTCTATTTTTTCGATAATTTAACAGAAAAAAAATATGTTAGCGCATGTTAAAACGGAACTAGCAGAGCTAATTTCAATAAAAAAAATAATTTCATTATATTTATTATTTTATATTGTATTTCTATTATTTATTGCATTTTAATACTAACATGTTATATTTTATTTATTACACTCATTGTTGTCGTTGTTTTATTTTATTTATTTCTGCGAATTTAATTGCAGTGATAATATATATGAATTTTTAAATGAAATTAGTCTCAACAGGGAAATTGCCGGGCCCATGCGTGCGTATACTTTCGGAGCGCGCTGGCCTGGGGCTACGCTTCTTTCTCCTGTCACCGGTCTTGAACAGGTTAAGAAAAATACTTTCGAAGATTCTAGTTTAAATATTTTTTTATAAACGAACTTCCCCATCTCATCAAGTTCTTTTGAAACCTGATAATCTAAGCGCTCTTCGTAACATACAACAAAATATGTCACTTCAGGTAATTAAGCATTGTATAACTCACAATCAGGACAATGTTTCAGACTCAGGTGGAAAGCTCTATCATGTAAAATGCTGATCTTTTCAGCAAACTTAATGGCTTATTGCTTAATGGTAATTTTAACGGCATTTTTGCATGATATGCTTCCATTTCATTTCGTAATGGAATTGGAATGATAATTATAGTCATGAAAAAAATAAATGAAAAATGTTTTATTGTTTCAAAGCTATTATAATTTCCGGCGAGAATGTAGATAATTTAATTTTCATTTGATTCATGACGATATCAAAATTGAATGACGTACTTTCTTTCTTAAATATGCTAGAAAAATAAGCTAAATTGTATATAGGTCCAGCAGAGGTAAAAATGCTGAGCTTATAAAGGATTTAATGTATGCTTCGCATAATCCTATTTTCGGAGATTTTGATACGTAAACTTAACGTTTCAACAAACTCATACGTTTCATAACAGGATTCTATTCAGTAGAGAATGTTTCATATTGAAAGAAAAATTAATATTAAATGGAAAAAAAATTGATTCAAAATTGTTTTTTAAATGACTATATATCTAGTTTAATATTTTCATTCACAAACAAAAATACCACTTCTATCTGATAAACACAATACTACATAAGAACAACCTGAACATTTAACTGTTTCTTTAAAACTATCTGTATCCTCATAGTAAATAGCTCTGTAAATTTTTATTTTGATAAAGGAAAAAAAAAAAAATCATACGCAAGCATAACATTACAATCAACGCACACATTCTAAACACGTAATGTACAAGTAAACGTACAATAGATAAATCTTCGCAGGAACAAGTCCCATATTTAAGTGGGAAAATATTATCAAATGAGAGAAGGAGTAAAGATTAACAGAAAAAAATTATTTCAATACATTTGCCTAGGTTTATATTTTCTTTCGCAAATAAATCTATTATGCTAACATGAGAGTTTTTGTGAGAATAACAAGAACCTTTAACCCTTATTTTAAAGTCCTCTACATTCTCAGTAAATGAATGGTTCCGTACATTTTTATTTTAAAAGTAAACATCTTCATACGTAAACATGTTGTTATAGTAAACTTACAAGCTCTGACTAATCGGTCTTCACAGGAACACGTCCAATAATGAAGTGAGAAAAACATTATCAAACGAGAAAAAGAAAAGATTATTAAAAAAAAAAAAAAACTATTCATTAGCAAGGTCCCATATTTTTCTTCGTGGACCAATATATTTACTCTATCTGGTAAATACAAATTTATACAACCTCCTCAGATCCAATGTCAACTTTGAACCATAAATTTTAGAATAATTTGTATCAATCGGTTCTAAATACATGAAAAAGTACAGAAAAAATGTTAAAAAAATCATTTTAATTTTTATTTTTGAGA
>BMAW01091113.1:168476-226299 GCA_019974015.1 Nephila pilipes
GAAATTAAGTTCCTGGAGTGAGACATTGACAATGTGACATCATAATGTTAATTTAAAATATTTGCTTAATCTGATTTATAATTCATAAAGATTAACATAATGAGCATAATGAAATATATGAATTACAAAATGAATTTCTATAATGATTAGATATTAATGGAGTTATAAAATCTTGAATCACAAAATATTCCTGTCCTGAACTATTTTTGAAGAGTCCCTAATTTCCAAATTTGATCATCTGCTTTTTTTTTCTCCTCATCTGGTTTTGCCAGTCAATTTTTCAATTTTGCTGTCTTATTGAAAACCTCAAAAGATTTCCAAAGAAATGCTGTGCTATGGAGTTTTCTTTCTGTTCTCAATACATTCAATGGGAATTTTAAATCAACATAATTGCAGTAGATCCTGAATTATAAGTTTAGATTTGTTTTCTGATAGACTTCTTTTCCTGTAATCATTAAATATCTACTTTTGATGAATCAGCAGAATGAAAAAAATATCACTTTCAAAATATATGCCATAAACTATAGTTTCAAATCTGAAGATTCGATAACACGACCCAACGTTCCTTGCAGAGGACAATTAAAACAATGGGCGTTCCTGCAAACTGCGTGTAAGATCTATTGAGATTAACAATGCTTATATAGACAGTAAGTCAAGGAATCTAACAGTGGCTTTCAACAATTTCACAAATAATAAAACAAGCACTCAGAGATGATGTGTGTTAATTTCTTCTCTCTGTAGTAGTCTACTTTCATTCTTTGCCAGCAAATAAAATGTGTTCTACTCAAAATCATTTTTTTTTTTTTTCAGAACCACCAATCTATTAACAAGCAAAATTTAACTTAATTATATACCACTACTTTATTTTTGAACTCACAGGCCTTTTGTAAAGTGGAAGTTTGCTGAGGTCTCCACCAGATGACGCTGGACCTGAGGTAGTTTGATAAGAACATGGAATAAACTGTGGCCACTCTGGAAACCTCCATTCTGTTAAACACCAGCAACCGTATTTCCAGCTTCAAAAAATATTCACAATACGTAAAACATGGAATGTAACAAAACAAGGTCCCAACAAATCAGTCTTCTAAGGTGTAATGTCCAGCAAATCACACACCAGCGTATGGTACATGGATCAATAATCTGAGACCAAATCTAGAGATGGCGCCTGTAGTAAAATTTAGCAAATAGTGTGTTCCTTTCTTCTAGAGTCAACCTTGCTCAGAAACGTGTCACCTAAGCCTGATTCTGACCCCAGCCTGTTTGTTTAATGAGGCTGGGATAAAGCCTTGTGAATATCAAAAAATGGAAAACCCAGCTCTTTGTGTTCTGATAAAAACATCGTTTTGTTTAAAACCGATCAAAAGTGCTTGGGAAACAGACGCGATCGAAGAAAATACAACCCGACCTTGTCCAATCAAAGCAACGATCGTTTATTAAACGTGGTCGCAAATGACATTCTGATTTTAGAAACGCCTTCGGCAGGACCAGCAGCCGTCGGGCACCGGAAATGGAGTGAAGCGAATAAAAATCTATAATGAAAAGATCGTAAAGTAGTCTGCGGAGATTTGCTGATGACAAGGATATTCATGCAGAGCAATACGCAACCAACCTACAGCTACACGACCACCCCCCCCCCTCTCCTAACATCTACACCACGCAAACGGAAGGACATTGGGCGCCGAACAGATTTAACGTGCATCAGCCCCGGCTACACGGCAAGTCTTTGGCGGCTAAGGATCGAACCCGCGACTGAACGAAAACCGCCGACAGCGAATCCGAAGCCATGACCACTAGGCTACCACAGCCCTTAGTGGGACAAAGAAAGAAACAGGATACAAAATACAGTATCGGCTCTTATTAGAACATCTCTATTTAAGAGACAATTCTATTGGTCCCGGTCAACTGTGTATTAACCTCTAATTAAGGGACAAAATGTCTAGTTCGATGGATGTCCCTTATTGGGAGGGACTATTGTACAAAAGCAATATAATTTATTATCATCTGAAGCGTATCTATTTGGCTCGGAAAACAAAAGCAATATAAAACACATCGAATTTACATGCAATTTTTTTAAAAACACAAAACAAAAATATGAAATGGTAAAACACTGGGCTAAAATTATTTGCGCGTCTGTTAAAACATCCTTTATATAAAGTATTATTATATAAGTGAAAGATGTTAAACTATTCGCGTATAATTTTCGCTCAAATGCGGAAAATATGCTTACTCGGGGAATCAGAAAACATACGACGCAAAATACTTAAGATATATATCCTTTTCACTGGGATGCATCTCGGCTATTTTGACTCGGATAACAAAACTAGAAATATAAAGATGTAAAATTCCTGCAACAAACACTGAGGGAAATATTCTTCAGAGAGCTAATATTCATGGTTGGTAATAATTACACGGACTCGGTTAAAACGTTTGGGAAAAGTATAAATTGGTTCTCGGACATAATGACCAGATGTTGCCTCATGTATAATGTAATGTAGTTCCTACAACAAACACAATGGCTCGCAGCGTAACTATGACTTAGGGCTACGTACATAATGGATACAAATGGATCAAACGGGAAATAAACAAAAAGTCTCGTAATTAATCTCGTTAGCTGAAACATGTATCCATTCAAAGGATCTCATTAATGTGTTTGTAAACTCAAACTTACGTAGTTTGTGGTGACAAACTTGGTATTGTTGGTGATGAATATATGGTAATAGTTTAATGATAATTAGTCATTTAAGAAAATGTGTTAAATACTTTAGAGATTTTTTTTTAAAAAAAAAAAATCGATTGATATTGCTGACAAAAAGGCATTATTTGCAAAATAGTTAAAAAAGAGGTTAAGATAGTTTTCAATAAAGATTCTGTTATTTTCATAACATCTGAGGGGGGGAAATTATTATTGGTGATTGTCTGTAACAAATTACAGGGGGGCAAAAAATGAAAAAATTAAAAAAAAAAAAAAAAAAAAAAAAATTAAGTTTTCGAGTCATAAGGGGTTGAGATCTTTCCAATATTTATCGGAAAAGCACGTGGTTATATCATTTGTTTATTTTATTGACGTTTCTCTTCCCTTTTCTATACAGAAACGGTAAATTTACATTGAATGTAAATATATCAAGCAATTTTTCAATAACAGAGAATGCGATTTTTAATCCAGCATTCGATGGGCATTGGATAACCCAGTACGGATTGATCGATTCAAATTAACACCGCATT
Organism: Nephila pilipes; assembly: GCA_019974015.1. Taxonomy (NCBI): domain Eukaryota; kingdom Metazoa; phylum Arthropoda; class Arachnida; order Araneae; family Nephilidae; genus Nephila; species Nephila pilipes. Next base: position 171,699 of record BMAW01091113.1, read on the forward strand.
TAGAAGCAACAATTAGAGGAGAGAAACAATTATGAGGGCTATTGGCGACGGGCCTCTTAATTCTGAACATCGGTCAAGTGACGAGGACGAAATCTGAGCTGGCAACTTCCCCTCCAAACATCCACACCACCATGGGAAGACTTGGGACTATCAACCAAATTTAACGTGCATCAGCCCCGTTACACGGCGGGTTTTTAGTGGCATCAGGGCAAGATTAGTTTGGACATCTTAAAAGGTATTTGCAAACGATTTACACAAAAAAGTTTTCAGAGGTGTCCAAGAATATGACTGCAAATGTTCATCAAATGAAATCCCCCCCCTTAAATTTCACCACGTGAAATTTAAGGGGGGGGGGCTTAATTTAGCGTGTGATACATCTATCTACACGCTATAAAATACAATTCTTTGGAGCGGAAGCATCTGTTATATTGCATCCATTAATACTCAAACGCATAAATTCCAACGAAGAAAAACTGTAACTAAATTTATTCAATTTCGCTATAATTTTTGATAAAATAAAAAAAAAAAAAAATAGTTATCCAATACAGTAAGGAAAAAAAAATGAAAAATCACTCGACACAAAATATGCACACAATCCGTAAAAATAGCATCTAATCAGAAAAAGTTATAATTCAGAATAATAATCGATGAAACGTTCTTTTACAAAATTATTTATAAGACACGATATTTTAAGAAAGTGCTTTTAAAAAGTTTTAAAATGCAAAACCATTTTAATAAATTTAAAACATTTGACACACTCCTAATTTAAATGAGCAAGTAAATAAATAATCTGCGTATATTTTTATTAAGATGTTCTGATTTATTTAGTCGACGCTCGTAATTGTATAAATAATATATATTTAAATAAAAATTATTTCTGCTAAGAAAGATAATTCTAAAATTTAATTCTTGTCGATGCGATCTGTTTTCCGCTGACTGACATCCAATTTTTCATCGAATAAGTTCCGATATAACACACTAAACCTGATGTCAAGTGACATATCCAATTCAAAAGAGCAATCATAAGTTAAATAAATCACATTTTACCGAAGCCTAATTTTCCAATGCTGCACAAATCAAACAGCGTGCATAAATAACTCCACCTTCCAAATCAACCACGAACATGTATGACACATATTTATATCCACTCAACCAATAATTAATTAATTTTAGAACGCCATCTCTATCGAGGAAGAAAACTACGCAAATCACGACTCTAATGGAATTTATATTAAAACTGATTAAATATGCAAGCATCGGCTTTGAAACGTTCGCTGTCCGTCTCCGCTTCAACATAAAAATTAAAATTTCACATCAATGAGTTCGCTGACAAGAGAGTTCAACACACTTTATTCTCCGTCACCAGTCAGTCACGATTATTCGATGCATAATAATATCGTCACCAGACTTCCGCATAAAAATGACATCGTTTAAAAGTTAAGATCGGACGTCAACGGTAAAGATCGTAAATAAATCCCGTCTTTGAGAAGTTTTATCGCCAACTGATCTCTGCGACATCAAATCTATTTCAGAGCATTCGACCAGACGTACTTCATTGGCGAATCCACGCCAACGCGTCTCTCCTTTAAATCAAAATTAATTATGCGGATTTGACATTTCATTGGATCGATTAAAAGTTCTCTACCGATAAATCTCACGGATCGCAGATGTTACAAGATTTGTTTCGAACTTCTCAAGTGCATTTATAAATACCAGAATTCTAAATTTCGAATAATATCCGTGAAATATGACTGAAAGAGAGAGAGGTGGGGGAAGTAATGGATTGCGTATATAAATGAGAATATGCACAATTAGTGTTAAAACGCAGCCTTAATTCAATTAAATTCGGGAACTAAACATTTTGATTGCCAGAATGTTTGATACTAACTATTTGCATTTCGATTCCTCACGATTCATTCGACTAACAGCAATATGTTGGAACGCGTTTAAATTAGTGGAGATAGTTAACATTTCAATACTAATTCGATAAAGTTTCCTTAAGCGCCATGGTCAGAAAAACAAGAACATTCGTTCCTCTCTGGATAAATGAATGAATTAAATAAACTAATTAAAGAATTTTCGGCGGCAAATGGTTTTCGACCTCGCGAAGGAGGAGGGTTGTTGATTAACTTGGATGCCGGCGGTTGTTTCGAACTCTGGTCCAGTGGATCCGAAGTAAGAAGTTTGTGACGTTCGGCTATACGCGGTTCTCTCTTCACTAACCTTGGGGACTTTTAATTAAGATTGATTACTATAAATAACAATTTCTTCCCAACCCAAATGAAACGTGATTAGTTAAATTAGAGGCAGGTAGAAATAAAGTGAAGTGCTGTAGATAGGAAAGTATATAAGCAAAGCGAGAGTCGCACGATAGAGGTTGAGTGTCACTAGCGTTGAGTATATGCCTTACAGATAGGCGAGATCAAGAGTGGCTACGGGTGAGAGCGATCGTGGTAAAACCAAGAATCAAGCTCACTTCAACCGGGAAAGTTGTGGTAAGCTAACCTTAATTCGGTATTACTGAGACAAGAAAATATATCTAGGGTGTCACTTTGGAGAGCCGGTGTTCATTTGTCGTTATAGTACAAATCTGTGGAATAAATATTGTGCGTGAGATCTGTCTAACGTCTTCTTGCATAAGTTACTGACATTTTAGTGTTAATATATTTGGTTTAGTTATGGCACAAGAGGCGAATAGGAATATTATGTCGTCGCAAATTGACCGGCCGCTTTTTCTGCGCCTCAACCAACTAGGCTAACAGATACGTCTCTCACGGGCTAGTTATTAAGGCGTTTTAACTTCTGGCGTTGTTGCTGAAGGGAGCCGCTGCAAATTTAATAACTTCACATTGACAGACTGGTTGGTTTCACGAGAAAAAAAAAGCAACAAAGGCTATTATCCCCTTGAAAACATTTTTTTTTTACTTCAATGAATATAAAAACTTCTGGAAGAACGCTTTGCACGCTTTTCTTATTAGTAACTTTGAAATTGCAATGATACGAAAACATTTGATTGATTGATTGTTTATTAATGCTGTATTCAGATGCGACACGGGGGCTTTTAGCAAATCACTCAAGGGAGACAGAACTAACCAACAAGGGTTGAAAGACCATAATCGTCCCACGAGAAAACTGAAACTTTATTTATAAGCCAAAAATATACCTAATCTGAGTAGGAATGCAAAGTCTCTTCCTCAGAGATTGCATTCAAGGGAAATCGAATAACAGAATCCAAATACAGGAACACAGTAAAGGGATTCCTCGAAATGGCGACTGAATTCGTAATGGTTAACAACGGTCTTTTGACGATGATGACACCTGAACTAACACCTCCCTCTCCAAACTTTCACACCACGCCATTTGAAGGCTTCCGATAGATTTAACGTGCATCATACCCGCTACACGGAAGGTCAGTAGTATCAGGCCTGAATCCATGATTCAAAAACATCAACTGTGACCATGACGACAAGGCTACCGCGACCACCGAAGTTTTGTAACAAACAATTCTTATCCTAATTTTAACAATTTTAAATTTCGCAAACAAAATTCAATAGTTATATATGGTCCGAATCCTCTCTTTACATCACATAAAATTCCTATAGAGGTGTGTGTGTGTGTGAGAGAGAGAGAGAGAGAGAGAGAGAATGTTTTCAAAATAAACCAACATTTCTAAGGTTTTTTATCTGTGATATAAGATTAAGATTAAAACCATTTATCAGGAATTGATTTTTGAGCATGACATGTTTAGTCTCATACACCCTCCAGATCTTTTGTTAGACAAATTTTGTACGCTTATGATAAAATAATTTTGCGATTAAAGTGCAGTTACTTGAACGATATTTCTCGGTACTCATTTTAATGTAAATTACGTGCTTCGACATGAGTATAAATAATGCTAAGAGCATTTATTAATAATAATAATAATAATAATAAAATTAAATTAAAAAAAAACGACATTTAACAATTTAAAAAATAAAGCACGGGTTTTTTTTTTAGTTATTTAATCCAATTTTCTTCATTGCGGCTGTAAAAAAATACAAGGTGTTTCAAAAACCATTGGCAAACATTCAAGGGGTGATAGAAAACATCCAAAGAAACAATTTTCACCGCACAGTGCACAAACGAAGAGTAAATGGCAATCTAAATGGCAAGCACGAGTTTTTTTTTATAAATCGTCATTTCTACTGTGGATATGAGAAGGCATAGTCTTTTCCTGGTAGAAATGAAGATGTGTAAGAAAACTCGCGCTTTGAGATTTCCATTACAGCGCCGTCTAGAGGTTCAACGCCTCTCTCCGCCTATGCTTGTTTGGATGTTTTCCATCACCTCTTAAATTTTTGCCTATGAGTTTCGAAACATCTCGTACAGATAAATAATAATACTGTATGGTAAGGATATGGATTTTCAAATGAAAAATGTTCCCACTCGCGCAATCGAATAACTTATTTCACGTATTTTTTTTTCCCCACATACGTAAACAAAGAGGAAAATCCACGATTCGAAAAAAGAAAATATCGTACTTAAAACTAAAAACATAAGATTTAATAACAATAGATTAATTTTTCTTTTCTGAAGTTCCTTTCAAAGACAGATAAATAGGAGTGAAAAAAAAAAAGCTTTCCCAGAGAATAAAAACGACATAAAAGTACTCATGTTATTACGTAAAAATAATCTTTATGTCACATATAATCCAATTCGGAGCATTTTAAGACTAAAAGCCAAACATTATAAAAATACACAGTAATAAATCAAATCGCAGCATGCATTCAAAACATCGAATACATACGTGCATTAAACTGTTACGCCATTTTCCACTGTTTACGTCAAAATTCGGGAACTCGCATTGTTTGCCAGCTAGATATACAAATGTTTAAACAAGAGACAATGAACTGTCTTGGAACAGTTTGACACTTTTGACAGCAAAAAAAAAAAAAAAAAAAAAATACAACCCATTTTTCATCATCGCGTGCCTTTAAGTTGTAAGCAAGACTTTAGAATCGTATCTTCGCAGAGTCAGTGACACAAAGGGCCTCCAAGAGCACAATAAAATATCGTATTATTGCCCTATTACGTGAGTATATAGTTTTCATGGATTATTTTTCAACTGACTTGACAAAGATTTATTTTACTTGAAACATTGCCAGACGATTTGTATTAGGGTTGTGATTGTGATTATTTATTAACATCGTACTGAGAAGCAACACGAGGGCTATTGGCGACGGATCTAGTAATTTTGAACCTCCATCAAATGAGCTGGCACCACCCTCTCCAAACTTCCACATCAAGCCACGTAGGATTTGAAACCTCGACAGATTGAACGTACATCAGCCCCACTACACGACGAGTCCTTAGTGACGTTGTCGAGTAGTGGGTCCGAACCCACAACTCGACAACGCTGGCCACGAGTCCACGACCATGATCACTAGGCTACAACGGCAACAAGTTATTGGGTTACGAACACAAATTTTAGGATTTATTCTGAACTGAGAAAAGAAATGAGTAACTATATATATGCAGTCACAGATATATATATGATCACAGACAACTATTTAGTTGTCTGTGATCGAACTGCATATTGTTCTTCATAGTAACTAAATCACTGTCAAATAATGACAATGGTTCGGTTATTATGAAGATAGGTATACATTTATAATGATTATGTTACAATGTTTTATTTTACAAAGCATATATTCGATAAGATATTTCACAAAGTATCAAACTTATCTTTAGTTACTAATTACTGATACAAAACTCGTGATTTATTTTGAATTAATTAAATGTATAAGTCACTATATATGCACAGTCGAATATTTTGACGATGATTTGGCTATCTAATTAATTTTTAAACATAAATTCAAAGAAGTTTGAAAACAGCATTTCAGTATTCACTAATGAATTCTAATAACTTTAAACTTGAAAATCTCTCCTAAAAAGAATTTTCTAAAACAATATCTACCTTTTTAATGGTTCTTGATTTAAGCTCAAATTTTATTTTAATTTTAACATTGGAAATGAAGCAATGGATTGGGAAAAGATGTTCATTTCAATCTAAGCACAAACTAGTGATTGCACGGTTCTAACACAATATAAAACCGATTTTTCGGTTTTCAATTTTACTCGAACTGGTTTCAACCCAGTTTTTTAAAAAAAAAAAAAAAAAAAAAAAAAAAAAAAAAAAAAAACTTTTTGCACAAAAAAAAATTGCACAAATTTGTGACGCCCCCTGTTTCGTTACTTTGGATATGATCCATCGACACTCACTCACTCAATATCAAACGTCAGACAGGTAAGCCTTTAAACAAGGTTTATTCTGTCTAAGAATAATAAAAAATACAAATGATTATAATACGAAAGTGAAACGGTAATTAACTAACATCCGGAAACAAAGCTTGTAATTGAAAATTCTACTTATGTTAATAACAAAAAAAAAAAAAAAAAAAAATTGTATCCGAGACAGGAAAATACTTATAAACTGGATCCGATCCCAATATCAGCTATCCGACGAACACTTAACCTACTTGCAGCAATATCTTGTTCACTACTTTCTCACAAACTTTTTATCCCCCCTCGGAATTCAAACACGGTCATTTTCTCTATCTGATTCTCTCTTATTCACTAAACTTCACATGTAGTACAGTTAATTTACATAAGTCATGGTTTATTCACAAGGCGAGGTTCTCAAAGCAAATAATGTCATAAATAAACTCAAAAGGTTAGTTGATGAGAAAAACGCGCAAGAATCCGTTTCAAACTGATTTGACAACGAGAATGCTTGTCGCGGAAAAGTGAATAAGCAATTGTAGCAGAATTCCAAAATAGTGCTTTTCGGTCCCCCTCCTTCCAATAATGAAAAATTGAATATCTTTTTCAATTGTCGTTGCACACATCATTCAATTTCAGTCCAATGAGTAAAACCGAAAAAATGATCTTCCGGTTATGAAATTCTGATCGGTTTCCCGGTTTATGGTCTTGCACACCATAGGTTTTCTTTGATAATGTTCGAAATATATGTTCTATTTTAAATGTTCATAATAATTAGAGCTAGTTTCGAGAAACTCATATAAGGAATAACTTAAATTTGATATTTATTATTCCAATGCTAATATTCAACACTTATTTTCTTTATTTGTATTTTAAACCATTACTTATTATTTTTCATACAATTCTGAATTTTCTAAAATGTATTTCTTTAATACCTCAGCATGAATTCTTCCTATACAAGCAAGTACATAATGTCCTTATAACGTACCAACCGTTTGAAACGATATTTCAAATGAGTGATTTTCGTGAGAAACCATCTCTCAAGATTCGCAGATTGTTTGGAAAACTTCATGGCATGACAGAATTTAAGTATCCCAGAAAAGCCATAAACACTGTAACATTAATATCATCGGCTGAAGAGGAACTTAATCTACGGTTTTGTAATCGGTACATTGAATATATCCTTGACATTTTAAGATTTAACGGTTGAAAACAACATTAAGATACATAAGAGCATAATCAAACATCCCAAAATCCCGACGAATCAGTGTTAAGAAAGCGGACATTAAATGGTAAAAATCACGAAAATGCTATGTTCGAGTTTAGCTAGTTCTAAAGTGAAAAATTATGCTCAAAGCTAAATCAATGCAAAACAAACACTTGTCATATGTATTGAGGCAAATTTTATGGCATTAATTTATTGGTTTCAATGTTGAATGTTCTCGTACCATCAAAAACATCATAATTTATAGAATAATCTCGTACAACAGAACAATTATGCAAAAGAACAAAACAATCTAGCTAAATATTTGTGGGAGGCGATTTCGCAAACATAAGAGAGGGAAAAGATGATACATAAATAAGAGATTATGTATTTTGAAATGTATTTGGTTTAGAAGAGTAAAGGAAGCACTAGACACTAGATAAACACATTCAGTAGCGTTTTCCATAACAAAAAAATGCAACAATTTTAGTGTAAAAAATGCGTTAGTAAAGAGTAAATACGATGGCGATTCGGAAAGAGAACAAAACATAACAAAAGAATTCAGAAAATTGAATATAATACCAATTGAATTTCCACAATCATGTCTTTGAGCAACTAAATAAAGCATGGGGGAGAGGAATTCCCATTTTAAGAAAATCGATTTAAATAATGAATTGCAAGGGAGAAATTTTGTTTAGCAATTCAATGAATCAAAAAATTTCGTTTTAACTGAAATAACTAAAAAACAAACATAAGAATTTGGAATGCAAAGGAAATTTGTTTTGCTTGCTATTTTAAAACACGAAGATAATAAAAAACAAAAATTTAAAACTAGAATATACATACGTTTTAATATGAGTTTCTCTTTACGTTGAAATGAAAAGTCAATTTTTCCTCTTCAATTTTCATTACAAAATTATTACCTTTATAACATATATTACAGCATAAATAGTTGCATGAATATATGTTTTAAAATGCTGTAAATTACACTTATTTATTATTGCAGTGATGTACAATCACTTATAAACTTCGATTATAATTATTATTCGCAAATATTTCGATCTGTTTACATATGTGCCATTCACATACAGACCCCATCCCCCGTAATCTTAAAAGACATGGTTATTAAAATGGTAATTGCATTTTCCCTTCAGAATATTTTTATAATTAATAGCAAAAAATATATGCACAGTTTGAAAGTCTATATGAATATATTAACTGAAATTTAACAAACTGAATATATTAAAGTCCAGCAAATATATTTAACAAGTTACTATATAATATATACGAAATATTTTCATAGTAACGATTCTTTAATTTAAAAAAGAAGGATTGTTGAAACATTCTATTTTAATGTTAAATGCTTATATTCTTGTTGAATATTTCACTCTAGAAGAATAGATCGAAATCAAAATTAAAAAAATTATCAAACAAAACGGCATAATTCTGTAGTTCATAAAATTGCATAAAAAAATATTCCAGAGCTTTTACGTGACAATAAAATTAAAAAAAAAAAAAAAACTGAAATTTTAGTTTTTTTAAATGAATGCAGAATGTTTTAAACAAAATTTTAAGTAAAATTACACTTGAGTGTTTGAAACCACATTTTGATACCAATAAGTCCGTGGGGTCAAGTTATTACTAGACAGTAATGTTTTTTTATTCATTTACTGAAATCTATATTAGATGCAACATTATTGCGGAACCACTATATTTGCTAAGTATTAATCAGGGAAAAACAGAATCAATTCTTAAATGTAGGGATTAAATCCTCTGAAATCACTAAAGGCAAGTAAATAATGTCTGAAAATAGGATTAAACCCATAAACAAACGTTCTAAAGCAAATAAACATATATCTTTGGTAAAGGATTAACTGATAAAGTCTAAAGGACAAAGATTTCAGTTTAGAGGTGCAAAAACAATTTTTTTTATTAAGGAAGTTAATATTTCTACGAATCACACTACAAAATTTGAACGAAACTCGAAAACATAAGATTAAAATTACAAGATTAAAGGTAAAATCATTCTATAATCTGAAAAATATAATACAAATAAATATATTTCGATTACGCGATTGTCACTTTTCTAAGGGGGAAAAAGTATTACTTCCTACATAATTAAATTGTATTTAAATACTTTTAAAAGTTTAAAATCATTCAATGCATAAAGATTATGATTGATTGGTATCTATATTGACACAAAAATAAGTGTAAGAAAAAAAATAATTATTCTTTGAATAAGGAAATAAATTTTTTTGATGTATCAAAATCTAATTTACTTCCGTACAGTTAAAGTATTTTATTGATAACAAAAACTTTTATTAATATAATACTTTTAAAAGAGTAAAACAAGAATCTAAAAATTATTTCCTTTCCTTAAAAAAATATGAACAAATCCGGAACAGTTTCAATAAACAAAATTTGCAAATAATAATAATAAAAAGGTGGAAATGATTTAGTGCTAATACAATTGTGCTATTTATTCAAACAATCTTAGTTAGGAAAAAAGGTGGCAGAAATATACAAACAATTACTATGAAAACTTGTTTGATGCTTTGGAGTCCTAACAACAAATGATAGAGGAAAGAAAAATCCAAGTGAACAATTTATTATGCATTAAAAAGTAAAGAATTAATCTCTTCCAGTTTCTTGGAAAAGGATTTCAAATAAAACACTAAAAAGGAGTATTATTTTCTTCCTTCTTCTCTTTTGAAGGAATCGTACAGTATGAAGTGAATTTCGAATCTTACAAAGTTATTTTCGAATCACTTTAAAAAGCCAGTCACTTGGGAGAATATACAGTCTCTCTCTCTCTCTCTCCTCTCTTTTCCCTTTTCAGAAGTTTCCTTTTCTAAGGTGATAGTTTTCAACGGATTTCCTTTCAACATTTTGACAAAGGCTAACAGTTCTTTTCTGGAAATAGGTAGTGTCAAGAGCAGATAACGAGGTAATTTCTTTTTCTCACTTTTAATATTTATATTGTAACTCATGCTGTATATGAATTCAATGGTATTCAATCCAAAAATACAATCAAATCCTTCGATATTTTTTGCAATCTTTCGTTTTCCGTGAAAATATAGCTATCCAAAGAAAACTAATAAACTTTATGATAGCAAAAAATGCACCTATTAATAAGTTATAAGGTTTACTTATGCATTCGAGTATTATTTCAAACATATTGAGATAAAAATATTTATTTACAATGTAATAAATGTATAAGTTAAAATTTTCTTTTTAAAAAAAAGTACTTTGAATATAGAAGCAGTAAATAGTTGTATGTTACAATAGTACAGAACATTTAAAATTCATATAAATATTTCTAAGACGCTGATATTCGAACTGTACTATTGAATCGTCAAGACAGATAGCGCTACTTGCTTCACTAATTATATATATATATATATATATATATACACACACACAATCCGATAGATATCGGACCAGAGCAGCGTTGGGTTGGGTTGTCGGAAACGTCGAATCGAAGGAAAATTATAAATAACACACTTTAAACAGAAAAAGTAATGCATTATTGTATAAAATTTCATACAGTACTCACAAATAAAATAGTGACAAAACACACGAAATAACTAAATATATATATAAAAAGAATACTGTTTTGCATTGGTAACCTATATAATTCCATTAAAATAGAAGGCATAAAATGGTAGTTTTCAAAAATAAAATTTGAAGAAAAGCAAAATAGTGAAGTAAAATAGATTTAATTTATAATAGGCTTCAGACTGCTAGGCTGGGTTATTCTGTTTATATATATGTAACGCGAGTGAGTGGCAAATTAGATGGAAAAAAGATGTCTGCAGAAAACAGCATCCAGGATCAGGGCAGATCCAAAAACTTTTTCAAAATGGAAACTATAATAAAATAAAATTTTGTGATCTCCCAATTAGACTGAGTTACTTGGTTTTGCGTAATCGAGAGCTCATTCGATTATTAAAACTCATTTTGCGTAAAAGAACAAAAAATTGCATATTTCATCATACCGGCGTTATGAAATCCTTATCTTACATTATTTGCAAATTCTTATTAAATTTTAGAAACTACCGAGAATGAGAAATAAAGAGAATAATTGCATTGCAAAATAGTTCTAAGTTTTGAAAGGGTATAAGATGAGACTGTTTGAAGAAAAACACATAATATATATCATTCAAAAAATTTTATTCCAGAAGAAAATAAAGTTTTGACTAATATTCACTGTGAAATGCATATTTAACATAAATCACTCATTGGCAAAAGAGATCCATCCGTGACAAAATAAAACATGATAGAATTTTAAATCGAAAGAATAAATGGCATGGACTACTTATTAACCTTTAACAGAATGAAACTTGTTTTTAAACATGGTTATTTTTATGCTTTTGAACATTCAAAAAGGGGAAATGATAACTTTATAATCATGCATATATACCTCTATTTAGTACTTCAAGTTATAGTAAATTTCTATAACTTGAAGAGCCGGCATTTGATGGTTCGGTACATTCTACAATCCGGCAATCATCAAGCCGTTCGTTTTTGGAATTTTCTTGAGGTTACGGTTTTAGTTCTTTGTATGGGTACGGGAAGTATATATATATATATATATATATATATATATATATATATATATATTACATGTTTTAATTGTTTCATTTCTTATCCAGACTGACTTATAATCCAGCAAAATCGCTTATCCGGCACTGTGGAATCGAATGTGCAGGTTTAAAGAGCGCTCATTGTCATACATAAAGGAAACCCTTTTGGAAAAATCACAATACATACCGAATAATAACATAAACCATTTGTTTCCATTTCCAATTATACATTTTTTAATCATTGCAAATAAAATTACGGATGAAATTCTTCTCATAGGATACCCTTAAAGAACATTCACAAAGAATGCCGAATGATGACAAGTATTACCTGTCAAGTCAAGTCAAGTCTGTTTTCCAATATGGAATTATAGTAAATAAAACTATCATTGAAGCAAAGACTTTTAACTATTTTTCCAGCAAAGATTCCCTTAAAATCAAGACTAGTTTACGACGGAGCAAAAATAATTTATCTCTCGAAACAAATATTCAAATCTAATCAACGGGTAAAGTAAACAATGCGAGTCGATTTATTTTTACCATCCACTTCATTTGACTATCTCCCGAAGCAGCGACCTAGGACTCCATTAATTTTACTTTTATCCACACTCACAATGGTTACTATTTTGGTGGAATATGTAAAAGTTGATAATTGGAGTGACACGAACCCATTGTTACAGTTCAGAATCAGAAAGAGAAAGTTCCACGGAACGTGCGTTGAATGTCTATGAAGGATCAAAGGAAGCATGCAAGTCACATTCAAATACGCGAGCTATTCTTCATTAAGCCGAAAGATGACGTAATAAAACGGAGAATAATATAGCATCTCAAGGAATAAATTATGTACCGGGATAATAAGTTGCCTTGAATATGCGCTAGTTTATAATATTGATAATTTCGGCACACGCTGTTACAATTTTTTATTCGTTCATAACACTCGTCATGTGAGGAACGATTGTCATTGAAACTGGCGTTAAATCTCAGAATGAAAAATTAGAATTGCTTATTGTTCAGACATTGGGAAAGTTTCTTAACAAATTTATTCAATTTTTTCATGAAAAAAGTGGAATATTAACATTGAAAAAAAAAAATACGTAACTGTAGCAATTATGCATTCTTATAGATTCATCTACAGTCATTAGTTGTCCATATTTCTGCAACAATCTACAGTTATTGCTGTCCATATTTTTCTGCCCTTTTAGTCTTCAATTTATGGTAAAAAAAATTTGTTTTCCAATCGAAAATTATATTTATTGTTGGGTCATTGAAGGAATTCCTAACAAGCCCGTTAAATTCTTCACGCAAAAAAGTAATATTTTAATTTTAAAAAAAATACGTAACTAGAAAATGTGCGTTCTTTTAGAACATCTACTGTCATTTTCTGTCGAGATTTTCCCGCCATTTTTCAGTCAACATATTCTGGTATTAAAAAGACTGAATATGAAATTATAATTCTTCATTGTTTTAACGTTGGAGAAATTTCTAGCAAGCTAATTCTAGGCGAATAATGTGAAATATGAATTTATTTTTCAAAAAGAAAGTCATATAATTAGAAATTGTACGTTATTCCAGAACATCTGCAACAACTTCTTAAATATATTCGTTCTTAAACTTAACAACTTCTTAAATATTAAATATAATATGTATTAAATACGAACGATAATAAAACTTCTTTTTTTTAATTTTAGAATTATATGAATTGTAATGTGCTTTATTTTTTATGAAGATCTACATGCTATTACTAATAATTATAAGCCGTGATTTTTTTTAATTTACAAAATACATATTGAATAAGATATTTTCCTAAGTATGAAACTTATCTGCGGTTACTAATTATTAATATAAAACTCAATTTACATAGCGGGAAAACAAAAATTCTAACATCTCGAATGTGTATATATATATATATATATTGACAAATTATCTAAGGCATATAAATTTTTTCTTTGTTTATCATACAAGGCTATCAATTCAAACTGTTTACAAATCATGAATTAACAAATACATTTTAATTTTTGATTAACAAAACTGATTTACAAATAAACTAATCAAAACAAGATATTTATCACACTTTTAAAAATTTATACAAAGCAATTAACTCTCTCCCAGAATAATATACGAAAACAAACTAAAATAAATTATGCGTGTATAAGTTACATTTTTAGATTTATATACCGGAAGATAAGATAATTCCCTCAGAAAATCATTTACTCACTTTTATTTTTATCAGCAATCAAAGCGAACTTGGTAAAATTTATCTGTATCACTCTTGCAACAACCTATCTAAGACTTTATCTATTTACCAGCTTTCACATCCGATTTGACACGAGTTTTTTGCCATATACATTTCAACAAAGAATCATTTACTAACTAAAACAAAAAAAAAATCGTGTCTGGAAAGTTTATGTGTCTCGCGACCAATGATAATGATTCTTCTGATTTCTCGGACAATTCATTTAGACGACGAATTTTCCTCTTTTTGGATTTAATTCTAATAGAATCGAATGAGGCACACAGACTTTAAAAAAAAAAAAGTTATTTTTTTCATTCCCTTTGCCATTTTATTTGTATGTGGACACAGCAGCTTCGTCACATAAATTCTCGAAGATAATAAACGAAAACGCAAATGGAAAAATGTTAATTAAATAATAATCAAGCTTTTATGCATTTAGATAAATGAATATAATTAAAATTACAAAGAATCAATCGGGAGAAATTGAAACTTGTAATTTAATTTGTGTGTGTGGGGGGGGGTAATTGAAAATTACTCCATAAATTGTAATTAAGAATGTTATAGAAACTAAATACTATTAACAATACCTTGGTGAATAGAAACTAATTATTTAACTAATAACTAAATGATACAGAAATTAAATACTGTTTACAATACATTGTTTAATGATATGGAAACTAAACACTGTTAATAATACATTGAGTTTGACTTAATATCGTTAATAATTTGAATGAATGAGATAGAAACGAAATTCCGTTAATAACACATTGAGTTTAATGATACAGAAACTGCTTTCTGTTGATGACATCTTGAAAGACAAACTAAATACCATTAATAAAGTATGAAGCATAAGAGATATTATTATAAACATTGAAGTCGGTATTATTTCAAAGACATTTAATCCCTTAGATGCTTTATCAAAAAGGTATCGATGGATATTTATTCAACAATTTACATATGATTTTATTTATTTTTTAATAATCGAAACAGAAATTGGCTCGACACATTTGAAATCAATTTTTGGAAACATTTGTAGGGAGTAAATTTATCTAATTAATAACAGTTAAAGTGAATGAAATTAATTTTAAATGAACTTTTCAATTAAACACTTAAAAATAAATTGCACTCACATTCTGAAACTAAAAGAAAATAATCCTAGAATTGATTTCTTTTAAATTCTTTTTTTGGCCGTAATATTTTAACATGTTCCATGTATAATGTTATAAAGGGAGTTATTTTTCCCCATATTAACTTTTGCCTAATCTGATATAAAGTTTTCAACTTTGTGTAAAGAAATTACTGGATTAGAATTGTATTTTTTTACTGTTTAACCTTAAGTTTAAATTATTAAAAGAACAATAAAACAAATAAAAAATAGCTTCTGAAATTTTATCCTACAAATAGAAGAATATGAATCACATTTTGGTGGAAAAATAATGTAAATGTTTCACCAAAATTAAAACAGAGATACGCTATGACGATTTAAAAAAAAAAAAAATGGGAAAATCCCGTTTTTTAATGGTCACGTGCATTCAGTTATAAGAACTAATTATAGAATTGTAAGCTTATTTTTATAGTCGCATAACTTTCAAAGAGTATTATTTTAAAGTTTAATATGGAACAATTACATGAGCACTTACAACAATTCAGAAAATGAAAATTTAAACTAAGCAACCAAATTTTGTATCGCTTCTTCAAAAGGTTTATCACTATGATATCATCCTGACAACACAATGTTGACATCTAAAATGGTAGTCAATGATACTTAATCAAATTATGTTCCAGCTCTTTTTGCTACTATTTTTAATAAATTGGATATTTTAAGAGATAATAATCATCAATTTCAAATCAATTATAAATAATAATTATAATAATAATTGGATTATTTAATAATTTTTTGAAAATATTTTATAGTTTTAATGATAATTTTTTTTTAAATATTCCGCTCGTTATTTTCATGTAATTTATAAACTCGGAAATTTAATTGTCGTTTTTATATTTAACTACTTTTTCCTTCATCTGCAAAAAATTTTGCTTAATTATTATTCACTATTCTTTTAGAAACGTGTTTTCTTTATTTTTTAATTATATATGTGTGTGGGTGTATGAAAGAAAATATTGACATAAAAGCTAATATTGTATTGCAATATTGGTAAGTTATTTATTAACTGGTTCCACTAAATATCATAAAATATCACCAAATGCCTATATATTGCGTAATTTTACAGAATGATATGAAGATTTATTTTCATAACATTGCAAATGTTCTTTTCTTAATGAACAGTTTTAATACTTATTGAATTTTAAATACTTATAATTTCTTTATTATTTCATACAGACTCATTACTCGAATTTAAAACAGTTCTTTTATTTATTCTTTTAATTATTTCCATGTCAAGTCTTAATTCTGGTTCACTCAATACATGTACCAAATAATAGCAAGATACAAAAATGCTAACAAAACTTTACTGGAAAACGATAACAAATTAAACTGCATCGGACATAAGTATCAATTAAAAGGACTCATTTGAGAAAATTCCTACTTATTTTTAGCTATTAAGACATAAAAGTAAAGCGGCATACAGTATAGGAGAATTCAATCATCAATTTGTTCAAGAAACTTTAATGTTTTCATTCATAAAAATAAGAATTTCTCTTGATAATTTTCGATTTTCCGGCCCAGCATTTATTTTTTGTTTACATTTTCTCAAAACCTCAAATCCTGCATTAAAAAAGCCAAATAAACTACGCTCAAAATATGGAATACCACGCATTTCCTAAAAAAGAAATAATTAGTTAACATCACGTCGCCATCGAACAGGAAGAAGAATTTCGCCTAACTAATTTAACTTGCACGAAAAGGGAGTACGAAATATTTTTCAAAAATACTATTAAATCGCTTGAACCGGCGGCATAGTATATTATAGTAAAGAGGAAAAAAATTGTTCCGCCTTAACCCCCTTTGGGTGGTCACGCTGTGGCCCGCATCCAACAAAACAACCTGTCAGATTCCATCCCAGGATGCCTTGCGCGGGACCCCGACCGTAACTTTTTTCCCCTTCCCCTCAAAAACAAAACTTCGCCAACTTTTTTAAGGAATTATTATAATCAAAATAACAGGTGACAAAAAGTCGCGGAAAAGCTCAAAGTTAGTCACTTACCAGCACCATGATTCAGCGTGTAATCCCAGAGGTTAAAAAAAAAAAAAAAAGGGAATTTATAATCCAGAGCAGGTCGTTTTTTTTCACACAACCACCATGTATCAACTTTTAGCGCAGACGAGACCCACACTCGAATGCCGCCATGTTGTAGACTGAAATGTTCCTTTTCGCGCCGCGTCGTTCTCGTTGCTAAGGTGCGCTGTCATGTGACTGTGACGTCACTGGAATGCCATGGCAGGTGTCGGAGGGGGGGTGGAATAGTTTTACGAGTTGTACGCGCCGAATACGCGGACCGGCTGCAATATTTGGCAACTAAGTGGCCAAACTTTTTATCTTTTTCTCTCTCTATTCTCTCAACGCGTCTCTGCTCTTATTTTTCTATTAAACCTGTCACGGCAAGGAATGATAAATTTGAAAATGATAATAACGACGTATTTTTTTTAGTTATTTGTATTTTATTTTTGTGAAAATCTCTTGAAATTAAAGTACTCAATCATCTATTTAAAAAAA
The DNA here is from genome assembly GCA_019974015.1 of Nephila pilipes. Classification (NCBI taxonomy): domain Eukaryota; kingdom Metazoa; phylum Arthropoda; class Arachnida; order Araneae; family Nephilidae; genus Nephila; species Nephila pilipes. The sequence continues at coordinate 189,651 of BMAW01091113.1, forward strand.
AAATGTCTCCGGTCAAAAAAATTTTTTTTTTTTTAATTTTCTTCCAAAGTGAAAATCTAAGAAATTGGGGTGGATGTTTCCCACTTCGTCTTCAGTGATCACGAAAATTATTTCTTGGTTAATGTAGACTAATAATTAAATATCCGAATTTCGTAAATTTAAAAGTACTTATCGAAGTTAAAAAAAAAATAAAAAAAAAATTTATTTTTTTTCATATCCTATTATTGAATGAACCGTTCTATCTATAATCTAATTGTTTGGAAGAAAGAACAGAAATATTTTGAAAATAGACATATTACGTTTCAAATAAATAAATAAAATAAAATAAACACCGAAAATTCATTGATAAAAATTTTTAGTTATGGAAATATTTTCTGAATGTGTATTGAAAAAAAATCAAAGTGCTTTCATAGGAAAAGAAAACTCGATTTAAGATATAAAAATGAACCAAGAAAAAAAAATATTTCAGTTGTATTCCAAAGATAATGATATGCAAAATAATACCCAGATGCCTTTAAGACGTCATCTCAGTGATAAATTAAATTAAATCCATTTAACTCTGACAATTTATATAAATCAGTACATGAATTTAACAAATGTAAGTGCTACCTTAAAAAATTATTTAGGTTAATTATAATTTAAGAAAAATGAACATCATATTTTATTATAAAGTAGAGTTCATTTTTATCATTACCTTATTCTCGTTTTAATTCATTTGTCTAATTCCTTCTTAAAAATAAAAACAATAATTCATCATCACAAGTTATAATAAAAACTCATGAGATATGAATAATTCGGCTAATGATGTTTAAAGACACCGAAAATAAGTCCTGCACAGTGTTAAATTTCCCACAAAAAATTGTGCTTTATTTGACTGTTTCTTTTATTCGAAATAATGAATGATATATTAAATAAAATAAAAATGGCGGGGATAAATCTGTGCATCTTTTAAATAGAGTTTTATGAGTCACGTTACAAATTGTTATAAAATTGAAATGAAATTTTACTTTTAGGCTCCCGTCAACCTGTCATTTTGATTTCTTGAACGTAATGTTAATTTTAATTCTATGGAATTTCGACTACCGCTTTCAAATATTTACTATTTGATCTATTTGAATGGAATCAAGTGCATCTGAAAAAGCAAACAATAAGGAGTACTTCGGAGGAATTAAATTTTTTCTCCGATTTTTTAAAAATATTTTTAAACACTCTCACACGCTCACTCACAAGCAAATCATTAAAATAAGGAGTAAAAATATTTTTAAATATTGGAGGGGGAAAGCAAATACGCTGAAGCATTCATTATTTTTTTGCTGTTTCAGATGCACTTTATAGCATTCAAATAGATCAAATAGTAAAGATTTGAGAACGAAAGTCGAAATTCCATAGGATTAACATTACGACCACGAAATGAAATCAAAATGGCGGGTAGACGGGAGCCTTAATTATGAGAATCAAAGTGAAAAAAAAATTTCAGAATTTAATGAATTTCAAATGTTATAAATTCATAAATTACGTCTAGTTTCGAAAAATTTCGAGAAGATTTTGTCGAGTGCTGTAATGTGGAATTTTAGAGATGGATGTGTGTCTCGTCACTTTACTCGATACCAAGTACGATATTAAAGATAATAATAATAATAATAATAAATTCTTTTTTTAAATATCAGAAATCTCCATATTTTTAGTTCTGAAATTGAATAATTTCAGAATAATTCCTTCGCATAATCATATTTGAATAGAATGGGCTCTAATACCAAAGATTATTTTTTCATACTACGTATAAGTAGTCTATCAACTGAAATTATGTTTTGATAAACATTATAGAGCATTCATAGAAAATAAAAAATAAAAAAAATAAAAAATAAAAGAAAGTCGTTTTTCATTACAAAAATTTCGTATCCGAAATAATCGTTTTTTGTTCCCTTATTGAAAATTATTTAGAAAACATCAAAATTATTCATATTCTTTAGATTATTTTTTATTTCGACTGTGGAACCAATCATTCGAGATAAATTATGTGAAAATATCCAAGAAAAACGTAAACAAATTTTTAAGCCGTGCAGTTTCCAAACAATTGCGTAATGAAACTTTACAAGACGCAAAAATGTTTTTTATTGGTTCCGCAAAAAATTTTCAACTAGTAATAGCCAAATCTCGAGTCGTGAGTCACATATCTTTAATATATGTCTCATGAAAAACTATTAGAATTCGTTTATTCTAGAAATCCTTATCCGAACAGTTCTGACATCACGCACACACAAATCAACTGCATTTTAAATTATTTAATATGAAGAAGCAGAATCACAACTCCACTAATAGCAAATAAAATCATTTTTATTTGTTTGATTTTTACAAAAAGGTTTTTTTTTCTTTTGCAATACAAAAATCTATAAATAATTAAATTAATTTCACGAATTGAAAATCTATCTGAAAAAAAATTTCTAATTCATTTATGGGCTTTTACGAGTTATCGTTTACCTGTAAAGGCGCTTTGTAAAAGACGAGAGAGTAAAATGTTTTATTGGACACAAGCTCAGTGAGAGAGATTTTTTTTTTTTTCCTTTTGTAATTCAACGCAGAGGTAATGTACGAGTATACGCAAAAAGGAAACTGCGATGTTTTGCTTACCGACGTAATGTGATAAAAGTATGAGGTCTAATAAATTGTTATTGTCAACAACGTTCATTTTATTTGTTTAAATTTTAAAGACAAAAAGGTAATTAAGCGCCAAAGTAAGGCTAAAAGTTGCGTATAAGTAAAAGTGAAGTGATTAAGTTATAAGTTAGTAAAGGGAAATATAAGTAATAAAAAAAAAGAAGGAGGCAAGAGGTGTTTTTTAACATACGGTTGCGTGTCTTTTTTGTTAACTAATATAAATTAACAAAAGTTAAAACCCTCATCAATAAATAAATATATAAATGCATTTAAGGGGTCACATGACAGTTAACCGCAGTAAATTGGCATCATAGTTTTTTCACATTTTAAAATGTACCTAGCCCTTAAAAAGTATCAAAACATGTACAAAACAGAATAATTTTAGTTCTCATTAAGCAGAAAAATATTATAATACGACTGTACGATTTTCGTAAAATTATCTTAAATAATTTTTAGGATACCTTGCGCGAACTGATGAAAAATTATATTTAAAAAAAATGAGCCTTAAAGCTTTAAGTACAGTAAAATTGACTAGTATAATAAGCACATACATTTTAAATCATATTTCGGAAAACGTTAGAATATTTTCATGAAATTTGTTTTAACTTATTCAGAAAAATCTATATTTCATCATTTACAGGTTTGAATACATTAAAATACAGATTTTTCTCCCTTTTCTCTCTTTAGAAAATCTAATTTTTTTAAAAGTTTAAAGTCTTGATACCTTAAAATATATTTAAAATATTATATAGAAGCTTTTGCTAGATTGGATTATGAAGAATATGGAGCAACACAGGTTTATCTTTCATTCATAAACTATGTAAGTAACAATGAAAACTCATGTATAATTTTTTTTCCCAAAAAAGTCATCTGGGTCTCTTGAATTAAATCATTTTATATATCATGCAAGGAAGTTCATATAGTATAGCAAGTTTAGAAATCCCTAATATAAAACTGTAATTGGATCTTCTGATAGAGGGTTATTAAATTTGTATCAGAAAATTATGAGGAAGAGAAGTTATTTGGATTTTCTGGAAATAATCATTAGTCCCACTACTGTCCCCCTTTAGAAAATTTCAACAAAACAAAGCATTTCTGGGCAAAAAGAAATTACAATACTGCATCACAGGAAAGAAGAATAAGAACGAAAAGGGAAAGGGGGAGAGAGAAAGATCAATGAAAGTCCTGGGTAGGTAGCCATGAAAGGATATGAAAGACGAGAAAGTACCCTGCCAAACCTTTCCCTAACGGGCGTAACATTCCTAAGTGCCACGTTCCATGAAGGGGGTATTCCCGTTTCCTGAATGTGAGAAGGGTGCTCCCCTAAAGAAATCTTAACAATAGAAGAAATGGGACAAGGGGGAGTTCCTTTTTCATACAATAGCCTTCTCGACTGCATTAGGACTGAATTTAAATATTTTCGCCAAGGACTCCTTTGGTCTCTTTCGGCATAAATTTTCGAAACGCGATATACGTCGCAGTAAATATTTTTTCCTTCTAAAAATCTTTATTAATGCTCCCAGTAGAGTAAGAATTTCAACTCCGAACACATCACCATGGCACTGATTTCGAAAATGCATGTTTGTGAGCGAATGTATCATTCGGAAACGAAATGGCGACTACGCTGATGCCAGCAGGTTCGTAAAAATATGGCGGCTGAGTGCTTGAGATAGCGTTTTAAAAACGTTCTATGTGACATTCGAATATATAAACAGTAAATAACAATTTTTTTTTCCCTGTGCTTGAAAAAAAAAGTGATATTTTTTACGTCGCATCATATATCAAACATATTTCTATATTTAGTTTCCCTTTCGTACTATGACGTACAGAATAAATATAATTTTTTTTTTTTTTTTGTTATTTTTCATGAATTGGATTGGTTTTATTAACGTCACACTAGAAGCAACACGAGAACTATTGGCGATGGTCCTCGTAATTTTGAACCTCGGTCAAGCGACGAGGACGACACCTGTTAGCACTTCTCTCTCCAACACATTTTTCATAAAACACATTATGACACTTAGAGGGCATTTAATTCTATCTTACAATGGTTTAATGGTTTGTAACGGCATATTTTAACCTGTCTCGTCTGTCACCTTAAAGTTTAATCGCAAGATTTAAATTTCAACTTAAGTTCAAGCACAGACCAATTAATTAAAGTGGTTATATTCGAAATACCTTTATTTACTTCTCAAATAAGGGGGATTTTCTCCACAGCTAAGTTCCTTTCCATGAGCACTAACAACGTCTGTAATGTATCAAATAATACGCTTAGCGGAATAAAATTGCGAGAAACTCCTGCAATTTCTCCGACAACAGATTGGTGAGTCCTAATCTCGCCAAATAAACTATACACGCCAGAATATTTACAGCCTCGGGCTAACTACTCGGCCTGGACACTTGCTATTAATTAATGCCTCAGCCAAAAGGCTACAGGAGATGGGCACTGCATGTCAGGCCGTCTCTTAGGCCCGGGAGAACATTAACTTCGCTATAAGCCTGTTAAGTTTTGATGTAATGTTGTTGAACATTAAATTAGTATTATTAGATAGGGAGGAGGTGGCCGACATTTTTCTTACTAATTTTTTGTCAGACGAGGTCAGATGCGCCATATAATTCGAGCTCTTTTAATACTGTTTTACATTCATTGCTAAAGGTTGGTAAATAAAAATCAGGATAGAATCAATCTGCTTCGCTAGGAGGAGGAAGAGGAATAACTTAATCTAGCAGTTAAATTAATTGATTTACGCTAGTTTAACGAAGTGGCAGCGGTAGCCAAGTGGTCATAGTCGCGGACTCGCGGTCGACGTTGAGTTCGTCTGGTCGTGGTTTCAAGGTCTAATGACATCGTGTAGCGGGGCTAATGCGAGTTAAATCGGGTCCAGATTTCAAGTCTTCCCAAGGCATGGTGCGGAAATGTGGAGAGGGAGATGCCAGCTCAAGTGCCGTCCTCATCACTTGATCAAGGATCAAAATTTGGTCCGTTGCCAATAGCCTTCGAATTGCTTTTTAGTGCGACGTAAGTAAACAATCAATCAATCAAATTGATGTAATTGTTTCACAAAAATATCACGCGATATTTACCTTGTAAAAGTTGAAGCATATTCCATTTTCAGAATGCTTTAAAGGTTCATCTAACATTTCTTCTTTTTGTCAAATTTGATAGAAGCGCTACTTGTAATCATTCAACGCGCCACAGTTTGGCCACCCCTGATAGAGGGAGTCGTTCCTCGTCAAGTGACTGTGGTTCCGAGTTATTATATTACGAGGTCTGTCACCAATTGCTTTCATATGGCTCCAGATTGATGTCATTTTCTTAAAAAAAAAATGCAAAACCGCAATATCTCATCTATATATGAATAATTTTCCTTTAATTTAAATAATTATTACCGAAAATATTTTATATCTTAACTTACTTAGTACTGCGTTCACCGTTATTTCAAGATCCCATTCCATTTTATCTTTCGATTTATGCAATCACGCGTTTTCCAAATATGCTAAGATTAACATTTCACACACTCTGAATTAATAGAGATATTCCCCGCCCACCAATTAGTCTCCATGTAAAATACCTAACGATCCCTACATCTATTATCATGTGATCTGTATGATTCTTACTTTAACTTCTCTGGAGAAACAACCAGGGAAAAAACTCAGTCATTTTCTACTAAATTACCAGAGTGACTGGACGAGTGTCATCCGTCACTATTCTCGATGCACTTGCCTCCCTCTCGTGTGAACATAAATAAATTCGTAATTCATTGATTTACAGTTCCTTTTTTTGTGCCGTGACTGCCCCGACTCAAGTACAAAACATGTGTTTCAGTTCAATATTTAAAAGTACCGAAGTATTAAAATAATAATTATTGTTATTATGTGTGTCTGTGTGTGTGTGAAAGAGAGAGAGAGAGAGAATGCGCGTGTGTGTCCCAAATTTTTTAACTCTTAGATTACCACTAAATTTCGAGTAAGTTTTGTGGATTCATTCTAAAATCTTTCATCAGGAAACATTTATCAAAATATTAACCATTTAGAATCAATATTTAAATAAAGTTGTGAGTGATTATATAATATAGGAATTTTAACAAATATGTAATACAAAAATAATTTGGAATTATTATGTATGACTAAACAAGCAGAGATCCTAAAGTCTGAATAAAATACTATATATTATTCAAAAGTTTAAAAATATAAGATGCTCGTAATGCATTAAAATAAATGAAATACTCTTTTTTTTATAAGTAAAATCTAACATAAAGAGATAGAAATATTTTTATGGAAAAAATATTCCTTAGAAAGTTTTAAACAAAATTTTTTATATTAAAGATCAATATATACCTGATTTCAATATAATCATAACTGAAATGTTTGTTTAAGTGGAAAAAAAAAAAAAAAAAGGAAGGGAGGGAGGGAGGGAGGGGATGAATTATTTCGCGAAAACTAAATTAATATAAAGAGACAACTTTTTTTTTAAGAATTTCCTTTATAACCCGTCCCGTTTTTTACCTGAAAAGTTTTGCAATGTTGGTTTAGCGGGGTTTTTTTTCTTCTTTTTATTCCCCATTACTTGGTCTACGCTCCCTTTTTTTTTACAGTGCTATTTTTGTAGTCAGTTTAGTTTCCAATTTCCTTTTTGCTCGTGATTTTTTTTTCTCTCGTATAAAATGTTTGTTAGTCAGAATTCTTTAACAAAAGCGCTGACAGAATATTTGATATTTTGTATGTTTATTTTTCATATTTGTATTTAGTTTTTTAGACACTAGCCCGGTTGATAGAGTTACAGACTCATAATATTCGAGTTTCCAAATATTTCAAAGATCGACGTGTAGCGAGGATGGTGTACAATCCGGGACTGGGAAGTTCTCATATTGACGTGCTTTGGCGCGATCCAGGCTCAGATGTCTATTTCGTCATTTGACCGGTGTTCCAAAATTATGAGGAATATTAATTATATATAGCGGACTTTTAAATCGGACAAAAATAGGCCGTTCGTAAATGTTCAATAAACATAAGCAAATCGTAAATTTTTGATTGTCAACTTCTGTTACACCTTTTGCATACATAAAGTTTTCAAAAGAACAATTTTCAGCTGCTTTATTCTACAAAAGCAGTAGCGTCACATTAATGCAAAGCTAATAGCGAAAAAATATATTTATATATATTTTTACCTCGCGTATATTTCCGAATACTTATCAATTATTGGTAATACATTTACATTCTTACTATTTCTTCGTTATCGTTTTCATATACAATTAAAGTTCACTAACTTCAAAGTTGCAATAGCCTTCTTGTTGTAAATGGTGTTTCAATATTGGTTCTTTGAAAAACCATCGTGAGAAATAATAGAAATTGCAGGACGTTAATTTCAAGTAGGTTTCAAAATCCTCGTGTAGCATGAATTGGAAGTTAGAAGAGTAGGGTGCCTACTCAAGCCACGTCTTCGTCAGCATATTGTGATTCAAAATTGAGAGTCTACCGTAGGTTAATGAAGAGAAAATCGGAAAAAACCGACGTCACAAACTGAATATTTAAATCTTGGTCTGTTGCTTCTTCATACGAATACACATTTGATCAAACTGCCCAAAAATTTATGAATTTGTTTTGTATGCTTAAAAAACTACGAAAAACTATCAGTATACCTACTTAAAATTTTTAATTTAAAATTTTAAATTAAATTTTTTTTTTTTAATCTAAACACTAAATGTGTGAAGTTTAGAATTCTTTTTCCTGCCCTTTTTTCATCCAATTTTTCTCCTTACCGCTCCGTTCTGCAGAATTCAGGCGCATATTATATCAACAGCCTCCGGTCTATCTTTGCTTCCGATAATTTATTCATCATGGTTTTAATTTAAAAATGTGCCTTTGCAAAGAACGGGTACTGCAGTTAATATAAAGTAGAATATAAACAGATAACACAACTTATAAAATTACTTAATAAAATGAAAAAGCTATTTAATAATAAAAAATTTCAAAAATTTGCAGCCTTATTCAAATTCCTTGAAAGAAAAATTCACATAAAATATTTTTATCTCTTAGTTTAAAAAATTCAAGTTCGTTCGGGACTATATTGAATCGTGCCTCTAAACCATAATTCATAAACTGATAAACATGAATTTTTTTCCTTTCTTCATCATATTTTCTCAAATAAATTAAGTTACAACATAAAAACTTTTTGGCTTAGATAATAAACGACAATATAACTAGGACTGCGGAGAAAGAGGCCTAATTATCTGGCGGAAAGCTTATCTTCGGAATAAATATTTGCACTGAAATGAAAATATAATGTAGCTCTCCGTAGGCTCAACTCCTAACTCAAGTCTCCAGATAACATTTACGCAGATAGAGAAGATTAGAGAAAATACATTGCGTCCCAAGTATTTATTATGTGATGAAATCTTCCGATAGAAATCTCTAACATGCAATTATTATAACTTAAGTATAATAGCTATTTTCCGATAGTATATGCATTCATTGAATTAAGTTTATAAAAGTCTTGTGCTTTTGAGATAATGCATTTCAGTGGAGGTCTTTATAAAAGATCTTAGATTAAGCAAAATGTCTCTTTAAGTAAGTTTTATAAATGGTGAATGCTTGTATATATACTTATATATAAACAAAAAACTGGAATTTTCCCCCCTTTAACTACCTAAAGCGGAAGTAGGAACTTTTTTATGCTGGTAGTCTGAATTAGGCTGTTATTTATTAAGGCCAAACTAATTTATAACTAATTAATCAAAAAAAATATTACTTTATTTTCTATATTATTATGCACATTAATAAAATATTCGTGGGAAACTGTAATACCACTGTGGGACATGAACGAATTGAGTGAGTGTGATTGTTTATTAACGTCGCACTGAGAAGCAACACGAGGGCTATAGGGACGAACCTCGTAGTTTTGAACCTCGATCAAGTTACGAGGACGACACCTGATCTGGCACCTTCCTCTGCAAACTTCCGCATCACGTCAACGGGAGGACTTTGAGCCTCGACGGATAAAACGTGTATCAGCCCCGCTAAGTGACGGGTCTTTTGTGGCATCAAGACTCGAGTCCGCGACCCTGATCACTAAATTACCGCGGTCACTTAACGAATATGTGTGAGTGATGGATAAGTTTAACGGTGCAAAGAACAAGATATAGCTGTAATGCGCCAAATAAGGAGTAATTGTGATTTCGAAGTGTGAAAAAGTGGAATTAAAATACAAATTGATTGATAAGTAGAAGGATTGAAAAGAAAGAAGGATTTCTAGGGTATTCAGGGGGCGCATCACCCGAATTTACCAAAAAACAATAAATCCCACGGGAAAGAAAAAAGGTCACTGGGGTACTTCCTGTGAGAGATGATGCCTGTATTTTCCTGAAGAATGAAAGACCAGAGAAACGTTTAGGATGTAAAAGACAATCAGACAGAAATAGTAAAGGAATCATGGGAAAGAAATCATTTATAAAAGGACCATTATTAGTAAAACTCTACGCAACAAGACAATTCTGCAAATAAAGACAGTAGTTCCAAAGATTTACTCTAAAATAGAAACACAATAAGAAGCTTTTATAAACTGAAGTAACACCCCTGAAGATGTCTCGAAGAACCTTTGGATATTTAAAAAAATAGTCGAGATATTACATTAATATTTGTAAAAATTATCGCGAAGAAAAGTGGAAAGAAAGGGGAAAAAAATTATTAATTGTAAATTAGCTTATAATGACTCGGTTAGTTTATAAAAACAAACATAAAGAAGATCATTTATATACTCATAAATAAAATTTTATAAACGAAAAGAGAACAAAATAATGAATGGTTTAATTCAATCGTGTCATTTTCTTGGCGAGCCATTCTCTTTCTCACTAACCTTTCATGTGATTGCAGGTCAAAGGTTCTCTTTATCCATACTATTAATTAACTAAATATTCTTCATAACTGATTGTTATGTTTCATTAGTCTGCTTAAAAGAATCACATTTCTTTAACCTCCCCAGAATGCTTATATTGTTACTTCGCTTAATGAAATTAAATAGAAATATAGGAAAGATTAACATTCGGTCGCAAACATTTAGTAATTCGGAAAGTAAACACTCACATTTTTTTATTATTCGCGGAGATTTCTTCTTAAATTCAATTAGTATAATTAAATTTATCTGCAAAAAAAAAAAAGTATTTAAATCTCACTGAATATCCGACAGCATTTCGTTAATAAACGTATCTTAAATTATATGAGAATGACGAATACAAATATATATTTTCGCAAGTTTTGTGATATTTTAAATATTTAAAAACTGTACGGCCAAATTCTACAAGAAAAATGACATTAAATTAATTAGTATTTATTATGTTTCATCCTTTTTTTTTTATTGACATTAAGGTCAATTTCTAAAAAAAGAAGAATTTTATTGGTAGAAATTATATAGTTAAATGAATGTATTTGAAAACACTTAAAACGATATGGAACTGGCTATATAATTTGATAGTTTTGGATTGTTTCAAATATAACACTTCTCATAAAAAGTGACCTTTTTTCTTTAAAAAAAAAAAAAAAAATTATAAGTAAATTTCTTCTCTGATGGGAAATTTTTTCCTCTTTATTTCAAGGAGCACAAAGTAAAACATGATTATGACAAATTTAAAGAAATTTTGATTCTGAACTGTACAAATAAAATATTGCAAATTTTGATTGAATTTACTTAAACTTTTGATGTCATTACAATTATTTTATCTTATACGCAAAATGACTTATCTTTAATAAATAGTTAAGATAATCACTTTGAGCACATTTAACTATTTCAGTTCTCTAGCTTGTTTTGAGTTCAAAAGTTAACCAATGCTCTCTCTCTTAAATAGATTTCAAGTTTCCATCCATAAAATATCCTCTTTAAACTAGTAACTAAAATGTTTAAAAATTGTTATAAGCAAATACCACCTTGTTCGTTTCAATACAGCTGGCAGACTCCAGAACCCCCAACATGTACACATGTGCCATTAAATTAGTTATGTACGCAAATGCCCCCATAGCAAAAACCAACAAACTAGTTCAAAGGGCGATGAAATCCTGTTTTATTCGATTCATTCGTACCCTTTTGTTCTCTAGCGATCTTAAGTGTTTCCATTCCCTCACCAGTATCACAAAGTCTCCTTTTTTTACGAAGCCTTGCCTGGTTAAAAAATCTGCATGAGGTTCCAAGTTCTCCCGTTGGCGCGATGTGGAAGTTTGGTGAGGGATTACCAACTCGGTGTGGTCTCCGTCGCTTTACCGAGGATCAAAATTACAAAGTTCGTCGTAAACAGCCCTCGAGTTACTTCTCAATACGATTTTAATAAACAATTCCATCACATTTTCTTGTTTAAAAGGGTTAGCTCACGGATTCGAACTAATTAATTAAACAAGCTTCAAATCATACATTTTTTTTAATCGAACCAAATACTTATGATACTTTTAAAAGCAGAAATATAACGAAATTTTCTATTAAAACTATAAAAGTTTGCATTATTCTGCGAAAATACGAATTCAAATGTTTGCAGAAAATTATTTCAGTAGATAAAATCATACGACTAATAAAATCACAAAATATAAAAAAACAAGCATAAAGTTAAAATAATTAATTAAAAGTTGAAATCAAATTATTAGCCCATTCTACAAAGTGCAAGATTTTTTTGGATTATATGAATTTCAGTAAGAATAAATATTTATGAACTTTTTTCATATTTAGTTTGTGAATTTATTAATAATTTTTAAAATAGAAATATAGCACAAAAAATATTTGATCACAAATTAGGTATACCCTGTGACTCAACTTGATTAAGAATGTTTTATTCAATAAAACAATTTTCGCAATGTTTTTCTCAAATATTTTTTTCCAATGATATGAGTTTATTAATTGCAGCAAGAGTTTAAAAAAAGTAAATGAATTTTGCAAATTGATATAAAAAATAGTCAGCTAGAGAATTTTTTTTTATTGCCAGTGTTATGAAGCGACATTATTTTGAAGGGAGGAAAAAACGCAACTTAGCCACAATCAACGCAATCGATCATATTAATCCGTTAATTTATTAAGCATCTGAAAATCATATTATATTCTTTTTCACATTATACAACTACAATCACAGGTGTGTGAAATGAAGACAAAAATATAAAGACAACATTAATCCTATTCTTAAAAAGGAAGTGCGTGATTGTGTGTTTAAAAAAAAAACAGTTCAACACAAATACGAAAACGAAAAGAAAGTTGTTGAGCTCCGGGCAGTGTAGTAAACTTAACATAAGTGATTATCCTCAAAATCCACAGCAAATATCGTTTTGTGGAGTTAAGAAGGAAATGCCTCGGAGTAAGAATTTGCATTTCCCTACAGCGAGTAAAGTGAACACGAAACACTATAATCATCTGAATTCTTAGGTATACTACGCGTAGAAGAAAGCGAGGAGATATTCTATACCATAAAAAAAAGTGATTATCATTTTTATTTCTATTGATTCATGAAATTCAGTAATAAAATATAGATTTTTATGTATTGCATTTTGTGTATTTAGAAATAACTATAATTAAAAACGCATGATCTAGATTTAGAACTCCTGGTTCCACCCCAATGCGATAACTTGTCTCAGTATGTTTGACTATGACAGCCATACACAAATCATGCTCAGTGATATATTAGCTACGGCGCAGGCGTCAAATACATCCGCCATTTCAATTAGAAACAGCTGATGACGTCAAATGGAAATAGACCAAAGCGAAACTCATTACAACAGAGAAGGGAAGAATATAAATTGCTGCAATAGGAGGGAAAGCAACATTTTCTTTTAAAATGCGGTTCAAAATGTTCCTCTTCGTATTATCCCAATGATTCTGGTGGGGGAGTATGTGGCGGTTCTCCTCAACAACGAAGACATAAAATACCTTCATAACTATTCCGATATGAAATTTCTTTTGGCTAAAATGCTTGCAAGTAAAAGTGGACGAGCTTTCTATCGAACTTCTATCGACCACAGGATATAAAAACATGCTCCAGGGTAGAAAAAAAAAAATCTTGTTGTCGATCGTCAAGTAAGCCAATTTAGTTCATCTGATGTTTAAGAAGAAATGGCGTACTTACGCTAATTAAAAAAAAAAATCAGCTATTGTATAAAAATGAATGGAAAAACTTATGTGTTCTTTTAAAATATATAGAATTTTTCGTCCTAATATACTTAGAATTAAAAATGTAACCAAGAATACTTTAAAATTAAAATGCTATCATGTAGTACATATATGTGTATATTGGTAAGCAGTTTGAAATATTTTCTCAAATTATTTTGTGAAATGAATTGTAATGTGTAAGTATAATTCTGTTTATTTCGTATAAAATAGTTTAATCGGGCATTTAGTTTTACAATCAAAGGTGCGGTCGCATGTGATAACATTTTAACAGGAATCATCTTAAAAAAATCTCTCGCGTGCTTACAACTTAAACTAATACCTTCCTTTCGGGGCTATTTAAAAATATTTCTCTCTCTCATCACCTTATTTTTATTCTAATGATTCAAATTTTCAAAGATTATAGCTCTATATGTATTTATATTAAAATTTCTTTTTAATCATTCTATCTTTGGTAATTCTATACCCAGAAAAATTGAAATTATTTTGCTCATTTAATACAGCAAATTAAAGAAAAATGAGAGCAATTTATCTCCTTTTCTAATCATTATGTTCGTTTTTAAGAAAACTACGAATTAGATTATCTCTTCGAAGATTAATATTAATAAAACTGCGTTTTTTATGAAGTCAGTCTAACTAAAAACATTTGAATCATTAATTTTAAATGATCTGTTTTTAAAAATGCTTTCACCCACGCAATTTTCATCTCAGTTTCAAACTCTAATTTTAAAATTTGCTCTCAAATTACTCTAAGCATTTTAAGTGACTCAACTCTTCTCTTAGCCTTCGCTTAGAGTTTAATGAGAATTTTAATGTAAGTAATTGCAAATAACGATCGAGTTTTCATCCTATGTTGGGTTAAACAATTCTGTGCCAAATAGAAAACGGGTTTTTACTAATTTGATAATTACCGTGCTATGCGTTAGCGTAAAAATATAAAATACCTTAAGTTGTAATGAAAATAGATTTTAAATGGAGTTAATCAAGATAATATACTTTTACCTATATTTTTCAAAAATAGTGTTAATCTATTTGGATATTTTTTAATACCGAGGGTTGTATTTTTCATTTCAATTAGTTCGTCCATTGTCGAAATTCCCAATTTAGATGTGAAACTAAAATGAAGACAAGATTTTAAATATCTAATAAAATCAGAGACGACAATTTTATGAATAAAATGCGATGGAAGTTGCCAGCTATGAAAGACCAATCTTCAGGATTCCATCTACCAGCCATTTTGATTTCTTGGATGTAATGTAAATCTTATGGAGTTTTTATATACTACCACCTCAAATCTATAATATTTTATACATTCGTATGCAAAAAAAAAAAAAAAATATTAGCGTATAAACCAAGATAAATAGAGTTAAAAATGGATTCCAAAGAGAGATTGTGATCTTGCATATTCTGCGTTGATAGCTGATAAACTGTGTTGTCTTTCTCTGACGTATCTTCAATCGGAATTTTGAACTTATTGACTAATAAATTAGACTTTGAGATGGCTGGGGAAATAAATAATGATAGAAATATATCACAAATGTACAAACGAATCATTAAGATACAAAATATTTTCATCAGGAGTCGTGGTAATATATAAGCAGTGAGTTTAGTAGTAATCAGTATTCGAATCTGTATTTCTCTGAAGACTGTCAAGGAACAATGATGTCTGCTGCATATCGCATTCGGGCTCAAAATTATTAAAGCATTCTGTGAGATCCACTTTATAAATTTCAGTTTGTTATGTTAAAAGCAAAACAATTATTTAAATTTATTATTTTGTTTACGTGAATTTATTTATCAGTTTAATTTTTGTCACCGTGAACTGAACGATTTTGAAAAAGTATATTATTTTGTACGCTGTGGCAACAAGGAAGTGCTCGTTCTGTTTTGTTTACTTAACAGTATTCCATGAAAAATTGTCATATAACTAGGTGAGTCTTGGATTCTAGTTGGCATGTTAATCTGTGAAATAAATGAGATTTGGCAGTATTAATAGTTTGGAGTATTAATTTTCAATACAAGAAACTTTTTTATTTTTACGACACATTCATTTTGTTTTTATACGTGTTCATCTCGAGTTTCATCACATAATCGAACCAAGATTCGTAAATAAGCGATCCATTTCCAGCGACTTTTGATTTGTTCTTCCTCCCACAACTCCGATGTTGATGCACGATATTTAACAAACAAACAAAAAGCTTAATTATTCCTGAAGTAATCAACACTTCACAAGATGACTCCAAATTAATAACAACAACTGCATATTGATACCGTGTCGATACCCAAACAACATCATTATAATACAATTTTTTTAACCCATTCCTTTCAGAAGCTCCACAACCCGAATCGAGAAGTATAGACACCTCTGGAGATTAATTAATTCGACTTCCGATAAACCATTTTTCTTCCGTCTCGGTACAATGGGATCGAAGAAACTATCCCGCGAACTAAAACAATGCAAAAAATAGGCGTCTGCTCCCAGATGATGACTCTCGAATCAGTCAAGGGAGGTGATTAATACGTGATTCCCGATCGCATGTGGTTCTTGTCAGAGCTTAACCACATGATGAATGGAGCTCTAGGTATAGCCTTACACAGCACACAATGTTTTTTCTTTTCTTTTCTTTTTTACTTTCTTTTTTCTATGCATATGAAGTTACCACATTTTTTTCCTCTAGTAAGAGGTGTCTGATTATACCACATCTGATTTTTATCTGAAAAAAAAAACTATGTGTTTAGGTTATAACTACTATTTTAATATTCTGCGGTTGAATGAGTTGTTCCAGATTTATGATGAAATGATATCTCCGTTGCTGACAAGAGCTCAGACTTTTTTTAAATTATTTATTTTGCAACTTTTTTTTACATTGTATTAAATAACAAAAAATCTTGTGGTAAAGTAAATCTGACTATATATATAGATGCATGTTTGTTTTTGTAGTTTAATGAGCAGATCTAAAAGAAGAGTTTAATGCGGTCAATAATTAATTTTAATGAACATGTAAATGGAGTTGTGTGATGACCCACTGCCGACTGATCAAATAATTTTGTACAATTATCACATGCTATAAACTTAGCTGTATGGTGATAAGATTGTTTATTAACTTCGTACTGAGAAGCAACACGAGGGCTATTGGCAACGGACCTCGCAATTTTCAGCATGTACCACAACGCAAAGCCAGCAAAGAGTAGCGTCCATGTCGGCTACCATGGCCGTAAACACTTCCGCTGTAGACAGTTTAATAAGATTGACAGAGGAGCGGCTTATAGTGATTGGCTGATTTCGAGTTCGAGACTCGATTCTATCGAATAATGTTCCATGAAATGGTGAGAATTGCTGTGTGCTGATTAAAAATTGAGTTTAAAGTAGTCACACCGCGAGACTAGTAAAACAAAAGAATAAAAATCCATTTTAGATGCCATTTTAGTCGATTACTCGTAATTCGAAATTACTTATTCACCGCCTGTAACTCTTCATTCGAACAAGAAGTTAATTAAAAAAAAAAAAAAAAACATTCGAAATAGGGCAGCATTTATTGGCCTTAAGATTAGATTCATTTGAAATAACGTCGTTCTATCGGGTGTTCTAAAAACAAGTATTGCTGATTCGTGAATTCATTGTACAAAAACAAATAATTTCTTCAAAAAAAAAAAATTATTTAATGCTAATGGCGACAAGTACTTCTAAAAACATAGGAACAAAATGCGAACTTACATTTACTACACATGTTCAAAACATTCGCTCTTTTCCAGAAGGCAAAACTGAACTGTTGCACACGTTTTGAGAAACTTGTTTCAAGGTACTGGGAGTGGTTTCTTGTATTTTTAGAGTAATATAGCGGTTTACAAATCGTCTCTCTATTGTTTGGAGATTACTTTCATCAGCTTTGTTATTTTAATATTTCCTCCGAAAAAAAAAATGTCAGAGTATGCTAAGATCAGAGGAACGAAGTTCTTGGTTTACAGAAGACGATGCAATAGGCCTTATACAAATTATGAAACCTTGGACGTGCTTTGAGATTTTTTTTAGGCGACTCAACTCAAGAACTTTTCGGTTACCTCATTCTCCTTATCTGAGCATTTCCTAATTTTTTTTTTCTGTGGGGATATTTAAAGAACGAAGTTTATGAAAACAATTCCCAAACGATAGATGATTTAAAAGTTACCATATTACGCTCAAAAAGTACGAGAAGTCACTTCCAGTATTTTGAAATGCGTTTCTCAAAATATGTGCAAACGCATTCGGCTTTGCCTCCTGGAAAAGGGAGGACATTTTGAACATTTGTCGAGAATTTAATGATTATAATTGCTTATTAAAGTTGAACATAGAAGCAACACGAAGGCTATAGGCAACGGACTTCGTAATTGTGAGCCTCGGTTGAACCTGAGTTGACACCTACCACTCCAAAATTTCACACCACGCCATTGATACGACTTTGAGTTTCAACAGATAAAATTTGCATCAGCCTCGGCAGTACGACGGGTTTTTAGTGATATCAGGTCTCGAACAAACGACTCGATGAAAACCATCGGCCGCGAGTCCAGGACCACTAAGCTACAGCGGCCATTGTTGTAAATATTGGCTTAAAATTTGTTTTCTTCTTCATGTTAAAAATTCTTTTCACGATTAGCTCATGTCATTCTCAGACAATATTAAAAAAAAATATGCAAAATGTTCATTTTAAAGAAAATTAGAACAATTTAAAAAAAAAAAAAAATGGCACCAATTTTCTTTCAACCGATCTTGAAATTTTAGATGACGTCGAAAAATTCTTCCAAATACCCCAATTTTTAAATAGCTAGTACGAAGATTAACAACTCATCAAAATTTCCCCTTTCGTTCATCCCTCTTGTACATTCCATTTCAAACTAAAACTGTTCCAAAATTCATTTCAAACCTTTCTCACTTTTTCCACTGCCTCCATTTTATTGAAAATCAAACAAGTCCAAGTGTCCGCTCCCCTCCCCCCGTCAAGAGTTATTTTAAATTCCCCGTAAAATCCAGAATTTCATTAATTTTTTTCTTTTCTATTAAAAAAATAATCTTGAAATAAATTTCAAGTGGAAAAAAAAAATAGTAAATATATTTCTTCTACTTTTTTTCTACTTTTCTCATTAAATATACGTAAATTTATATTTAATCATTTTATAAAGTTCTTAAAGTCAGGATCACCCGTATTCTGCACACCGTAATATGTTTTATTAACTTTTTTTTTTATATTTCATGTGTTTTTTTGGCTGATACTCAAAAGAAATTTCATCATACTATACCATTGACATAAAAAGAATTGTTTAAAAGTTCGTTGTTTTTGTATAGTAAATTCGCTATCTTTTAGCGAGTTTTGTTTTTCATATAACATTACTCATTTCTATCATAATCATTTATTTTTTCTAGTGTAAAATGTGTTCCATGTTTCATCTTCTATACTGTAACACTGAATGGGTTTTGAGTGTTCGATTGAAAAATGGCGAACTTTTGGAATGTTTCTTATGTTCATAAATTCTGCAACATAAAAGGATGTACGAGATGCAACTTCACGAAATTTCTTGAAAATTGGAACAAAATGCGTTACAAATTTCGATCGGGTTCTTTGACATCAAGGCGAAGACAACTTTAAGTGACAAGAGCGACTGACAGCCGACTACTCGCCTTTCAAACTGTTGAGCATTCAGAGAACCCCCTCTCATTGTTCCATTCGCAACTCGCGACCTTAAGGCGCCGATCGACACTACACCACTGGGGTACCATAGCTGCAAAGCATCACAACGCACTTTTTTAATTTAACATTATTTTTTTTTCTTCTTCCCCATCCCTTTATAACATACTCATGCCTATCGTAATGATAATAATAAATGATGCATATAACAATTACTCACTCTTTCAATCAACAAGTTATCTATTTTAAAAATAACGAAATATAATAGAACAAAAGATATAAACTGTGATATAATCTATGAGTTCTTAGCAGATCGCGTGAAGGTACCTCATATATTTTTCAATGTAGACAGTTTGAAAGGCATATAAACCACGTTTGTAGTATATTACAATGGTTTAGTACTATTATATATCATCCGATTTTATATATCAGTTTCCTCCTATTACAGTTTATTGAAGATGATACTGAAAAATATCGATCAGAAGTTATTATCCATATCAAAAACAACTTTCAGTTTTGTTGCGTATTTATTTAATATTTAAATTATGTACTGTGATAAAGATTCATTACTCCTTCAGATCTTCTTTTCGAAACAAATAATAATAATAATAGTAAAATAAATATTAGCATTATGAATAAATTATTCTTCGCAATAGCAGTTAAATAATATATTATAACTAAAAATAATTTTTTTTTAAAAATTTATTCTGTACATAGTCATTTTAAGGGATTTTCGATCCTGAATTTTCAATGACCGAATAAGTTGACCGAAACGGAATAAGTTTTATATTTTTCAATGAGCAAAAATATAAAACTTATTCCGTTATTTTAAGTATTATAACCCAGAGAAGCAAATTTCAAGTTAATGAAACTCATTTATGGGATGAAATTCCAGCTCTTGTGTGTATTTTGTATGATATTCAGGTGTATGAATAAAATGCAAAAAAAAAAAAAAAACAAGTTCCTGCTTAATTCAATTTAACAAAATATTTTCTTTTGAGCACTGAGAGGATTATTGAGACAAGCTTTTGGCAGGTCACAGGGTTTCACGTATTATTTTACATAAAATTTTATTCACAATAATAGAGACTGCTAAATTAATAGTATAATTAATTAACAGTTCATTAGTGATACAGAATTAAGGTTTCATAACGAGTTAGAACACGTTTCCATTCAACAAACCTTTGAGGTGTTTATGATGTTATTTTATATGAGAATTTTTCTTCTAAATGAACCGTGACTTATGTAGATTAGAATGGATACAGTGCAGTGAATAAGATTGATGAGATAGCATTTACAAGCTGCGAAGAGTTTAATATTATAGTGGCAGTAGTGATAAGGGGAAGAGTTTAGTTAAGTTTAGTTTTTATTAACGTCGCACTAGAATCAACACCGGGGCTATTGGCGACGGACCTCGTAATTTTGAAACTCGCTCAAGTGACGTGGACGACACCTGAGCTGGCAACCCCTCTCCTAACTTCCACACCAAGCCAGAAGGAGGACTTTGGGCCCTGACAGATTTCACGTGTATCAGCCCCGGATACGGGGAAGAGACAGACAAACAGACAGACAGAGAGAGGAGAGAGAGAGTTGGAGTAGCAGAAAGACAGAGGGAGAGAAAGAGAGATTGGAAGAGATTAGTGTCTTAATAAATTTGCGATGGCACAAATTAGGGACAAAAGCAAAACTAGGGCGTCACAATGGCGCCCACCGTCATAATTTGAATACTTAATTATTATTATTTGTAATAACGCCGCTCTAAAAGCAATATAAAGAATATTGGCGCCGGATCTCGTAATTTTAAATCGTATTCATGTGAAAGGACAAACTTGAGACTGAATCTCTCATTTTCTCATTTCGCATAAGTGAAAACTTCGAGTTCCGATGGATTTAATGAACTTCAGCCTTGCTACACGACGATCATCGAACTCTTGAAGTTCGAGACTATAAACCATCAACTACGAGTCTATTACTCTAATGCATCATAGACCCTATGAAGCTGAGATGCAGTCTTCGAAGTTATCTTCTTCAGCTGATTGTGGTACTAATATGTTATATTGCTTGTGCAGTTCCAGTGAAACGCTGAGAAAACAAACTAAATATGAATTGCAAATAATTTCTAACTACATGTGTAAAAGTTTACATATATATATGTAAAATGTTGAAAACCACCAAAAATTCCATCTGCTTTTTTTTTTTAAAAAAAAATTACTCAAATTATTTATGTTAAGTACTAGAACATAATAAGTAATGTTTAAAATTTTTTTGATATAATTATCTCAACATCTTTTTTATCTCAGATCTGACACCTAATATAATGATCACAGCTACCGTAGGAATTTATTATTGCTCAATTTGTTTAAGTGATTTATAATTTTCAAACAGTCACGTTTGCATTTTTTCTCAAGATAAAGAAAATAATTAAGTTGCAATTTTGACGCAAAAAAAATTTACTCTCGCACACGTCGCTCCTTCGATTTTTTTAAAAAATATTTTCAGTATTGATGTTGTTATTGCATTAATAACATCACAAATAACAATCCTCAGTTACAATTAAGTTAAAGACACACATATACATATACACACTCGTATATTCTGTTTTATTCAAAAAAAAAAAAAAAAAAAAAACACCACCAGAAGCAGCAAATTAAATTACTTTATATTCATTTTTTGTTACTTTATTTTTCTTCAGAGTTTCGAATTCCCATATTACAATTTTTGATTTATATATTACTATTCCAAATTTACTTATTCCCATGATTAAATTATTCATAACTATATCATAATTCGAAAAATATAACTATTTATTTAATAATTATTTTCAATTTTAATTTTTTTATATCTTATAATAATTATGATATTTCTTTTGATATTAGATTAATAAAACATTCTTTTGTATTTTTTACAATATACATTAAATGTATTTCATATCTCTAATAATTGAAAGAGAGCAATCAAGGTCAATTTCTGCAGAAATTTTAAATGATAAACATGATTTTCATTGTCTTTCCTCTAGACTCTATGTTTTAAAAATAAATTTTTTTTTTATTAAGAATACGACTAAATTCTTTTAAAAAATCTTTGCAGATATAAAATTTATAAAAAATTTGAACTTTACTCTATATAAAATTTGACTTTTCCCTTTTATCTTGTCCTGATTCTTAATTTTCATGGGCGTTGTTTGAAAAAGGTGTATGCATAATATTTACCTTTTTCTCTATTCATTTTTCAAATCTTTGTAATAACGCCAAATCGCATCATTTTGTCGCCAAGACCATACGTGAGTGTGGCAACCTTTTTTATACTTTACGCTTATCGTTTACGGTCAGGATAAAAGAACGGAATGCCGCATTCAACAATGAAACCTTGTTTCTCCGTTCACCGCCTTCAATCAAATTTCTCCAGACCAACAGCCAATGAGACGTTAGGACGTTTCGCGGTTTTTTCGTTTTTGTTTGAACTACAAAACTTTAGTCAAATAGCGCTTGTGAAGAGGAATGGAAAACAATCAACAGAACTGACTTAATTATTTGTTTGGTATTGATTTAGCGCTTAAATTATTGTGAGTAAAAGATACATTAGCTCTATAAATCGATTGTTCACTGAAAAATAACAGGGCGTAGGAAAAAAAAGTATTGCAAACTTTTATAAGTAACAAAACTGGAATATATTTTATAAAAATTATCTGTATTAAATATTTTAGAAAGGCATATCATTTTTGTAATAATATTTTCAACCCTTTTGTGGATTTTAGTGGAGCAATAATTTAATGCCCGAAAATATCACATGGAAATGAAGGTAATTCGTCAATTACTTGTTCTTATTTCATCATAAAAAGCAAAACTTTCACAAAATTTGATTTTTGCACGATGAGAACTAATTTCAAATGACCGTGTAAAGTTTATGACAAAAAAAAAAAAAAAAAGTTTTTCTGTGTGTGTTGCACAAAAAATACTTCCAGAAAAAAAGACATTTTCTAATGCAATTAATCTTCTCCCTTTTCGAATGCAATCGATAACACCCGAGTTTTTTCTCGATCGTATAAAACCACCTTTTATTTATGTTTAAACTCTTCAGACATTATTTTTAATTCATACGAAAATCACCTACACAAGAAAAAAAAAATCTTTACAATTTTGAAAATTTGTTCGATGTCGAATGGTTGAACGTACAGCTAATCTTACTGACCACGGGTAAGGTTAACTAACGAGTAAGATTAAAATAAACTCTTACAAAACAAATCCAAATCGGATCTTTTAACTTTCTGAGAAATGGCGATTCGTAATATAAAATATAAAGAGGAGGGGGGGGGAAGGTAAGTACTAGTTAGTGTCTGCTCTTGACAGGAAATCGGGATGCCCTCCGATCTGAATAAAAAGAATAATGATTCCAAAATGTTTGGGAGTGATATCATAAACGATTGCTTATCGAGGGAGCAGCAGTAAAAACACGTATAAAGAAGACTCGCGTGTTACTGAACCGTGAATTATCAGGGGCCGACAGAATTTACTAATGTCTAATCATAAAGATGTATATTTTCGTTCTTTTATAGAAAAAATAGTGTCCCTTCTCTGTTCTTTCCACATCCCATCTCTCTCAAGTCCCTCTGAAATCCTAATCCCCTCCCCCTTGTCTACAAATTTTGTTTCGTCAAGAAAGAAATCAATGTCAATAAAAAATATAAAAACACTAGTATGCCTCTTAATTAAAGAGAGCGTAATTTTATTCGCTTTAAGAAATTATTTAATTGATTTGAAGTTCAGTGGAAATCCATTCTTTGACACGCGTGTTCGACATGTGCTATTCGTCATATTAATACTGAGGTAAAAACCATAGCATTTGGTTAGAAAACCACAAACACGCGCGCAAAACCACAATTGCTGACCCTATTGGAGAAATCAGGCGTTCTACTGTAAATATCAAGTAATTAGGTTTTTTTTTTTGTTTTTTTTAAAACCCCCCCCCCCCCGTAGAAATCGTTATTGCATGAACATCTAATTTGTAATGAAGCTGGCAACGGAACAGATCTAAGAAAAGATTGTTAAGTTCAAAGAAACGTCAGTAAACACAATCATGAAATGTTAATAACGATTCAATTTCTTCTAACAGAAATAAATTGCATCTTACATGGAATATTGATACAATAAAACCTTATTAAGTTAATGAATCAGGACCAGAGTCCGTCTGGGATGCCGAAAATCCGAGTTAACCGGAGAATGGGGGGAAATGAAATAAAACTTACTGAAAATCATTTTAATGTTGGAACAAATCTAGTATGAATCACACTTACAGAAATAAAGACTCTATTTTGTGAATAATAGCATTGCGCTTAAAGATGTCTTATTACATTTTACATCGAAACAATTATAAACTTGAATTACTTTTTAGTATATATATACTTTTTTATAACTTTGTGACATTAGGCTATTCGCGGTTTCTCTTCACTAACCTTGGGGACTTTTAATTAAGATTGATTGCTTTTGCTAAACAACCTTTGCCCAACCAAAATTGAAACGTGAATATGTAGATAGAAAGCAGGTAGAAATGGAGTGAAGCTGGAGAGTTAGGAAATATATAAACTCCGACTGAAAGTCGCGATAGAGAGGTTGAAGGAGAAGTTAAGAGAAGTTGAAAGAGGTGGAAAGAGAAGTTGAAGTGGATGATTAGAGTAAAAGTGGCGTGATTCAAGAGATTTAGTTATTCCAGTTTTCAATAGTTGATCCAGAGTCTGAGTTGCAGTAGAGGAAGGATTAGTGGTAAGAGTCTGTTAGATTATTATTAATGGTTTGAATAAATTCCGTAAATATTGTTATAGTGTCTCTTTGATTGACTTATTGTGTGTCAGTGTTTAATAATTGAGTTAGCTATGGCACAAGAGGCAGCCCGGAACGGATTGGCGTCACAACTATATATATATATATATATATATATATATATATATATATATATATATATATATATATATATATATATATATATATATATATATATATATATATATATATAATACTTTTTATATGTAACTTTAGTTTATATAAACCCTTTTAAACTTCTGCCACTTGTCATTTGCTATAGACACGCATTTTTTTTACTCAATAATAACTTTTTAACTAACAACAACAGTTTCTTTTATTCCATCAATCCTGTCGCGTTATCTTGGAGATCTATGCAATTTACTGTTAGCATATCTAGCCACCTACGCGACTTTCTTAATAGTTGTCAAGGCTGGTTTATCAAGAACAACAATAGTTTACTGAGTACTATCTATATCGCTGTACTGTGCGATCCCTATTCGATCACTTACACACAGAGACTCTCTGAGTCTGACCCACTCCGCTTGGAGTCTGGTTCTGATTCGGGGGTGGGGGGTAAGTTACATTTTACACTCGCCCCTTTAAGATATCGCCCTCTACAGACGGGCTTTAAACAGTGGAAATAATATAATGTAGCACCGTTTTCTACTGGTCAATGGTGTTAATAGTTGTAATTAAGGTTTAGTGACTTTGATACTTCTAAAGCCCCTTCCACTTTTCTTTCATACACTCATAGCTGTTAGAAGATTTTAATACAGAAAATAATTATTTCAAATACGCGGTAAAACAAATAAATGTTATTATGGAAATTTGCAGATCGCTTCTCAAATTTAAAAAAAAAAAAAAAAAAAAAAAAAAAAAAGAATCTTCGTGCGGATCGATCCGGGTTACGCGTAGATCCGAGTTAAAGGGGTTCGAGTTAACGAGGCTTTACAATAGATGGAAAGTGAAAAGATGCTAAGCAACGAAATTAATGTAACTCATATCTCACTAAATCGAGACAAATAATATTTAATAAGTACTAGTTTTCTTCAATTTATCAGAATTATCATGGTCTTTAGGGCCCGTACAAACAGGAGTTAATACAAATGACTACGGTGTCCGTCTAGCAAGAAGCAAATAGAGATTGGTAGAGTGGTCTAATATCGGTAAAGAAAACGTTACGCCGGTTTATGGCGTCATATACATCGGTCTTAGTGGAGATTGAGCAGTGAAAATTTTTACAGCTAAGCTATGGTTTCCCAGGAAAGCAAAGCCGTTCTCTGGATTTCAGTGGAAGACGTCATTAAAATGTTGTCTATGCAAACCAGATGGCGTGGTTTTCTGAAGAGCGTTGAATACGAGCAAACAACGTCACTTGATTGAATGAACAACCTTTTAGTGATGTAATCACCGTAATATTAAGGCCGCCAGATAACGACAGAGGGGTTTTAGGATACCGTAGCTTAAGTGGCACATAGCGTTGCAAACGAATGCAAGCGTTGCCTTACCACATCAAAGAAATTCCATGGGTACAAAAAGGTTAAACATTAAGAGATTCATCATAAATAACTACTCTGCCAAAGTCTACCTAAGAAGTCCCATTAGAAGGTGTCTATTACATTTCTGTAGCCTTTGGGCCTGGGGTGCTAATTACTAGCTATTAACTAGGTCGAGTAAAAATATAAATATTATATATATTTTTAATAAAAATTTTATATTGCCTTTTTTATTACAAATCTATCAGAAATGTAAAAATATCAATCTCAGCTGCTAATGCAATTTGCATTCATATGTCACAGATCACTTTGCTAATAATAGTACGCTGAACAAAGGGACTATATATATAATATACGAGTAACTATATATAACGAACAAATCACATCGTGAAATTAGGTAAATTTTACGCAGTTTCAGAGGCAAAATAAGTTATTGATACTCTTAACAACAGGGTTATTTTATATATAGGGTTTAAGCCCAGAAGTCCCGTTAGATGTAACTAATCTGCAATGGAATAGCGATGGGGGTTGTAACCCTCCCTCCCCATATTGCTGTATGCTGATATTTCAATACTAAAACTTTTTTATAGTGAACTTTTTATAATTCTTCAGATGAAGAAAAAAAAATAATATTCGACATACCGACGGTATTTATTCCTAAATTTATATCCTGCTAAATATCTTATATAAAAGAAAGTTTTTTTTTCCTCCCATATAAAACTAAAATTAATTATTTGAAAAACAAATAAAAAAATTTATACTTCGACGAGATTCGATCCGAAGGCATGAAGATTCAACGCCGACGCTCTACCAACTTTGCCATTACAAGACAAATGACATATTAGAGGCATTGGCTTGTTTCTTAATTCATCCGTTAAATTAAATGGTTGGAATACAGTTTAGCCCAACCACCCTTGGCGACAGGAATTATTTGGGGGCATTCTGCCAAATGTGGCTACCGCTTCGGGGACTTAACGCTCAGCCAAAAAAAATCGCCAAGTGTGGCAATTTTTGAAATTGTGCCAAGTGGTTGGTCTCAACTGTATTTTCCCCAATTAAATTTAATTCAATGAATTAATATTTGAAAAAACTGTATTAATATCAAGTGTCATCCACTACAAGTTTAACAAATTGTATTCGAACTTGAGTGGATGAATAAGAAGTATTTTATTAACGATTGAAAATTTGAACAAGATATAGTATATATATATGAGAGAGAGAGAGAAAGCGTGAGCTAATAGCAGGAATTAAAAAACACACAGACATATTAAAAAAAGGGAATATTTCTCGTTTTACATTGCAAGTAATGTTTTTAAATAGAATATTTTAACCATGATATACCTAGAAATAAATTTTAGTGCCTGAAAAGCTTATTTATTTTTGGAAATTTCGACATTATCGGACCAGAATCTACAACTGTAAAGTCACTAAGTTTTAATTCCGTTGTTTTAATCATTAAACTACTCTAACGTACCGAGCAAGTATTCGTGGAGCTTTATCCCAAGGGACACAGAGGGAAAGCTAGTTGAATAATAATACGATTAAGCCTCGCTTTCACTTTCGAACGGATTTAAAGCTTTATTCGTAAATGAAATTTCGGTCAAATACCAAATGCCTTTCTAAATATATTTTACGTAATTTAACGGAACTATATGAAATTAAACTGAATAGAATTGAAAATGTTTCAAAAGAAATCTGTGTTTTAAAGAGTTTAAATTATATTTTATCTATCACATTAATATGCAAATATCACAGACATCATTCTGTACATCGAAATCACAAATTCTGGATTAAAAAAAAAAAAACCGAATTGTAGAAACTTCAATTTATAAAACTGGATATGCATCAGTTATGCATATCCAGTTGATGAATAGGTTTGAGTCAAGCTTTCAGCTCAAATCCCGATTTTACTAAACTCCACTATGCTGAATAATGAAGACCGTTGCAAGATAAATCGATTTAAGATTCAAAGATCTTATATGGTGTAGTATGAAAGGAGGCTAAAATATCAACTTGAAGTATCGTCAGCGCCATTCCATTGAGTGATTGACGGTAGGGTTTATTGGAGCAAGAGCCAAAAATCTGGAATGCTACACCAACGGCTTCCTCCCTAGCGGTAAAAAGCGCCAAATAATAGGCCCAGTGAAACTTTCCTTTCTGACTCAGTTGCCTAAGGCACACATTTACGAGCCCACAGATCGGTAGTCCAAACATAGCAAAGTCAGCAGCTGTCCGCAGATACGGTGATCAAGCTTTCGAACGCTAGATGGCAGCACATCGCAGTTTAGAACTATTTGTTGAAAACTCCCAACGCAAAAAATTATCTCGTAGTCTAACTACAAGACACTTCATTCAAACTATGACTAATGATATATGCGGCTACGGCACTTGCGCCGAAAAAACTCGTCATCTCAACTGAGGATGACGTCAATGGTAACACCGCAAGATATTCAGTACTACAACGGATAGTAATAGCTAGAAAAAACAATTTTTTTTTCTAAATATTGGTCAAATAGTTCTTCAAAAAGAACTTTCATCCCTAGGAGAGTTTGAGCAATGGCTTTATTTCTAGAATGTAAAAAGGCAACAGAAAAATCTTTTCTAGTCCAGTCTAAAGCCTATGTTTAAGGATCAGCAGATAGGCGGTTAAAATCTCCGCAACAGAGTCAAGGTCAACAGATATTTCGCATGAAATCTGTTGAGACATTTTTTGAACAAGAAAAAATGTAACTTGAATTCTATATAAGAACAGTAACATTTTTAGTATTCCTCGTCAGGTATAATTGGAAAGAAAATTTTAATTAGAAGAGGATGGAAAAAAGAGAGAGAGAGAGAGAATCCTCGTAAGTATAAATGAAAAAAATATAATTCAAATTATTTCACAATTTGAGCACATCCGGCGAAGGTGGTATGAGACCATTAGACCATTGTGTTTGGTGGGAAGTTATTCAAAATGAATAAAAATAAGAAAGTTCTATGCAAAATTTTTTGCAAACAATAGATTTAGCCACCCAAGATGCGCTTCCTTTTATAATTATTATTAAATTACGCGAATAAATATGAGAATTAAAGTGAACGATGAAATATCGAGAAACGGACAATAGTAAACGTTTCCGATATTAAAATTAAAACAAACGATAATTTATTAAATTGAATATATTTTTAAACTGCATGTATTTAAAATTAAAGCAAACGATAAAATATTAATTTGATTATATTTTTAAGCTGCGTGTAATTAAAATTAAAGCAAACGATACATTATTAAATTGAATATATTTAAGCTAAATGTAATTAAAATTAATGCAAACAATAAATTATTAAATTGAATATATTTTTAAGCTGCATGTAATTTGATTTAAAGCAAACGATAAATTATTAAATTGAATATATTTAAGCTAAATGTAATTAAAATTGAAGCAAACGATAAAAAAATTTAAAAAAGATTCGGAACGCCACAAAAGTGATCTATTGCGCCAAAAGTCATCCAACAAAAACAATAGCCCCTTGGGTCGCTAACAAACGAATAGGGCTTAGATTCATTATAAATAATGCTGTAATATATTCAGCTCGCTTTTATTTAATGCGCGCGAATTGATGCCATTTACAGAGATTGAATAAACTTTTCATAATAAATTAATGTCTTCCTTAATTATTTTGATTTTATAAATTTATTGTGTGTTCTGATACTTTCATATATTCATATATATAAATATTTATTTTATTATATTATTACAATTCAGTGAGATTTTATTAAGTATCTAACGATACATGTCACGAAACATAATTAAAATATGTAAAAGCAACTTTGTTTTATATCTCAAAAAGAAATGTTTGTGTGTGTCTGCACAAGCATTTCAAGATATATTCAAAAATCTTTTGAGACATTGTTCAAAAATTCAAAACAAAGTGGGAAAATAAAAATTAAAAAAAAAAAAAAAAAAAAAAAAAAAAAATCCGTTCTACTTTATTAAAAAAACACCTACATTGATTTCTTTTACTTATTTATTTTTTGCATCAATTTGTTCCTAATTATCTTTAATGCTCGGACAGTTCCAAAAAATCAGGTCTAGTTATTAAATGAAAAATTCTACTGACAAAGGTTTAATAATATGCACGAAGATGAATTTTTTACTTTTTGTTTTCTACTCCAGTAATGAAGTACTTCATTTAATGAGATACTCAAGAGAAATGAATTTCATACAGAGAGGAATTCCATAGACAAAAATAACAAAAAACTTGGCGTTGAAATTAAAATTCGGGACCATTATCCGAACGTAGCACAAAAATAGTTTTTTCTTTAATGTCGTAAAATATTTCACTAACTTTTTCACTTCATAAAATTCGTCGGAAAAATCCCGCGCAAAAATGCTAAATGTCTGGGCGAATGTCGTAATTCAACAAAAGAGAGAAATCAAGTGAAAACGGTTGCTATAGCAACCGATCTCTGTTTTTATTACAATAAGAAAGTTGGCTACGAAGACTGTTTAACTTTGACGACGCGGTTCCGATAACATTAAGGCGATTTTTAACGCATTGCATGCTATCCGACGTCTTGTCTCGGTCTCTTGTATCTATATTTATCAAAGATAAGGATAAAAATAATACTTAAACTTCACTCCACTTCTTTTTTAATTATCGCATGATAAATTTAAAAAAAAAAAAAAGAAATTTAACACACACAATTTTATTTTTTACCTGATAATCAATGAATGGATAAGTAATGAGTAAAAATTTTATGAATCATGATGAGACAATTTTAATCCTCTGTATGAATCGATTTTGAGCAAGAATTTTCCAAAAACCCAAATATTGAAAGATAGCATTAATAAAAAAAAATTGATTTTTATATTGTAAATAATTTAGAAACGTAATGATCTCAATATTTTTTTTAATGTAACCAAAAATATGTAACATTTTAATATAAATGATTTGTTGGTAGACTATTATATCCTAATAATAATAAACAGATGTTTTAAAAAGTATCTATTTTGATGACAGACGACGCTGCTGAGGCAAGTTTGTGTTACGACTGTGTTCTGCCATCTGTTAAACAAAAACTTAACAAATTTGATACTCATGTATCAGTTAGTTTTTGTTCGGTAGTAAATGACTGCCATTGGAAACCAAGCAACATAAAAAAAAACAACGAGTTTCCAAAAAAACATTGAATCTCCTCAAAAGAAGGCGAAGACGGTCTCACCAACCGTAAAAGTTACCATGATGATTTTTCGGAATGTTAAAGGTATCATACTCACTGTAGAAGAAACACTCAGAGAAAACTGCTACACTGTTGCCTCGTTTCCATAACACGAGTGGCCGCGGTAGCCTAGTGGTCATGGTTTCGGATTCGTGGCCGACGGTTTTTGTTCAGTCACGGGTTCGATCCTTGGCCACTAAAGACCCACCGTGTAGCTGGGGCTGATGCACGTTAAATCTGTCAGGTCCCAAAGTCCTCCCATTGCCGTGGTGAGGATGTTAGGAGAGGGGGATTCCAGCTCAGGTGTCGTCCTCGTCACTTGATCATGGCTCAAAATTAAGAGGTCCGTCGCCAACAGCCCTCATGTTGCTTCTAGTGCGACGTTAATATAAACTAAAACTAAATTGCCCTAACACGAGTGCTTTTTTGAACTGCGTTCATGATATTTTATAGTCAGATGGCGTAATTAATTGCTTTCAGTTAAATTAAATTAGGATTTGTTTTTATTCCTAATTTTTCATGATAAAAAAAATTGGAATTTCGGTACAAAAAAAACCCCACGATATAATTATTTGTAAGCTAAAATTAAAAATAGCGGCACACATGGCGCATTTACAGAATTAAGTTTATAATTCTTTACCAAATATCTTCATACTATTCCACAGAAAAATAATTTCGCCCCGAAATTTATGAACACACGACTTTTTCAAATGATTTCATACCACGAAAGGTATGTACACTAACGTTTTTGAAATTATAAAATATGAAATATATTCAACGACGTGAATAGACTGAAGCGATTCATCATAAAATCATAATTAACGCATTTTCAAAAATTATTACGAGCGTATGAAAATCTCATTACCCTTATAATTAAGATAAAGAAAGGTTTTAAATAAAGTACGAATATTGCACGGCTAACCTTATCCCAATGGATGGGTGTTGGAGAAATGAATAAGATTTAATAACAAAAATTTATTTTCGGTGAAAAATAATTAATTCACATATTAGTTCTTTCACTTCTATAAACAGACGAGTGTGAAGATATTAGTATATGAATAAGCCATTTTTAAAAATATTTCTTTTATGCTGTTGAATAATCTCAGTTATAACTAAAATTAAATAATAATAATGAAATTTTTGATAGAAACAAATTGAAAACGCTTTTATGGCAAAATTTATATTTAATTTTAACTCGATGTGTAATTATGTCTCCGGGTTGTTTATCAACGTTGTTTATCACATAGCTGTGTCTGGAATGTAAGAATCACTGCAATTAATTATAGCAACACCTTCGCCACGATGGGTACCACAGATGGTACATGATATATGTGGTCCCCTGATGGTCTCATGCGGTATTTCTTGCCAAATTCGCTCCAATTGTCGATCATCAACATTCCCTGGTAGTTGCAGTCGCCTTCCCATCCTATCCCAGACATGCTCGATTGGAGAAAGATCTGGCTGGCCAAGGAAATGTTTGACAAGCTGTAAGACAGTTTATAGCAACACGTGCCGTATGTGATTTGGCATTACCTTACTGAAAAATAAGACCAGGGTATTGCAAAAAGAACGATAGCAAAACAGGTCTCAGAATGTCGTCGACGTACCGCTGTGCTGTAAGTGTGCCTGTAATGACGACCGAAGGGGCCCGGCTATCAAGGGAAATAGCAATCCAGACTATAACTCCCGGTTGAGGGCCCATGTGGCGTGCAATAGTGAAAGCAGGATCAGCACGCTGCCCTGGGCGTCTCCAGATACGTCTTCGATGATTGTCGGGACACAGTTGGAAGAGGGATTCGTCGCTAAACGCTATACATCCCCAGTCAGCACCATTCCAATCTGATAGAACCAAGCACCACTGTAATCTGGCTCGACAGTGTGTAGTCATGAGTGACAGATGGCGT
The DNA here is from genome assembly GCA_019974015.1 of Nephila pilipes. NCBI lineage: Eukaryota > Metazoa > Arthropoda > Arachnida > Araneae > Nephilidae > Nephila > Nephila pilipes. The sequence continues at coordinate 223,480 of BMAW01091113.1, forward strand.
AGAGGTCGTTACGAGCGTAGATTTCGCTCTATCAGCCATCTGTGAATGGTCATGGTGGACAGTCGAGTGGGTGTCGTACGTCTAATGGTTAATAACGATGAATCAGGCGTTGCGACAGCTGATCTGGCAATCACTCTGTCTTCCCGATCTGCTGTGGCCCTAAATCGACCGCTACCATCATGGCGCTGAAATCTGCCATTGTTCACCCATTCTTGCCAGCATCTTCTAACTACCGCATAGCTTCTACCCATAGGACGAGCGATTCTCCTATTTGTCCTACCTGCCTCTTTCAATCCAATGATACGACCTCTTTCAAACTCTGACAGTTGCTCGAATCCTGCGGCGAGGCATTTTTTCAGTTGTTGAAAGCTATCCTAAACCGCAATGCAACAGAAAATTTGACCATCAGATTGAGAATCACTTCTTATATACACCTACTGAAAGCGCAGTTCCGATGCGCTATTCAATCATTGGACATGTTTGATCCAAATCATCGTTTGCATGTTTGATCCAAATGTCTTTGCATACGAAATTTCATTACAATCGTGCAACTCCTTTTTGGATCGTCGTGTTTTTTTTTTTTTTTTTTTTTTTTTTGTTATAGAGTGTATATACGAATTTTCAACAATGAGGAAAAAGGTGCACAATTTTGGTAATTGCAAAAAGGTCAAATTATATATCAGAATTAAGAGCTAAATATATCTTAAATAAGACATAAATACAAAGTAGTTAAAATCTTTTAGAATAAAATATAACCCATTTGTACTTCGAGTCATAGAAGTTAAAACAATTTAAACCTTTCCGATTTTAGTAATCCTTCCAGGTTTCTTTTGTAACTATACTACATTTTTTCATGCATACATGTATGTATTCATGTAATAATAATAATCCTCAAAAAATTTAACACTATCTGCACAAGGCGAAGAACAAATACAGCTGGATTAAACCATTCGAACTCATTCTTGGAATTCTGCCGTTAGAAATTCTAAGATGCCTTCGTGTGACAAGTTTTAAAACTTCGAATTCAGTCATCTTTCTGAGTTATTTTATTTCCTTTTAAGGAAAATATTATTTTATCCCAAGCAAAATTCTATAATAAAACTGATGAATTCGATTACCTACTTTCTCATATTCTCATGAACGTAGAAACCTTTTACTTATATTTCTTATACATATAAACAGATATTTCTGTATTCTGTCTATGTGCATTTTAATGTATGTCCATTTTTTCCATTGAAATACACTAAATGTTTCCGATTTCAATCACCAAAGTGAAAATTACGTAATCTAAGTTTTTAGAACGTCGAAAAAGAAAGGACTTAGATAACAAAATAAAATTAAAATACCGTATACTTTCCTATATGAGGCAATATATATATATATATAATTTTCAGAATTTTTTCTTATCTCAATTATATAAGGATCAATTATATCGATTTATACACGGATCTGATGGTTCACAAAAATAAGGTACTTCTCCGTTAGCCTTGCGTAAACGATAAATCGCCAAATATAACACGTTTTTACTATCTTTAGTTAACATATTTTAAGTTCACGAGGAAAGTAATTCCAAATGAAATGATGGTTCTTTTTGTGAAAATGAGTTGCTTTATTTTCAAAAGTATTTATATTGCTAGTTTGTTGAACAATCGCAAAAACGAAAAATTTGATTTTGCGAAATTCGTAGCACTTCCCGGAAAAAATATCAAAACATACTCTAGAAATAGTAATATAAAATCACACGTAAAAATAAAAATGGAAAATGAATGTTACTTTTATCGTGTTAAATTTTTGTTATTGATGAAAACTATAATGCAAAATGATAAAAGTAACATTCATTTTCCATTTTTATTTTTACGTGTAAAAAAAAAAAAATAAAAAAGAACATCGAAATATTTTGAAGTCCGTTTCAGAATCCGAGGTTGCGAATCCATCATCAAATTCACTTCCATTCATTGGAATGTTAGGAAGGGCATGTCGACATCACTTTTAACGTTTTCCATTCTAGAATTTATGCCATTTTCATGCAGAAAATCGTCCTTGCTGCTGACCACACAGTTACAGATGCAACAACTACCATTCAATCTTCTGAACGGAATTTAAATTTTGGATAAAGTTTTTTGGGGAAAATATTGACATTCGTTTTGCTATTTTCATTTTAACATGTGCAAACGGTTTTCTCCCCTTTTCGAAAAAGTAGAATTATTTAAAATGAATATTAAAGAGGGTAAAATGTACGAAATAATTTATTTGGATACCGTCAGATGGCGCTTTGTCACGTCTAAGTGAGAGCACATAGGTAATATTTCAGAGTATATATGGTTTTTGACCGCGTTATCCTTGTTTTGATGTAATTTGTCCTGACCGCTAAAGCAGGTTAGTTAAAGTATGGGCTGTTTGGAAGTCTTGTATATTTTGTAAATAGCGTAAATATTTGTTTATATATAATTGGTGCTTAGAGACCGTAAACAAATGTGATAGAAAAGTATCGCTCTCCCTCTCTTCCTTATTAGATTATTATTCCATCATAAAATAAGTATACTACCGAGCGCCAGACTCCCTAGTTGCAATTATTATCCAGAAAAGTAAAATATCTTCTTCAAATTCCGAAAGCGTTTTTATTTTCGCTAGTAAATCATTCTGAAGTTCAAAAACGTTGCCAATGTTGACAACAAAAAGAATAAAAACAGACATTTTGCCATAAAAATTATTGAATTAAAGATCAAAATAGGAGCAAACGATAAATGATTTAAGTAGACAATAATATTCCGTTTGTATATTAAAGTAAAAGCAGAGGACTGAAATATTAAGTCTCTCTCT
>BMAW01091113.1:231299-285814 GCA_019974015.1 Nephila pilipes
AATCGTTTTATTTGTTTCGGCATAGAATAAATCACTGCTGTTAAACAGTTTTCATTCGCGATATCTAATGTGTAAAATTTATTTTATTTTATGGGTACAACAACAAAAAACACCATCAAAAACAAGAATAAACTCGTTCAAGATAAATATTTCACCTATGCATAAAATAAACTTGGTTTTTAGCACAAAAAAAAAAAAAAAAAAAAAAAACCCAGCAAAAACGATGTTTGATTAGTCTATCGTTTCTCTCTCGAGATTACAATCTTATTATGTGGAACCCCTTATTCAGGTATAACTTCGAGACTTCGTTAAACGTTGTCGTTTTACGATCATAATTTATTTAGCTTTTATGAAGTATGGAACGTAACAACAGTAAAAACACAATAATTCGAATAACTCGTACGAAAATGAAGAAAAAGAAAGATAAGAAAAATGCTCAGTTATCCACTTTACCTCAATTTCGATCAATAGCGATTTCACATAAATAATACCAATTACGCTGTGAAATGCCATCAGTGTCCTTACAGCATGCCCTTGCTGCTAGAGCAGAGAATAAATTTCATTCGAAGAATTCCTCGAGTTGAGTTATTTTCTAGTTTGGGAAGCCTTTTATTACTTACACGTTTATTCGCAGTGAATTCTGCTTATTTTTAGTATAAAAAGGTCGAATTTCTCAATGTCTAAATTTCAAATTAGTTGTTACAAATGGTTACTATCAAGGGAATTAATTATGGTTTTTATTGCATCATTTACTGATTCGACAATAGGCTTAAAAGTTTGATGGGAACACAATTACATTTCACACAAAAAGTTTTTAAAATATATCTATAAAATACTTTTAGAAATGGCAATCATTCAACCATTATCTATTTCTGTTTCAATAGTTCGATACAGAAAATAACAAATATTCGTATTTTATTTACTAATATTTATATTTATATAAAAATAGATGCTATTGTAACCCTGGGCGCCATGTTGGTCATTCTGTTAGAGTTAACAGAGATTCAATAAGCGATGAACTATTCAAATAACGAAAACCTTCCTAGATTTAGTTACCGTTTATTTAGACATTACGCTTAAGGACGTATCAGTTTTTAGACAAACAATTAAGGGTTAACATAATGATACAGATACTCATAAGTCTCGGGGGGGAGGAAAACCATGTTTACTTGTTAGCTCCTTCACTTGGACAGCAGGGTATTAGCGCCCCAATAATCATCACTCCTCCGGCGGCAGTTAAGCGGCGCGCATGAACTCAGTGCGGTTGCACTATTAAATTGCAAGTTTGATGAAGTTGAAAAGCTTGACAATTTCATTGAACATTTAGATGATTCTCTGTTAAGAAATGCGGAAAAAACTGTAGAATCAAATGAAATTGAACCAAAATCCTTTTAACTGAAGTAATTTAACTTTTACTCCATTTTTCAATATATATATATTATTTCCTTATTATTTCTTTCCTATTATCGTCTCAATTTCTTTTCCAATTTTGTTGGTATTCAAATGCTTATAGCATCACAGTTAACATTTCGTACAGCTTTCTTCTTCTTCTTTTTTTTTTTGTTACAGAGTTAATATTTTATTGAAATTTATTTCATCTAAATCCATCAATATAAAACAAATGGCAAAACAATTCTAGGTCATGAAAAAAATTCTAAGGGAGTTTTAATTTTAGAAAAGCATTATATGAAATATAAAATAAAAATCTTTATTTAACATATCTTTATTTTAATCTAAAATAAATTTTAATGCATATCTTAAGAACTTAAGATTGAAATAACTTCGGATGATAGCAAATAAATACAGGTAAAGAATTGTAATCAATAAAATTTGCAAAACTAATACGAGGGTCAACTTTTTAGGAATTGTGAAAATTCTGACATAAACGGAACAACTGAATTTATGCTCTAATATAAATAAAAAAATTTCTGCAATAGTATAAAGGAAAAAGAAGCTTTATAAACTGGGCTTATAATAATTTCGCTTAAAAAATGTATGTTGGTGTTTAAATTAATGTTTCTAGCAATTTTTTTTTATGATAGTGTAAAATTCAATGAAAATTAAAATAGTTTCAAGTAAAAATAATGTAACACATGATAAGAGAGAATTTTAAAAGTTCTGAGAATCCAATAAAAAAAATCTAAAAATAAAGGTAATCCTATAGCATCAAGAACGATCGATATAAATTTGAGTATTTTTAACTAATGCTTAAGAATTCAAGAAGATTCACTGTTAAACAAAATAAACTAACATCGGTAACGTACCTTAATTATTATATTACCCAGAATCACTGGCAATATTTGTCTAAATCTAAATAATAATGGATTTTCAGCAGCGCAACTGAAGCCTACAGATAAATACCGAAACTTATCAATGATTCTACATCAATTCAATGACAACTACAAAGGAAATGATCAAAGAAAGAAAAAAAAATGTTTGTGGAAAGATAACATTTATTTGAGACAGAAGAAATCCCAGCAGATTATTTATAAGCATGAATGTATACCAACGTATGAAAAGATCAGAGAATATGACATTTATTGTACGAGACATATTTTTCCCCCATTGGATAAAACAATTACCTTACGTCTAGGAACACATATCAATCACTCCACTCATTTATTCATGATATTTTCTACTTCAAGCTCTGCTCAAGACATAGAAGAAGAAAAGAAAACAACAGAATATAGATGCGATTACAGAGAAGGAGGGAATAAAGTGTTAGAAAAAGAAGAGCGCACTGCTATAACAAAAGGAATTACCGATTATATATAAAAGCATAAAAATACTACACAAAATACATTCCTGTTTATGAAAGGAATTTTACAGCATAAATATTAAATAAAATAATCTAATACATCTTTGAGAATTATTTATCACAATATTTTTTCTTCCATGTTTTCAATAAAAACATCTTTTATTAACAGATTTTGCTCCAGATTGTATGTATACTAATTTCTTCTGAATTTAAAATTGAATTCAATTAGATAGCTAGCACTCGGTCGTGTATAGATCTCTCTATATCTCTCTCACACACAACACTCACTAAAATAAAATATAATAAAACAAAAAGAAATAAAAATTAATAGTAAACTAATAAGCAAATTTATCATAAATAAAAAAAAGCTATTAGAATTACTAGCATTAAAACGATACAAATAAAAAATGTCCTAAAAGTAAATTCTATCACGCAATTTAAAGAATATTGATAAATACACATGAAAAGAGTTTTTGTATATAAAATGTTGAATATTCTACAGAGAATATTTTTACTTTGCTCCTCAGATATATGTTTGAGTAAATTCCATTATTAATGTATATATTTTTCAAGAAATTGAGAAGAATTTTGTGATTTTTTCTTTATCGTTGGGAAAATAAGAGTAAAAACCTTTCTTTATATTAAATACTTCAGCATACTTTTCTGCAAAATTAAAGGAATTTTTAATGTGCACGTATTCAAATGGATTGCTTTCCTTTTGAAAACCGTCACATACTATTGTATTCAGATTACAATGCCAAGAAAGAATGATAAATGCTTATGGCTATTGGAGCCATAACAAAATTTCTGATAATTCAATACATCGCATTCGTTTATTTCTCATTATTCAGCCAAGAAAATAAATATCTAATAATATGATCAAAGTGAAATATAGGGTGCATGCCACATCAGGGATATTTTCGCTCGATAAGGATTTCATTCAGGTAAACTTTTTTCGCTAACCCTTACGATATTAGTTTTTGGTAACCCTCCAGCTAATTTGGCATAACTTGCCAAAAACATGCCAAAATCGCCAAACATTTCATTTTAACTTAGAATATTTTAAAATATGCGAGTAAATATTCACAAATTGGAAGGGGGGGGGGAATCTAGTTTTGTAAGCCTTTGCAGCATTTCTTTTTAAACATTTATAAAAAAAAATTCACAAAAAATAATCCAGAAAGAAGTTGTTCTGCATACAAATTCATAATAACAGGTGTCAGCGACTGAAAAATGTTGCATTGGGAGGGGAAAAACAAACACGAATCGAAAAACTAATTTTTTTTTTCAGCATAAAACACATACACACAAGCATAGATAGAAAACTTCAGTCTTACCAAACAAGACACAGAAATCACTGCACATAAGTGCTGTACGTTTGTTCTTGAGGCGTTTTTAGTACGAACGTATTTTGCAAACAATTTGTCTTCTGTGAGTAACTCTTTTCTTTATGGCTTCTCAGCAAACAGAAAAGGGAGCAGAGAGAGAAGTTTGGAAGTATTTTCAGCAAAGATACATTCCTTCCCCATCAACGAGAGACTGCCGGAAGCGTTCGGCAATATAGAAAAAAGAATAAAAAACAAATAAAACGATGCGCCCCCAATCTATTTACCAGGAAGAAGAGAAAACATTGCTATAGGCACTAAAAGGAAGAAAAAAAGGAAAGACGTTATAGTAGATATCAACAGGGTCTTCGAAAAGCTAAATAGGGTTTGGGTTATTGTAGATAGTAAGAATTTTGTTTCAAAGTTTTGTAGGAAAAGTAACAATTATCATCGTCATTATACTTAAAGTCATGAAAGTTCTCAAGCTATTAAATATGAAGGTTAAGCAACGAAGGAAAGACTAAAAATATTTTTTCAGGCTTCATTCAACTATTTTTTAAAAGTTTCTTTTTCTTTTGATGGTTTGAATGTGCTTTTATCTCGTATTATGCTGAATATGTGAAAATATTCTGTTTTTGCTTTATGTAAATCAGAAGGTTTTGAATATTCTATAAATAATATTTCAACAATTGTTTGCGTTTCATGTTTATTATCACTGTATTCTAACAACGAGGAAAATTAGTTATTTATTAACCTCAAAATATGAATAGTAAATTTAACTGGTTATCTCGCGTATTTCGTTTTAGATAAACTTAATGACTATTCTTTACATTGTGATTTAAGAACCTCGACTTGCTGACAAACCTCTACGTAAATTAGCATTTATATTTATATAATGAAATGTAATGAATGAGAGAGAGCGAGAGAGATCGGAAGCTACAGATAGGGGGATTGGATGTTTGAAGTATAGTTAATCTTGTGCACACAACATTGGTGTCAGTAAATTATTCGGTCGCCGAATTGCGGAAATTGCGAGTTGTATCCAGTATTACTGTTTCCGACTTGGACTCACTTTTGAAATGAATGAGATAAGTAAAATTTCACTTAATCCTGAGTTGAGGACGTGAGAGTGTTCCATTTCATTTTCTTAGTAATATTCGATTTCTAATAATATGTAATAAAAAAAAAATTGGCCCGGTTATTATACAAGATCAATTTCAATCGTGTCAAAATACAAAATTTATTTTTCAACGAATTATTTAAACTGCATTATTATTGTTTATAATAAAATCTAGTTTTTAATTAAAATTTTACACGAATTATACAAATTAAGAGCGAAGAAAATGATTATAAAAGTAGTCGAACTCAAACTTGCACAAAGTAAAAATTAGTTTAAAAAACCCTGCTACATTAAAAACTTATTTATTCAGTATTAATATTATTTGTAATAAAATCTCATTTTTAATTAAATTATACGCGAATCATATAGAATAAGATAAAATAAAAAGAAAATATAAATTAGATGAATTTGGTCCAGCCCAAACATGTACAAATAGAGAGAGAGAGAGAGAGAGAGTTATGATAAAACTTGTTATTTAACGAGTTATTTAAAGTGTTATACAACTATTTGTAATAAAGTCTCATTTTAAATTGAAATGATACACGAATCACTTAAAATAAAAGCAAAGAAAATTACTGTAAAACTGGTCAAACCAAAATATGCACAAAAAGAGAAAGTTAGTGTAAAACTTGTTTTTAACGAGTTATTTATATGGTATTATTATTATTTATAATAAAATCTCCTTTTCATTTAAAGTACGCACGATTCTCGCAAATAAGAGCGAAAGAAAATGAATACAAAATTGGGGTAAATTGGCCAGAACCCTAACATGCACAAAGAGAAAAGCGCCACCTACAGGAAATAATGTGAAACGAAATAAGTTCTACATGAGCGATCATTTCATGTAATTACAGTTTCCAGAAGAGCTGCTGTTGCGTCGGATTGCACGATCCTGCGTTGATGACATTCCTTGCAACTCGGATGTCATGCAGCTCTTGTGTTGCCAAGGACGAAGGCGAATAAGTCAAAATTGCTTTCGCAATAAAAGCCCAAAATGTCAGGTGTGATTTTATTCAGAAAAAATAACGCCTATGTGATGCTGTGAGCAGCTAAAAACACTTGACATCTCCAAGGCGTGAAAGAATTTACGTGCCTCGATCACTTAGGGTCAAAACTTGGGGACTATTTGAAGGTCAAAAAAAAAAAATAATAAATAAATAAATCTGGGATGGAATTGAGATTTTCTTCTTAAAAGAGCGATGATCGTCGATTTAAATATAAAATCTGGGTTTGAAATATTGAACTGGACTTTTCTGAAATGAAATATTGGAAAAAAAATCCGAAAAGTTACACTGAGTCCCACTTTTGAAAATTGTTCGGAGAATTCTTGAAATTCAATTCCGTAAGTTTTCAAATTTTGAGAAATTTAAATATAGGGTCGCTTTATTTTACATAGGATATAAAAGGAAAAAAAATATACATTAGCGACAATTTCAGAAACATTTTCCGGAAAGAAAAGATGTGCGTATCCGCATAAATTGCAAAGATTCTTTTACAGTTTTCAGCGCTGAAATTCAAAATTTTTTTTTTTTTATCCTTTTTAGTTGTTTTTTGTGATTCTTTTGAACAAAATTATGCGAAATACATGATTTGTTTCCATGGCCATCTTTTACTAGAAACACTAATACACATTTTTACAAGCTTTTAATTAACATGCTACAATCTTATGCTTGATCGAATTGATATTTTGTCTACTTATACAACTCCAATACAATACAACAGTATGTTCCAGCAGTGAGGGGTAGGGGGCTGTGGCCCGAGTCTTGCAATTGACGACATCCAATTGAGTTGATATTTTGCACTTTTTTAATTGCTTTCTTTAGTCTTAAATTTCAAGGGTAAAAAGAATAAACTATTTATAAGTAAAACATTTAATAAAGCTTTCATTTAAAAATGGACAAAAAGGCATAAAAACAATATTTAAATGTAAAATAATATATAATTTATAAAAGCTTGAGAGGTGTTAATATTTATTTTGATCTCATACATAAGTAAGTAGCTATGCTATTATTTTATCGGTAATTACCAAGGTTACTTAGTTAAACTTTCAAGTTTTTATAAATTATTTATTTCACAATCATAAAAATATGTCCATTTTGGGGGGGAAAAATACTTTGAAAATGTTTTACTAATATTTATTATTGTTTGAGTAACTTTAGAAAATGGTTTTAAGTTTTATATAAGATGATCTTATAAATATGTTAATTATTTTAATGAGATAAAAATGAAACACACGGGTATTTTAGGTGAGATTTCAATAATAAGATAATAAATAAGAGCTGTTCTGGCATAAACTAGTTTTCTAAATTATGTACCTGTTTTAAAAATAATTTGAAGCTAGGAATTTCAGTCTTTAAGAAAGATTCAAAAATGCTGTCTCGATTGTAATGGAATGTACACTTCGCATAAAATTATTTTCACTTGATATAATACTACATTTTTAAATGTGCTATGCACAATATTAATTACTATTTTACTTATTAAGAATATGACGATAATATCGAAAACAAATTTCATAAAAATAAATTTCGAATTTGTTTAATTTGAGATTATCATTTATTATATTTATTAGAGGCATATGTAATATAGGGTTAGAACGGCTAATATAAATATTTTCATATTTTTCAATCCAGGAATCACTAACATACAAAAAATTATATTCTCAAATATTATTTAAAAATTAGAGATTAACTAAAATTTAACATTAAATAAATAAAAAATTATTAATAATGTTCAATAATTTGTTTTCAGAACCAGTATTTAAGACAAAATTTGGAAATATTTAAGAGAATTTTTCCGAACAAATAAACACAATGAAACATAATTTGTAATTATACCGCTATAAAATCTTAACAATATAAATCACTTTCAAAAAAAATTTCACTTCCCGCTTCAACTTGAAACTCAGTTTATATTATCCTCTCATTCAATGTAAAACTTTAGTTAACTTATTTCATACATGATATTACTTGTTTCATACATTATTCACATTCTTACAAGAATATTTTTTGAAAATATAATGGTTTTCTTCTCTGTATCTGTAGTTTTATACTCTTTATATAACCAAGTTTCCAAAATCGAACATATGTATTTAATATATTTGGAAGATGCATTAATAACTTTTTTGAAATAAATGGAAGATCAATACACACTTTTTAAATGATCTAATCCTTTTCTTTCTATTGTACTTCAACACGTGAATTCAAATTCATTTTCCGAGGTGGTTCATGGAACTAATCAAGAGTTAATGCGAACTGTAGTTTCTAATTTAGTATACAATGGCGTTCTTAGACGCAAAGGAAGAAGAGATTATTAATGATGCGAATTACACTTTATTTGTCTACAGTGAAAATATTACCAAATGTTATTGTTGTTGACGAGGATTTCGCTTCAATTACGACGAATTCGGACATATGAGAGATTGCGACCATGGTATCCAATCAATCAGGACCGTATTTTCTTCTAAAAAAAAGCAACCATCTACTTCTTCCTTTTCCTGTTATCTCCACCCGTTGGAAATAGAAGTATATCTCCTCTATCGCTATGGTAACTGAGAAAATGCAGAAATTTTAAGTATAATCTGGGAGTTAATTCAGCGAAATATTGAATTTTCTGCACACTTCTTCCAGCAAAAGCTACTATATGTCCATTGTAAATAACTTTTAGATGGGCTTGGGGAAAAACATGCTGTACACGAGAAGAATACCAATCATTTCTAATAGAAGTGAAATAACTGAAATAATTGGAATTGTACAATAATTTAATTATATATATTCACTAATAATTAAGTTATTCTGGTATATCAATAACTTAATTAGTGAAATAATTATGTTATTGATATTCCATATTTTTATACTTCCATACATACCTTATTTTATCATCAGATTTAAAACTGGCCGGCTAAAAATAATTTAGTACTACATAAAAAATATAAATGGATTGAAAAAATTATTTTGAACTGAAAAAACAGGCTGCAGTTTTTTGTTTTGTTAAAGAACTATTCGTTTTGTGGAATTCAGAAGAAACGGATGCTTATGCACATAATTTCAGATTTAAAAAAAAAATGTCTTTTGTACATTCCTAATTTTATAAAATTATTAACTTTTATTATTATTATTTTTTCTTCAAAGCTTTCGCCTCTAGTGTCTTGGTGGTCGAGTGGTCATCAACATCAGTTGAAAGCGGCGGTGTTTCCGTCGAATTGGAAGGACGAGTGCTAAAGACACGTCGTGAAGTGGGACCAACACACGTTAAAATGGTATAGAAGTTTGGAGAGGAATGTCACAATTCAAGTGTCTTGCATATGACATGATCGTGACTCAAAATTACGAGCCAAAAGCTCCCGTGTTGCTTCTTTGTGAGGAGTTAAAAACAATCGATCAATAATGCTTAAAATCTAGTGAAGAGGCCTTCATAAAGTTAAATTACCTACTGCACAGATCAATTGCAATTTTGCAATTCTAATTCTAATCGCAACTCTAATTGCAATTTTGCAATTCTAATTCTAATCGCAACCCTAATTGCAATTTTGCAATTTTAATTCTAATTGCAATTCTAACTGCAATTTTGCAATTCTAATTTTTTTCCAAAACAATTGCAATTTTGAGAAAATCCCACACAAAAAAAAATCCTTAGAATTTCGTCAACAGTGTACAAAATTGGCGTCATCGCTATCGCAACAAGCAGATGCCGCAGTTGACATTTACAACCCATTCAACAGGTGCGCATAGTGTATTCCACGAAAAACGCGTCATATCCCTTTATGTTTATCGTTATTAAGAGTGTTGTTTCAGCCAACCTTGCGCAATGCAACCATCAAACCACAATTCCAATGTCAAGGTCGACTTGCAAGGAAATCACCATTTTAATTGAAGGATATTCCCCTCCCCCTCTTCTCATTGTAATATCTTTTTATAAATAAAAATTATACTTCTTCGAGAAGGTAAATTTTTCGAGATGTTGTCAACACTTACAGCTATACGCGGACGTAACTTTTTGTTTTTTTTTACAATAATTCCACACCGCTCACGTGTTAGGAACGTGTTCGGAATACAGAAAAGGATGGAAAAGGATAATTACATGTTATGTGTTCAGTCTTTAAAAAATTTTGCTTGTTTTTCTTGTTGCTTTCTCGGAGGTATTTTACCGGGAGTTAAAAGAGGTCGTTTTGTTGCTACTAAGTGTTAATTTATGGCAGATACCACTGAGATACTGAAAACAACACCGGATGTTTTTGTTTTCATTTTTAGAACTATTGACGATTCATGCTTATTCATCATAAGCACATTAAATACGCTACAATTACAAAAGAATCTAATTATTATTTTTTTTATGAATAAACTTTCTTAAAGGATCCTCTTTTATTTGCTTGAGAAAATTGTTCCTGTGTGTTTGTAGCGCAATCAATCATCAATTAGTTTCATTTTCAATGACAAAATGTGTTTGTACATTATATATAAATTAAAGAATACCAGTAGTAATTTTTAGGATTTTGTTGATGGGACCCGGTGCCCATTGAAAAGTTTTCTTATTGAAAGCATTTCATATAGGGTTTTTAATCATGAAAATGATTTCCGATAAACATTTGGATATGTTATTAATACAATTTTTAAATCTTACTCCTCCTGTATTTATTAATATTTAAATACGAAATTTTTTGTAATATTCTACGTGCTGTTTTAAATAACTGAAGAGGTATGTATAAGAAAATAAAGCAAAACCCCCGATAATTCATAAATTTAAAAAAGTTTATAAGTATTCATTTTATAGAAAAATGGATCCTTAATTTTGTTGTAAACGTTATATGTAACATACAAAAAAAATGGAAGTAATTGATAAATATTTGTTGAAGGAATAGTATTTTAAATCCACTGATATATCGAAGAAGCACAAATTGAGAAAACTGTTTTACAGTTTTATAATTTTCATAGAATAATTATTATATACTTAAATTAATTTGAAATGTTATTTTTAAATATCACTCACTCACTCACTCACTCACTCACTCACTCACTCACTCACTCACTCACACACACACACACAAGCGCGCGCGTTTATCTTTGTAGTATAATTACCTCGGCATATATTTTCAGTAAGTATTATTAATAATTGATCACATTTTTTTCCAGAGTATTAATTGCATCTGACTAGCAAGAAAAGTGTATAAAAATTATATAATAATAAAAAAAAAATTTTTTTTGCTTCATATTATAACAAAATGTTATATTTGTATCAAAATAAATGATGAATATAAACACAAATTATGAAATTATTAATGTAATAAATTAATTAGAATTGGCTCTAAAAATACACTATAAATAAAACACGAGGTATCAACAGATACTCGCATTGAAAAGTTTAGTTTCTAAAAAGAACAGCTAATAGATACTGTTATTATTAGAGAAAAATAAAATTAGTTTTCGAAAAGTTTTTGATTAACAAAATGGCATGGAATTACAGATCTTTAAAAAAGGGGAGATAGGCATGTCCCAAATTTGCTTGTTTTAAGTTTTTCAATTCCACTTCTTCCAGATTCTGGTTGACGTATGTACAAAAGTAAAATATGAATCGAATATTCGATTCATATTCCAAGAATACCGTATTTCTTAAGAATATAATATCAAAGAATACTATCATAAAGAGAATTATTTTTTTATTCATATTCAAAAATATTCTAAAAATATTAATAAATAAAAATAAAAAAAAAGTCGATGTTTTGATCATTTTTAAGATGCCGAATCCTCTTAATTGTTAGAAAGAGTTTTTTTTTTTAAAAAAAAACGTTTGAATCCGTCAAAAGAAAAGTTTGTAAATTTAACAATCAAAATAAATATTCGAAAAAATTTAAGGTTGTTTTTTTTTTTAACATCGCACTAGAAAGCAACACAAGGGCTTTTTGCTACGGACCTCGTAATATTCAAACTCGTTCAAGTGACGATGACGACACCTGAACTGCTCCCTTCTAACTTCCACATCACGTCAACAGGGGACCTTGACCAGATTTACCATGCATCAGTTCCGGATACACGGTGGGTCTTTAGTGGAATCAAGGTTCGAACCTACGACTCGACGAAAACAGCCGACCACGGCCACTAGGCTACCGCGGCCATTCAAACAATTAAAGAAATGATGATAATTAGAATTGGAGCACTTATGACAGATTTCATTAAATGAATATGGCGTCACAAAAATTTAAGTAGACACGAAATTTTTTCTAACAGTTGAACATAAAAATTTACAAAAGGCAGGATGCATTCTTATTTATCCTTGTTTATAGAGAACCAAACAAAGTATTATAGGCATATTAAAATTATTTCAACCATGTTTTTAGAGCGCAGCACAGGTCGGCAAACTACAGTCGAGTATTAATAATGTTTTTCAAAAAAAAAAAAAAAAAAAAAGTTTGCTGAACCCTGGGGTATTGAAAAGGAAGAGAGATGGAGATAAACGGTGAAATAAAAATAATTAAAATCAAACTTTTTTACTTTTGTTCAGCAGCTTTCTACCAATATTCTGCTATCTTCAATGGATAATATTATTCTCCCCATAGTTATATCAGTCTAACATTAACGTCAACGCTTGCCTGACGGAATCAAGTTGCGACATCTGGTGGAATTAAGTTGCAATAACCTATACGCATTAAACTTTTACTCTAATAATATTTTTACTTAATATACTACACCGTATTCGTTTTCTTTTTATTATTAATTTTAATAAAATCAAATCCATTTTAATTTCGAGGTTGATTTTCGAACCTCACGCGCACGTTTCCCTTTCAATTCCTTCTGTGGCTACTTTATTAAAATACTTGATATCAAAACCTCGCATTGTGAAAGGATTGCACGACATATATATGTAAATCAGCGTAACTATATAAGAATAAAAGGGAGAGAGATATTAGAGAGGAGATAGAGAGATTCCTTCGAATACAATACTAGTTCAAACAAATGTGAGGAGTCTTATTGAAAGTGTATATTTGATTCGAACAACGTCACTAGAAGAACACTTGAATCAGATTCAGTGATCTGGAACCGTCTGCTTAAGAGTTACTTAAAATAAGTAGATTTCCTAATTATAATATTTGGTTAGGGACGTGATTATAGTTAACCGCTCCACTGTATTAGTTTGTTTAGATATAGAATATTCAAACTGCGAATAAGCTAGTTATAAATTTAGAAATTGATCTTTATTGCGTCTCTAAGTCTCTCAATAATAAAGAAGACAGATCATTGTGCACGTTGTTAAAAAGAAAATGTTTCTTGCATTCAAATTCCTTATAACACTTATTCATTAGAACAAACAACAGTATACCGAGAAAGATATTACAGTAAAAAATTGTCAATTTCTCGCGGTAATGAAAATATAAATGCGATGTGATGAGATGGTGAAATTTTATGGCGCAAGAGCCAAACGTGGCCATGTTGCGCCACTTTAGTTTAGTTTAGTTTGTATTAACGTCGCACCAGAAGCAACACGAGGGCTATTGGCGATGGACCTCGTAACTTTGAACCACGGTCAAGTGACGAGAACGACACCTGAGCTGGCACCCCCTCTCCTAACATCCACACCACACCAACGGGAGGACTTTGGGCCCTGAACAGATTTAACGTGCATCAGCCCCGGCTACACGGCGGGTCCATGTTGCGCCAAACAGGGTGCAACTGTGATCTAGAAGTTTCAATGAGTGATTGAAGATAGTCAAGGCGAATTCAATGAATGAGTGAGTCATGTGAAATAGTGATTGATTTGTAACGGCGCAAAAGCCAAATGTGGCCATGCTGCGCCAAACAAGATAGCGAGAGAAACCAAAGCCAGTAAAGTGTGAAGCTGTGATCGAGACGTGTGAAAAAAGAGGGGGGAAAATTAAATTTTGATTGACATGGAGGGTCGAAAATAGAGAAGGATCTCCTGGGTATATCGGGAATACATCACCCGTGTTCATCAAAGACATTAAACCCCTTGAGAAAGAATAATATCACTAAAGTGCCTCCGGGTCATGATGCCCGTATTCACCTAAAGAAGGCAAGTCATTGAGGTCCCTTGATATAATCCCCAGGGGTAGGGAGCCCGGCTATATCCCCAGATACTGGATACCCATTTCAGTAGCCTCTTACGACAAAAATATTTCGGCGGCGGGTGGTTTTCCGACCCCGAGGAGGGGGAGAGAGAATATGGCCTTGATGTGGCAGCGTTATGTCGAGCCCTGGACCAGTGGATCCGAAGAAAAGTTGACCAGTCGCCTTTTGTCATGCCTTAACCAACTGGGCTAAAGAGAACGTCCTATTCGGGCTAGTTAGTAAGGCATTTTAACTTCTGGCGCTGTTGTAGAAGAGAGTCGCTGCAAAAAAATGCGAGTAGCTTTTAATAAACGGCGTTGCTTTTAAAGACCTCCTCCCCATAACAAATAGATCAAATCGACAGGTCGTGTTGCTAGATCTTCAACTAAATATGTATGTAACGAGAGTGAGTTTAAAGCTATGGTTTCCTATGAAAGTGGAGCCGTTATCTGGTGACCGCAATATTGCGGTGGATGACGCCACTAAAACGTTGCCTACGTAAATTAAATGATGTGGTTTCCTAAAGAACGTCAAATGCAAGCGGAATGTAAATCAACGGGTAAGCTATGGTTATCTAGAAAAGACTTGGCTAGGAAGATTAATGGCGGCATCCACCGCAATATTGTGGACGCCAGATAACGTTTCCGCTTTTCTAAGAAATAGCTTTACCCATTGATTTACGTTCCACTCGCATTCAGCTCTTTAGGAAACTACGTCATCTGGTTTACGTAGAAGACGTTTTTGTAACGTTATCCACCGCAATTTTGCGTTCGCCAGATAACGTTTTCATACGATTGCTTTTCATAAGAAACCATAGCTTGAGTAAAAAGAGGGGGAAACCTTCTTCAAAGTTTAAAATTGAGAAAAATAAAACTTTTTGCTCTCCCAATGAGACTTACTCAGACTGCGTAATGTAGAAATTATTCTACCGATAGAAGTTTTATAACGTGAAAGAACACGGAACGAATACATTTCAACGTAATACAACGAAATGTTACTAAATTCGTAAATTTAATTAAAGAAAACGAGAACTTATGAAATAAATTAACAAACTGGCATAGTTGCAACAGAACTTCCAAATTTTGAATTGCTGCCAGATACGAAGAACGATACTTTTGACATACATATTCCTCCCCAAAATCTTCCTCTTAATTAACTACATTCAGACAAAGCTAAAAATTAAATTTCTCATTGCATGAAAACTGTGAGTTAAAATTAATGAAATTACATTTGGCTCGCGTTTCATTTATTCCAAAAGATGGTCTTAACTGGGATTAAACATAAGACTACGGCTATTTATCTATGATGTTCACCACTAAACGAAAATTGATTCATTCAAAAATTTAATCATTTGTATAATGCAAGAGGAACAGATAATGAATAAACATTATTAATAAGGTACATTTCTAGTCAATAAGTACGCATAAGTTAATAGAAATCTTGTATAAATCAAAACGCGACAATCTATTGCAGACGCAGAAGTTCAAAAACGAATGAGGTGAATTCCGAGGAAAAAAAATATCCAAATAGAATTACTTTGATTAAAATTAGAGGCATTGAAAACAAGTTAAATGTAGCAAATAATGATAAATTTTTGAGTAAAAGAATGTTCCAACCAAGAAATTAGATTGACTAATTTTATTGAATGAGTCAATAAATTGAAAAACCAAGTGAATGTAAAGTATATTGCCGCAAGAGCCAGATGTGGCTATGCTGCGCCAAACAAGATTTTAACTACGGTTTAGACGTGAAAGAATTGGGAAAAAAAGAGGCAAAAATTGGTTGACAAGAAGGAGAGTCGAAAATAGAGAAGAATCGCTAGGGTCCCCTGGGGTGCGTCACACGTGTTTACCAAATATAGTAAACCCCATAGGAAAGAAAAAGATCACTAGGGTGCCTCGGGGTCATGATGCCCGTACTTACCCGAAGAAAGCAAGTTCTTGAGGTACCTGATATAATTCTCATGGAAAGAGTGCCCGGCTATACCCCCAGATGCTGGGTACCAATTTTAGTCACCTCTTACGACATGCATGAGCTACATTCTATTCTGAGGGACTATCCTCAGGACTTTCGGTCACCACACGGGTCATCATTAAATTGTATATAGCCTTTCAGATATTAAAAGTAACTGGATGATTTCATCATTATATTATGTACAAGGAAGGCTGGTTTAGTTATATAACCATTTCGAATTGATTGTCTGCAAAAGTTTGGATATATTAACGTAGTACTAAAATGGCGGAGGTGTGTGTGTGGGGGCAACACGATGGCTATTGGCTACGGACCTCATAATTTTGAATCTCGGTCAAATGACGGAGACAACATTCGAACTGCCACTTCACGCCTACGGAAGGATTTCGAGCCTTGGCAGATTTAACGTGCATCAGCCCCGGCTACACGGCGGGTATTCAGTGGCATCAAGGATCGAACTCACGACTAGACAAACACCGTCAGCAGCGAGTCCGTGACCATGACCAGTAGGCTAACCGTGGCCACGATTGTCTGTAACTATAGCTCTAATATAATTCAGGGGATATAGACTGCTACGCCTTGTTGATGCGTAATATTTTTAACGCAAATTTTCATTTATTACTGCATACATTTTACACAATTCTCATTCAGCGGAATACCAACAAGTCGGTTTACTGACTATTTATTTCAGTCAAGACCCGTGCGGTGACCGGGAATGACAACTTAGTCCCACTGCAGCTCATGCATGTCGTAAGAGGCGACTAAAATGGGTTTCCAGCGTCTAGGGGTATAGCAGGGCACCCTGCCCCTGGGGATTATATCAAGGGACCTCAGGGACTTGTCTTCTTTAGGTAAGTAGGACATCATGGCCCCGAGGCACCCTAGTGATCTTTTTCTTTCCTATGGGGTTTACTGTCTTTGGTAAAGACGGGTTGCGCTCTTCCGGGACACCCTAGCGATCCTTCTCTATTTTCGACCTTCCATCTTGTCAACCAATTTTTGTCTTTTCTTCAATTTCTTCACGTCTAGACCACAGTTAAGTCTCGTTTGGCGCATCATAGCCATATATGACTCTTGTGCCAATAAACTTTACATTCACTCACTCACTCACTCACTCACTCACTCACTCACTTATTTCAGTCAAACTTAGAAGCTGCATGAGTGCCTCATAAATTTGAGCTACGATCACTTGATGAGAACGACACATGAGTTGCGCACCCCACTCTCCATACTTCCATATAACACAAATGTGAGGACTGAACCAAGACATATTGAATGTGCATTGGCCCCTTTAGAAGACGGGTCTTTAGCGTCACCAGGACTCGAACTCAAGACTCGACGGAAACAATGGTCGTGCCAAACTGTCGACCATGACTACTCGGCTATAACGGTCACCAAGAAATTAGTTTTAAGGTAAAAAATTAATTTTATAAAATAAGGAATATGCAAACGACATTTTTTAAAGCAGGATTCATATTAATAAGACTTCATTACTACTGAATTCTACTGAATAAATATTTCTTTTACATTAAAAGAAGTAAAATTGTAGTCTATTTTCCAGTTCATAACAGATTTTTCTATCAATTGATATTTTTTTTATACAATTCTTAATTCTTTTTAACTGTCCAATATTAATATCCGATAATAAAATAAAAAAAGTATAAATGTATGAAATATCAATAAATGAATTACTTCACGCAGCGATTAAGCAAAAACCCAATAAAAACGATTGGTATTCTTCTCGCGTATAGTATGTTTTTTCCCAAGCCCATCTAAAAGTTATTTGCAATTGACATATAGTAGCTATGTCAGGAAAAAGTGTTCACAGAAAATTCAATAATATTTCCCTAAAGTAACTCCCAGACATAGTTAAAATTTCTGCGTTTTCTCAGTTACCATAGCAATAGCGGAGATAGACTTCAATTCCAACGGATAGAGATAACAGAGGAAAAAAGGATGGAAAAAAAGTCGCTTTTCGGAAAAGAAAATATTCAGACCTACCGCGAATTGTTTCTTTCGAAGAATTTCATTCGAGTGTAACGCTTTAAGTGCATACGCTACAGTAGGGAGGAGGGAAAGGAACTGAAATACACCATTAAAAAGCACTAAAAGAGATTGGAAAGAGAAATATTTTCGGAAATAAAGAAAAAAAAATGCGATAGATCATTCGCCGGGATACACCTGGGATCAAAATTTGCTTGATTGTTTGTTTGCGGTTTGAGAAATTGGTTGATAAAAGGACGGATACAAAATGAAAAGAAGTAAGTTAAAATGTAATCTTTGAAAGGGATAAAATGTAATCTTGAATGTGGAGTGCATTAATTCAAGTCCCCAGGCATAAAATCTAAATTGACGTTATTTTATATGATTCTTAGTGGTCTGTGGTCATGGTGGCGTTGTTTTTGTTGAATCGAAAGTTCGAACCCTGATGCCACTAAAGACCCGTCTTGTAGCGAGGTTGATGAACGTAAAATCTATTCGACGTCCCAAGTCCTCCTGTTGGCGTGGTGTGGAAGTTTTGAAAGGGAGAAGCCAGCTCACGTATCATTCTCCTCACTTGACCGAGATTGAAAATTACGAGATCTGTCATCAATAGCCCTTCTGGGAGGTCTGGTGGTCAACTTGTATATAATACTGGTATTCAGGCTCAGTCCTACATTCCTAGACCAAATCTGAGTTTTTATACGAATTCTGGTTTTATTACACCCTTCATAACTGGTCATGGTCCCTTCATTCCTTATTTAAATCATTTAATTTAAAAATACAAATTTATGTCTCTGTGGCTCTGTTGGAGATGCTGACCACTACGTTTTCTTTTGCCTTTTTACCAGAGATTTTCATTTAAAATGTCCTGTTGTTGAAGCGAAACCTATTTGGCTGAGGTCTGAGTGTGAAAATCAATACTTGCATTCTAAGCTTAAATCCTGTATTCTTACGGCTCGTAAACACATCTTTTGTTTCAAATTTTATAATATATCCCAATTTTTTAATCTTCCCTTATTGTGTGGCTATAATTATATACCTTGTAGATATGTTCATACCTTTGCCTCTCACTTTATTTTTGTTCACGAGTTTGTGGACGTTTTTGTACTGTGCCATTTAACCTGTTATGCATCTTATTTCTGCAAGAAAATTCCAACTGTTATTTTTTCCCTTGTGTTTCTGACACGTACATTTTCTGGTGTGCAAATACCTTGTACACTTTATTTAACCTTGATTTCAAAATTATGTAAAATCTTATGTTATTTTGTCGATAAATGCTGAGTGCGAGGGTGATTGTTTCCCGAGGGGGAGGGGGGTTGCAGCTCAAAAACCTTCGGGTGAGCTCGGTCCCTTTGAGTATTCTGCCAATAGCCATCGTGTTGCTTCTAGAGCAACATCAATAAAACCATTCAATCAATATCTCTGGAATCCTTCTTATTTTAGTTAATACTAGTTTATATTCAAATAATAAAATCTTACCTATCAATCTGATTTAAACACTTCTTGCTTGTAACAAGTTCAACCCCTATTACTCTAACTAGGAGTCTCTTCTACTTAACTTGCTTCTCATTGCGACGTTAATAAACAATCACATTATAAGGTTCTTTAAATAAGTTTCGTGAACCTACAGCATGTTTTAAATTTGATGATTTTTGCTCAAAATTATAGTTCGCATAAACAAAACATTCGAGAATATTTTAAGAATTCCAGACTTGGATTGAAAGGCAAAATCATAAATTTATCGCATGCAAAATATTTGCAATGGAAAGAGAATAGTTAATTTTTTAAAATTCCAACATCCGCTAAAAATGAAACTGTTCGTCACCTTTTTATCCCCCAAGTGCGTTCAGCCACTCAAAAATGGTTTGAAGATTAAAAGAAAAATTATCCCCAGTAATAAAATTTTCATATATATTTAGTCATTTTTTTTTTATTCTGTTAATTACAGAAACAATGGACTTAAAATACACTCTTTTTTTTATTTTTACTCAAATTTCTTAAAATATATAAAATTCCCTCTCTAATATTTATTTGTGTATTTATTTGTCTATATTCTTTTGAAAAATATTAGTTTCATGAGTTATTTAACATTATCTCCATTTCCTCTATGTCTCTTCCAACTGCTCTTCTTTATTTAAGGTTTAAAATAATATTTCCATAACATTCCTAGTTGTATTTACTTAAACAGAAAATAAAGAATTTGAAGCTTGGGATTTTGAAACGAACAATTAACTGAGAATAATAATAAGAAAATTGAAACTTTGAAGTGAATTTTTTTCTGGTGCAATGAAAACATCCCAAATACTAATCATTTCGGAAGAGAAATGCTTAAGTAAATTACCAAGACAATTAAAAACTCATGTCTGAATCTCTTATGAAGTACTAAAATATCATTTTCGTATATTATTATTTGAAATAAAGTTCGAGTCATAAAAAGAGTATTTTGTGAACACATACAAAATTACTTTCAGTCAAATGAATGTAATAAAAATAAAGAACCATTGGAAAGCTCTAAATAACTTTATACAATAAGAGAGACTGATGTTTGAAAAATAGTCTAACACATCAATCAATAACTCCCGAGACTAACCCAGAGATGGCGCTCGTAGTAAACCAGTAACCAGGTCTTTCTAGAGTACTAACCTTTGCTTGAAACGTGTCAAAATTTTAAGTCGATCGGACCCGAAACAGCTGAGTTATCGAGGTTGGAGTAAAGTCGTTTTGTAGTTTGTTTAAAAAATGGAAAAAACCGAGTTTCGTGTTCTGATAAAACATTGTTTTTTAATGGGTAAAAACACCGTGCAAGCGAAACAATGGATTGAAAAATGTTACCCGGACTCTTGTCCATCAAAAGCAACGATTTGTCGGTGGTTTGCCGAGTTTAAACGTGGTCGTACCGACACAAATGACGCTCGGGTAGACCTGTGGAAGCCGTTACACCGGAAAATGTGAGTGAAGTGACAAAATTATAATGAAAGATCGTAAAGTGAAGCTCCGTGAGATTGCTGAGATGACACAGATATCATATGGAAGTGTATTTACTGAAAAAGGTTTTTTGAAGTGAAGTTGTGACATTGGGCTATTCGCGGTTTCTCTTCACTAACATTGGGGACTTTTCAATTGAGATTGATTGCTTTCGCTAAACAACCTTTGCCCAACCAAAAATGAAACGTGATGAAGAATGTAATATGCAAAGCAGTTAGGAATGAAGTGAAGCGGTTAAATTAAGGAGTATATAAACTCCATCTGAAGGAGTAGAGAAGAAGAGAGGAGAAGGAGGATCAGAGAGGCGTTGTAACGAGAGGAGGTGGAATCTAAATGTTATAGTATTGGAAAGCTGACTTAAGGATTAGAGTTGAGGTCTGAGTGTAAAACAATCGGATTGAAAATTGTTCTAGTGTTTTCAACAGTTGTTCCAGATTCAGTCTTGCAGTTGGTAAGAAACTGTTAGATTATTATTGGTGGGTTGAATTAAAGTATTAATAAACTTGACCTGGAGAGCTATATTATTATTGTCTTAGAGGATATATATTAATAAATGTTGAAAGTGGTTTTGGTGGTTCTGTAATTATTGGTGTCATATTGTTTAATATTAGATATTAGTGATGGCACAAGATAACATCCGAGGTAATCGGATGTTACAAAGTGAAAAAGGTTTTTTCCAAGTGGGTGCCGCGATTGCTTTCGATGGAACAAAAACAGCAAAGAGTCGAAAAAAAAAGATTTGGAAAAGCGTTGGAACGATTGTATCACCCTAAAAGGTGATTAACAAAAGGTGTTATGTTGATGAATAAAAAAAATTCTTGCAAAAAAAATGTTGTTTTCAATGTTAGTCTCAGGAGTTATTGATTGATGTGTTAATTTGAATAAGTTTTTATTACTAATAGTAAATACACGCTTTTCCAATATTTTATCACCGAAAAAATATTTCTTCCTTACATTCGATTATTTTTGTGTCTACTGAAATTAATGCATCAAAATATATGAAGTTAAAATTGTTCTTATAAATTTTATTTTACACATTTAAAGTTTCAAGGGAAATAAACTTAAAAGCAAAACTAGAGAATGGCAAGCGTAATGTTTCAGAAAATTGTTACTGTTAATCGCTATTCATATAATCGGGTTTGTCACTGCCAGGAAATGTTCCAAGCTAAAAACTTGATGGATTGTTTTCAGCGATTCACCAGGGAAAGCAAGGATTTTGTTGGTTGGTTTGTGGTTTGAAAAATTGGTTGGTAAGAGAGAAGATATATTAAATACTAAAGAATGATCTAAAATCCAATCCTTGGAAGGCAATGCGTTTGTCCCTTATGACTTGGTGTAATTATACGCAAGATAGCTCTAGGATAAAATTTAAATCGATATAACATCTAACATGAAAATTATTATAAAGTAGAGAATTTTTGTATTCAGTAATTTTATTTGGGATTCTGTTTTGACTTTAATGAGACTTCTAAGCTGATTTGTGTGAGAATACTTAAAATTATTTTAAAAATCATCAATTAATTTTTTTTATACTAGTGCATTGTTTTCATTTTTTCGAAAATATATTTCCATCAGGGTATTATTGCTGAAAAAGTTTTTCTCCAGATATTTTCTGGTTCTCTAAAAAATTTTAGATGTTACTTGTCGAACTGGTTAATAATGCAGAAGGGGGAGGACAGTTATGTGTTATATTATTACAGAAAGTTTGAACTTTAATTTTCTTCCCGACCGGAAGGACATTGTGACCGGAAATAGAGTTTACTAGGAAAAAATGTGCTAGTTATTAATGCTAAATAAGTAAGAGTGACATTGGCGCCAAATGGGGTCGCCAAATGTCGCCCAGTCACCATATTTGGCGACAAAACTAGACGCTCCCAGACAAATCTAGAAGTGTCTAGAATGATCTTAAGAGATTATATGAACACAAGAAACTGTGAGTTTTTGATTGGTATTTTTTATGAGTCTCGTACGATGTCGATTACGGATTTTGCACCGCTTAGTTCAAAGATTGCGTTAATTTTGGATCGGTAAAACGATGCATTTATGTGTGTATTAACTGTATCCGGTTAACATGAAATATATTGCATTTCATACAGACTCACAGAACAAAATTTCTATTTACTCCAAAAGAGTCTGCTTTTTAATTGCGTGAATCTTTTTTATATTTGATAGCAGCTCAACTTCGTAACTGTATCAAAAGTACACTCAGTCAAAGCGATAATTTTATGAGTCTCGAAATTTATTTCTATGTAATACAACAAGCATTTGATACGTAATTTTTTTTAAGAGAATTCTCATGCTTACGTAATAAATACAACAGAAATATTCAATAAATTTCTCTGAATTTGTAAACAAAAGAAAACCATCACTGTATGATTCGCAACAGAAGTTTGAGCCAATATGGAAAACTACTATCATAAAGAAAGCGGAATATTTTAATATATAATTCAACTCTGTTTAAATCTCTTTTCCCTCCTGTAATCATTGTGCTCCTTATTTTGTTTATAATACTCGAATACAATTGGAATCAAAAATTCCATATATTTTTAAAAATACTGCACATGTATAGAATGTTTCTAAATTTTAAAGATGTTAGTTGATAAATAGTTATATGTTCGATAATCATGCTAACTTATATAACTATTAAGTTATTTTTATGTCTTGAAAAACGTGTTCTATTCTAGGATAGTGCATTTTAACTTAAACAAAAAAGACAATACTAAAGGAATTAAAAACCTAATTTAGAAATTAAACAAAAATATCTTAGAGCTCTTTCATTGATTAAATAATTAACGGAGACAGAGGGAAAAATCTATTTTAATTAGTTTTAAAATGAGTGTCACGGGATTTCATACAGTCACAAAACTAAATTAATTTAACAAATATCCGAAGAAATTTATAGGGTTTCGACAATGATATCAACTAAAATTGTATTCTGCTCAACAGTAAACAATATAATTATGGTACATAACATTTTAATTATGAAACTAAGATAAATAATATAATGCAATACACGAATAGTAATAAAGAGAAATTAACTAAATGACATCAGTATCAGACTACATACAGTTAGTTTTTAATTAGTACGAGACTAAATTTAAAATGTATTAATAAAGCTTAACATTCTTAAATATTCTAAAGTTTTAACCATTATCATCCATATTTTTAAGCAAAAAATTTTAGAAACGTAAATAAATGAGCCATATAATTATGAAAATGGACTGTATGAAAAATATGTTATTTCCTGTAATTATATATATAACTAGCAATACTGTAAACCATATGCATTTTTTCCCTCAAAATTATAGCACCACATTAAAATTTAAAATAATGAAAAGACCAACCGAAACTTAATATATTAAATAAACTCGTACTAAATGAAACGAGATTCAAAATAAAGCATTCTTGATTTTGTAATGAAATAAAAGAAATCTACAAAATATGAAACAATTAAGGTCTTATATTTAAATTTGATATGAATGCAAACCCCCTCTCTACTGAATTAAACTAATAAGCAAACAGGATATACACATTAAAATAAAATACAATAGGATATGAAATAGAGGTATTACATCTAATTGCGTATATTTTCTCGCTACTCATAATACATAAGACTTAAAGCGAGTCAGAAACTTTTAAAAAGAAGAATTTATTCAAGCAAAGCGCATTAAATACAGTTAACATAGTGGAAAAATGACGCAAAAGAAACTTACATAATTAATTTAATTAAACAGATTTATTAGATGTCTTTGTATCTTTGAAAAACAACCAATTATGTGGAGAAAATAAATTCAAAGTATTTAAATTTCTTCATTTGAAAACTGTGCCATTTAATTAGTTCCAAGAAATTAATTTAGAAGTACAATATTAAAAAGGATTCAAATGAATTTAAAAATAAATCACATTCTTCGTGAAATAAAACATTAAAATAAAAGCACTTTGGTTTGCAAATACTAGTAAACAATTATTTAGTACTTTTTTATTAGTTTATAATCTGGAATAAATTTTACCGACTTTTCCTTTATTTGTGTAAAATAATTTTATTCACGAACAAAACGACACAGAATGTATTCGATTTTTGAATTCGGTTTATTTTAATTTTATTTTTGTCAAACAAAACTCGACTTTAAATACTTGAAATAAACTCGTTGTAAAAAGGATTTAATGCAGAAGTCAATATCTTGAAATGAAATTCTAGTAGAATGAACAACAATAAAGGAATTCCAAATTAAATTCCGACATACACAATCTTTAATTATTTCAAATTAAGTTGTTTATGTCTGTTTTAAATATATATAAGTATAAGCTTAAAAGTTAATTAATTGTAACTTCCACATTGATATAAAGTAAAATCAATGATTACAGCTTATAAATAGTAATTGATTTTCTCTTTTCAAATAGCATCAAGATTATGTAAATATTTATAAAATGCAGCTTTAAATAACAGATACGAATAAATTAAAAAAAAATCCCTATATATTTTTAAAAAAATATTTGAATTATTTTTCACAGAAAATAAATAAAAATTACGCGAAATTCTAAATCTAATAACCATCAACCAAAACCGAACAGTTATTTTTTTATTCGAACTAAAAAATAGATACATTATAAATTGATGTAAAACACTTTATTGGCGTATTTTTCATAAAGCGAGATTAATTCATGAATAAACTTAATAATTGTATTTAGTTTGATCAAAGCAAGTATCTTGGAAACATATTAAAACCGTTTCTTTGTATAAGTATGCATTCTATTAAAATGATAAGTTTTTGAATATAAATAGCTAATGTTTAAAATTGCAGTGAACAATTAATAAAAATTCCAAATCCTTTATTATTTACTAGCGATATACTTTAATTTAAAAATTGATATAGTATTCTTTATAAACTAATTTTGTAACACAACTATAATAAAATTATCATATTTAACGAATTTAATAGAAAAATACGTGATGATCTGCATTACTCATAAATATTTGTTTTTAAATTTCATTATGATGAATAGTTGAATTTTCAATAACTTCCTATTAGCTTTATAAATATGGCAATACCTCTACTCGTTATGAATAATAAGCATTTTTATAATAAATTGGCTACTTCCATGAATTTATTTATAATTTATTCAATCACAAGATCGAAACATTTCAAATACACGAATTTTTCAAGTACAAAAACGATGCCAACTTTTGACAGCAAAAATAATCGAACAAACGATTATGCGATAATACTCAAATCAGTATTCAATTATTAAAACTAAAACAAACGATAAAACATTTGCTAATAATTATTTTCTTCTAATATTAAAATTTAAACAAATGGTTAAATATTGAATTGAATATATGTGAAGAGAAATGTAACTATTATTGCAGAGAAAGGGAAATAAAATAATCATTTATATATAAATAAATCTATTTTCTTAGCAGTATGCATTTTAAAATAGGTTAAACTAATATTTCCGGACAAATAAAGATTCTAAGAACTTTAAAAACAAAGTTAATTTATACAGTTAAAATATACGCTCATCTTTTGTGAAATATTTCCTAAAAGATTTGAGTAAATTTTATTCAAAACTATTTATTAAAAACTTTCAAGCAACGATATTTAAACTCTTCGAATGTCACAAGTGAAAGAGAAATTCGATTGCACGAGAAATGAACAAAGATGAAATCGTCTGTATTTTAGAATTCTCTTTCATATTTTACTGACATAGATTTTATAGGGAATTACAACACAATAGATGTGAATCTAGCTTTAAATGGAACATTTTTCGAACGAAAAGACTTTTAAAGGAATGTGCACCCCCAATTAACAGAAATTTAGCGGCGGAGAATGTTCTTTTAATAGCCAGAAAATTGCAAGCAAACCAATTTTCTCGTATCATGCAACACTAACACGAATTTCGAAACTGTTTACACGGCAATTTCGTCCGCAGTTTTCCGCAGAAAAGTTGGAAGAGAAGGAAGGAGAACTAAAACTTTCAACCCCATTCTTTCCCAAAATACCCTTTTATAATTTCCTTCCCATCTTCGTGTTTTGACGACCCTGGAAGTTCGACGGAAGACTTTCACATACACACACGGCCCTAGAAAACTCTTTATTTCCGTAATCTTCTCCCCCTCTTCGGGAGAACAAACACGAGGAGTGCACCATTGTTTGCAGAACAAAGAAGGAATTCAAATGGCAGGGGCGACACTCTCCTAAAAGATCTTCTTTGGAGAAGCCAGCAGTTTCGCCCTTGTCCTCAAACATTTCTCCTTATCTTCGGTGACGCCCTCGCAGTAGCTTCGCTTTTGGTCCAGTCCATCCAGTGGCGAAACAGAGGGTGTTGTCTTTCAAGAAGTTTTGCCTCATATTACGTCTGAGGTGTGCCTCAATGCGTGTTGAGGAAAGGTCAAGGATAAAGAAGGCGTAAATTCCACGGGAAAAAAAAATCCCTCTTAATGGCTATGATGCTTCACGACAATAAATTAAAAAAAGTAGGATACAAGAATAATGAAGGGAAATAAGAAGTTAATCAAGGACATTTTTTTACTACGCTTTTTGGAATGTGAAGTTTCCTTTAAGGTTACTTTTTTTATACTGCAAATGATCTTCCCACGAGGTATTTATTACATCGAAGTAAATACTTTCTTTCTCACTATTTGTTACGGTAGGATACGTTTTATGTTGAATATCACCGCATGATTGGAGGCAATCGCCTACGATATTTCTTTGGGGCAGCAATGCCAAAAGTTGGACAACAGAAGTAAAAAGTAGGTTAGGAACAATTAATGGAAATTCAACAGATATAAAATATGTCGAGAAGGCGTTTGATGTTCATTAGTATCCTTATTTCTCTGATTTCCAATAATTTTTCAAAAAGAAAAAAAAATATCACAAAAGTAATTTTGTAACATTGGACTATATATCCGAGAAAATCATATAGCTAACCTTGATTACTTTTTAAATTCCTACTATTAGCTCAAACTCTCCCTATATATTTATCTTGTTCAAAATTTCAATCGTTAATAAAATACTTTTTATTCAT
The DNA here is from genome assembly GCA_019974015.1 of Nephila pilipes. Lineage (NCBI taxonomy): Eukaryota > Metazoa > Arthropoda > Arachnida > Araneae > Nephilidae > Nephila > Nephila pilipes. Next base: position 259,524 of record BMAW01091113.1, read on the forward strand.
CCACTTAAGTTCAAATATATATTTTAAAACTTGTAGTGGATGACACTTGATGTTATTACAGTTTTTTCAAACATTAATTCATTAATTAAATTTAATTAGTGAAAATGCAATTTAGCCCAACCACTTGGCGCGATTTCAAAAACTGCCAAACTTGGCGATTTTTTTGGCTGAACATTAAGTCCGCGAAGCGAACCAGGGTAGCCACATTTGGCAAAATACCGTCAAATAATTCCTGTCGCCAAGGGTGGTTGGGCTAAACTTCATTCTAACCATTTAATTTACCGGATGAATTAAGAAACAAGCCAATGCTCCTACTAAGTCATTTGTCTTTCAATGGCAAAGTTGGTAGAGCGTCGGCGTAGAATCTTCATGCCTTTGGATCGAATCTCGTCGAAGCATAAAAATTTTTCATTTGATTTTCAAATAATTAATTTTAGTTTTATATGGGAGAAAAAAAATTTCTCTTATATAAGATATTTAGCAGGATATAAATTTAGAAATGAATACCGTCAGTGACAAAGCGTGTAGATAGGAGGAAAAAATTTCCTTTGCCACTTAATATTGTGATTCTGTCATATGTTTATACATATTTATATTAATTGTAATTATTTAATAAAAGTAACTAAAATAAAAAAAATGTTGACTTAAGAAGGAATTGACTAAAATTTTTTACATCCGAACAAAATATTATTGCCAACTCTAATAATTTATTGTTCGCTCTTATTTTAATATTTAATTTAATACTTGATTTTTTAATGGCAGGATCGTCTGTTTTTATTATTTTTGCTGTTAACATAGGCGACTTTTTTGTTCTTTAGAATGTTTTTCTTGCGCAAATAAAACCGCATTAAAAATTTGAAAAAAAAAAAAGCATTTTCTTTTTTCTTCTTCTTTCTATAGCAATTTCTTCAGTGGAGCTTGTGGATTGGAAGTACGCTAACTTTGTGCTAATTGATACTTATTTTAAACAATTTAATTTTTTTTTCTAAAGTTTAACATTTACTACTTTTAACAGAGATTTCGGTGAAATATCGGATTGCTCCAACGTCTGGCATCCTCGATTGGACGGTTAAGCTTAAATTCTCAAGATGTCAGAGATGTATCTGCGCAATTCTTCAAGAAAGAAGATTTAAAGTTCACACTGAAGAAATAGGTGAAAATGTGCTGCCAACAACGGCAGGAATTTCTGATTTGAAAGCAACAATTTCAAATAGTAGAACAAAAGTGGCCCAAGTACAAAAGTGGTCCAGATTTTGTTAATGGAGTTTTGGAAAATGCTGTAGCAGAAGGGATCAGAACTCAAGAGCAAGAATTTAAGTCAGAAAAGTTGAAATAGAATAACAAATTGAAGTTGCCTAGGATTCAAGCTCGAAACCAGTTGTTGTTTGTTGAGTAACTCAAAGAAAAGGTTCACTTTGCCGAAATTACAATTCAGACAGTTTGGGGGTGATTTAAAAGACTGGTTCGATTTCTGGAGTCATTTTGAACATACTGACAAAGTTTGCTCCGGAAAACAAATTTAAATATTTAGTGCAAGCTCGAGAGGTAGCGGAAAGTTTTCAATCAACAGGGAGAAATTACTCAAAAGCTGTAGATAGCTTAAAACCACGTTTTGGAAATATAATAGAAGTGACGCAAAAATAATCCATCCAAATTAGACAGATATTTATTGTTATTTTCATTAGAGAGATAATTAAAATTGCAAAATGAGAACCAAGCTTATTTTTTTTTCATGAGTATTCACTTATCAGATTCTGAAAAATATTAAATTCAATTCCTTGAACTGATTGATTGTTAATTAACGTCGCGCTTAGAAGCAATACTTGGATTATCAGCGATGGGTCTCATCATTTTGAATCCCGATCAAGGGGCGAGGACGATACCTGTTCTAGCACCACCCTCTTCAAACTCCACACTACGCCAGCCGGAGGGCTTGGAGCCTCGAAAGATTTAGTTCGCATCGACCCCGCTATATGGCGGGTCTTTATGGGCTTCAGAGCCCACGACTCAACAAAAAAAGGAACGCTGCCGTCCTTTAATCGGAAATAAATACAGTTTAATATGAAATAACTGAATTTTTTGCTTTTTTTGAAAATATAAGCTTCAATACGTTACACACTTTTTATAAACTCATTGACTTTATTCTTATTAGTTTTCGAATTCTGATGTAATTATGTAACTAAGAAAAACAGAAAATCACACAAAATGAAGCAATTTACAATTAAATTATGACCACTATGTTATTTCGTTAGAACTGAATAAGCTATAAAGTTTTAATGGATGATTTTTTTTTATAATACTTTTTCGAATATTGTGATTGGTTTATATGTATTGTGTGAGAAGAATAAGAAAAACATAGGAAAAAAAAAAACACAAAATCAGAAGTAACTTATAATTAACTTAGAATTCATTTGAAACATAAACTTCAATTACATTTATCGCGAAGAAAAGCTTAAGAATGTCACAAATTGCACAATACTTAAGCGATGTATATTAATGGTGAAAATAACAATTGATACACACGGCAAAATCCTAGGGAGTCCCGAACATATTTGAACTCTTAAATCTTCATTTTTTTTCAATATTATTTCCCAAAAATTTTAATATCTTTCTATAAAAAAAATCAATTATATTTCAGAATTATTATGCTAACAGCTCTTTAAATATTGAATAAGCCGCAAAAAATGTTAAATTTACATCAATTTGAAATTTTAATTTATTTATCAGTTTATTTTCTTTGTAAATTAGCTAAAAGTTAAAAACTAATGTTTAGAATGTTAATTACGTTGATAAGTAGTTAAAACTTATTTTAAGAATTGCCATACAGTTATTGCAGGGTTTTTTAATCTTAAAATTATAGTGATTTAAAATCGCTTTTTTATATTGAGAAATATTAGAATTCTCTACAGTTTTTGTATAACATAATCAAATTTCCAGCATGTGACTTTTGATAAGAATTAAATTTTAACTCATGTCATAAAAATGGGGCTTTAATTCAATTTTGAAACGAATAATGTAAATAAGAAATATCAAAATAAAATATGCTTACTTCAAACGTAAGTAAATCTTTTCCAAGAAAATAAGAGAACATAAATTGAAACTGGCTTAATAATTTCATTTTAACATTTGCAAGCTTTTTTTCCCTATTAAGTAGACGAAAAATTAAAATTATTCAAAATGAATATTGATTAGCGTAAAGTAAGCATATTTCTGAGCTCCAGGCTCTACAGAAGCAATAACTATCAGAAAAAGAAAATACATACTTCAAATTCCTAATGCATTTCTATCTTCAGAAGCAAAAACTTCCGAAATACAAAAACGTTGCCAATGTTAACAATACAAAGAAAAAAAATCCGATTAAAAAATACGATCCTGCCATAAAAATCAATCATCAAATTAAATATTAAAATAGAGCAAACGATAAATTATTAAATTATATATTATTCTGTTCGGACATTAAAATAAAAGCAGACGATAAAGTATTACTTTAAATAAATCTTAACAAACCGAGTTAAATTAAATGTAATTGTTATAATTATTATGCATTATAATATCAGTCTTTTGACCCAATCACAATGTATCCTTTATTGTATACCCAGACCTTTTTGTTGACGATGTTTTCTCAAAATAACATGTTAGAAAATGTTAAAATTTTTTACTACATACAGCTACCCTCCCCCCCTTAATGGGTTGCATTACATCAACAGAAAATTTTTATTATTATTTTTTTTTATGTTAGCTTTAGAACGCTTTGCGTGTGTGTGTTTTCTTTTTCAGTTTTTCGCAAAACAATATTTCGAATTATATGAAAAGAGCATTGTTATTATTTTTTTTTAAAAATACATAAACAATTTGTTTATTTTGTATTTATTGGAACGAAATGCTCGCCCTCAGTAGTTGAAAACTCAAATGTTCAAAAGTTGACTTTTCAATGATTCTTAAAGTAAATTAAATTACGAAAAAAAAAAAAAATAAAGAAAAAATAAACTAAACGTTCAGCGTGTAATGACTACATATTTTAAAGATAACTTTTGTTTAAATTTGATTTCGTCATCTTTTCTCCAAAAAAAAAGATTGAAGACGTCGCCAAAGCTTTTCAATGGAGAATTTAAAACACTTTAAAGGTAAAATCGTCGACTAAAACAGAACTAAAAAGTGAAATACAAAACTAAGTTTTCTTTTCTAAGTTATATTTTATTCATATTCAGTTTGGAACAAAACTATTTCGGATAAAAAACCCCAACAAAAAGAAAACTTCAATAAAATTCTTACACAGATCCTTTACTAGAAGAACCACAACTTTTACGACTTTTTAATGCCACAAACAAAAACGAGGAAAACAGGCAGACGAAAACCGCTTTATTTCTTACAACTTTTCGAATTCGTAAAACTATTTTTTTCCCGCCACTTTCAGATTTTTGTGTTCTTCGCTTCCAAAGTGAATTCAGTCGGCAAAAAAAAAAAAAAAAAAAAAAAAAAAAGAATAATGCTTCGAACGCAGTATGTGGAATTACTTCACCCGCATTTATTTATTCTTGAGGAGAAAAAATTGATAAATATGTTACACAAGTTACGTAAGAAGAAATAAAAAATTCCACGCAAACAAAAGAAGGATGTAACATCGGCGGGGAATAAATTGAATGGCCAGAAATAAATGGCTGTACAAAACTAGTTGAATAGAGGAACTTCTCAGAGTAGTTTCGGGAGAGCCAAGACATTAAAAGTGAGTAGTTTGAAAGCGAAGAGCAGAGAGTCATTAACAGCAGAAGCAATGCATTTTCACGGGCAATAAATCAGGAGTGGGATTAGTTGTGGGAATAGCTGCCACGGTAATGGGATACCTAAGAAAAGATACCAGATTCCTTACACTCTTAAAAATAAGGCGAAAATTATGACCCACCTTCGGGAAATTCAGATAGGAACTTATTAAACGCTTATGGATGAAGTATCGGGTAGGATCGTAAAATGTTCCCCTTTTAAGATGATAATTTGAGTGAAAGAGTGTTAAACGTGTACAGAGGTTGCAAAGATTTCAAATATGGACAGAAACTTTGCATTCTCGTTTATCTTCTGAGTATATAAAAATTCTATTTTCTGTAATAATTGTTATGAGTGAAATGACAGAAAAACGAAAAATAAATGAATTGCGGTAAATAATTTGCCTCAGAACCGAACTGAAGTAACAACTGTCCTTCCATAAAAGAAGTGAAGTGAAATTGAGAAATGCGTATTTGAATTTGATTCTGTGGCCACGGTAGTCTAGTGGTCATGGTTTCGGATTCGTAGCCGGCTATTTCCGTTCAGTCGCGGGTTCGATCCTTGGCTACCAAAGATCCGCCGTGTAGCCGGGGCTGATGCACGTTAAATCTGTCGGGGTCCAAAGTCTTTTCGTTGGCGTGGTGTGGATGTTAGGAGAGGGGGGTGCCAGTTCAGGTGTCGTCCTTGTCACTTGGTTCAAAATTACGGGGTCCGTCGCCAATAGCCCTCGTGTTGCTTCTAGTGCGACGTTAATAAAAAACTAAAGCTAAACTAATTTGATTCTGGTTTGAGATATATATAAAAGACAAGATTCTAATTGCGAGGTTATACTTGAACGCGGACAAGACTTTTCTGTATACAGAATTTTATACCGGTAATAAAAGTACCAGAGAAAGAGTAGTTTATTAATTCACTTGTGGCAACATCTGTTTGTCCTGCAGATACATTTCTAGTTGTCATCGTTAGGGGCGCCACTAGAAAGCAAAATTTCACGTGCTTCAGTAATTTTTACAGGTTTTATATGTTTTTCAAATGTTTAATAAATTGAAATACCTTTCTGTAAAAAGGGTTTTTTGCATTTCTATAGGAATTCTAAAAAGAAAACGGCCAGTAAAGTTATTGCAGACAAACATAAAATTTTTTGTTCTAACCAAAGGTGCTTACCATAAAATTATTTTTGCCGAATGTTTTACTTTAAATTTATTTCGACGGTTTATATAATGAGAATAATTATAAGAAAAAATTTGAAATTGGATTTGCTAATTTCATTTTAACACGCGCTAAAAAAGAAAATACCTTCTTCAAATTCCTATTGCATTTTTATTTCGACAAGCAAAACATTCTGAAGTACAAAAACGTTGCCAATATTAACAAAAAGAATAAAAACAGACGATTCTGCCTTAAAAATCAAATATTAAATTAAATATTAAAGTAAGAGCAAACGATAAAGTATTACATAGACAACAACATTCTCTTCAGATAACTATTAAAATAATTCAGACGGTAAACTATTAAGTTAAATATATATATCAGCAATGTAAATATGCCTTAAACAAACTAAATGTAATTGTTATAATCATAACGTATTGCATTGTCAATATTTTGAATATAACACCAAGTATCCTTTATTTTATGCCTAAGCTTTTTTGTTTATGACATTTTCTCAGAATAATGTACATTTCATGTTAAACTTTTTGATTAAACTCCTTTAAGATAAAAAGGGATAAGAAAACAAACCAAAAGATATGAATCCCTTGATTTAGAACTGAGTAACTGACATTTTTATACGTCTGCCTTTGAGACAGATGTTCCCTCTTAAAGAGAAAAAAAATCATATTCTTACTAGCATGTTTTAGATTAATTGTTCGGTATATTGCAGCTTTACAGAGAAAAACGAATGTAAACATAACCACCGAATATATCTGGTATTTGGAATTTTGATTGTAAGCTTTTTGCTTTTCATGTGGATGCAGTGGGACTTGAAGTTAAGAAATTAAACCAACAAATAAGAAAAAATATAGAAGTATATTGTATAGATTTATATATATAAATTCTTTAACACTCGGTTTATATAACAGTAAACAATAACAAATATAAGGAAGTAAGTACTTAATAACAGTAAAGGATAAAATATTTGCTTAAAATATTGCAATTCAACATAAAACACATTTTTGTTACTGAGCGCATATAAAACGTGTAGCAGTATATTATAACCTCACTTAAATTTGTAAAATATTAATCAATGTATAAGAGAAATTTATATATGATCAATATTAAATGCATATTTTGAATGTGAGAATAATTAATCTATTTATACGAGGACAATGAAAGAATTGTTACATATTAATACAATTTCTTGTTCTCCTTAAAGTTTAAAGTAGCATTACATCCATTAATAATGATTGGGAATAGCATGGAAGGTTGTGGATGAAAATTCAAAAGTTAAAAATCAAAATTAAATTCATGCATTTGAGAGATAAGAAATATTCTGTTTTCTTTGGAGCTTATTAGAATTGAACATAAATGTTTATAAAAGATAAATAAGAAACGTGAATACAACATTATGAGGTGTAAAGACAATGAAAACGTTCCCATCCAATTTATTTCAAATAAATCAGATTGGAACAAATTAAGCGCATAACAAAACAGAAAAGTATAATACAAGAAAAAAAAATCTAATAATTCGAAATGAAAAATTAATGAATATACAAATTTTCAGATATGAACTGAATAGGGTGAGAAAAATCTATTTCTTTAACATTGATTACCAAAGGGTGATAATGAGATTTACGATGCGAAAATCGAGTAGAGCACAGAAATTATACAACTATACTTTGAATGAAAACGAGCCAAATATTAAAAAGAACACGATTTTTTTTTAAAAAAAACAAATTGGTTAAGAATTTAGTTTTTTTTAACACTAATAACACTAGCTACAGTGACAAAGAATAAGGTAAGTAAAACTCGTGTGATAATACAGGGTTGTTCAAAATGAATCATCCGATATCAGAACTCCATATTTTCAAAAATAAACGACACCGAATGATAAGTAACACATGAATACAAAGAAAAACCGTGGAAGTTTTATATTGTGAAAAATACATTGCCTCGTGTGTTCTTAGTGAAGCTATTTCACGAAAGCTATTTTAGAAGTTTTCACGGAGCTACCTCGCAGTTGGAATGGTTGTGGTACACAATATAAATATAATATAAATCATGCTGGTTAATATAAATTGTACTTTGTGAAATAAAAGATTTTAAATGCAAATTATTTTCATTCACGTTATTTCTAGTTTGAGCATGTTCAATCAATATTTTAAATGCATGAGCAAAAAAAGATTTCTCCAAAGTCACTTCAAGTCTTGTTAAGGGCATTTTAATTTTTGTACAGATCAGTTTAAAATTGAATATATCACTTGCTCCCCATAGAGACGGATAAAATACAAGAAAGCTATAATCTGATGGAATAAACACCATCATGAACTATAAAATTTATAAATAAATAATTAAATTGGCTTTGATAATTTCTTTTTAACGTATGCTTAAGCTTTTTTCAAATGATTTATTCGGGCTACTAAATGTCTTCACCTTTGATAATGACCTCATTCAACGACAGTGTCGAGTCTTTATATTGGGTAGCCATTGTCTACTCAATCTAAATCACCGGTTCACCAAAATGAATATTAATTCGAGTAAAATAAACACACTTCCGAGTCCCAGGATTCACAGAAGCAATGACTATCATGAAAACTAAATACCATCGTCCGATTCTTAAGGCATTTTTATTTTCACAAGCTAAACATTCTACAGCACAAAAACATTGCCAATGTTAACGACAAAAAGAATGAAAACAGACGGCTCTCCTTCTTCTGGCGATTATTAAATTAGATATTAAAAAAAATCAGAGCAAAGGATAAATTATTAAAGTAAGCAATAATATTCATTTCGGATATTAAAATAAAAACAGACGATAAATGAAATAAATCTCAGCAATGTAAATATACCGTAAGCAAACCAAACGCAATTATTATAATTATAATTATTATAACATCAATAATTTGAACCTAACATTATTTATTTTTTATTTTATGCTTATAGATTTATATCGACGCCATTTTCTCAAAACAACAATATGTTAGCACATGTTAACAAATTCAAAACATTACGAAGTAGAACAGAAGGTTTTAAGTTGTAAATAAACATTTATTGTTTGATAGTAATTATATTCTCGTCCCTGCGTCTATTAATTTTATCTCCAAAAGTTTTGTTTATGATAAAGGTTTTAAGCTCACTGAACAAATATTAATTCCTCTTGAATCTATTCAGAAATTTTTATGTAGATATCTCTTTCTTGGTAACTCGGAAAAAATTCGGATAATTTATTTTCAAAAAAAATTTCTCCCCTCCTTTTTAAGAGCTGCATTATACCTCAGAAAGATTCGGCCAGAGTGTTTATAAAGTGTGAGAACTATAAGCGTTTAAGAAAGAGTATATTCAACAATTTAGAGTTTAAAAGAAAAACTTATAAAAAAATCTAATTCGTTTCATAATTTTAAAGAATATAGGGATATTTTATTTATAACCTGAACGGGAGTTTTAATCTTGAGATTGTACTATTTTTTCTCTTTTTCTTTGCATAATTTTTTTAACGCGAATACTAGGTTTCAAAGAAATATAATAAAAAAATATCGTTTTTCTATCACTTCAACATGCTATAAAGCATCTCAAGCCATACACATTTTTTAAATGGAATTTTCGAAAATATAATTGTTTATGCTGAAAATGTCTTTTTATACACGAATTCATCCAGACATATTCCAAATTTTGAGTTAACTGAACGATTGGTTTTAATGCAAATCACGATAAACAAGGTGGAATCATTCTTAAGCAAATTCCAATATTTTTAGTGTTCTTTTTTTCATTTTGAAAATACCCTTATTTAAATTCTTTTATTTATCAAACATTCGAAAACACTAAGAACTGTTATTTTTAACGTAATTGTTGAAATAAAGATTTTTTTAAGACAAGGCTTTCAATTGTTATTCTTCGGAGAAATAAAAATGGTTTACGCCAACAAAAGAGCAAACAAATTTATCATTTTAAAATCCCGGATCTCTTGTTGACTTTTAAATCTCCTTTCCTTCTCAGAAACTGTTAGCAATAAAATTAGAAAAATAATTTTCCTTCGTCATGTTTCCATCCATTGTGGCATTTTTCATTTTCTTACCTTTCTATTTAAGTAGTAATTAAAAATAATAATTCCCTTCACACATCTCACACTCCTACGCTAATTAGTTATGTAATCTTACTATTCAGGCATTAAATTCATAATCCATCTATTGAAAAGATTTAGTTACTCAGTTCTTAAAAAGAAATCATTGGAGGAATTATTTAACTCTTCTCAAATTAAAATTACTGATTTATATACAGGAATGATTTTAGAAGATTAGCGAATACTTTTAAAAGGTTTTTTTTTTTCTAGTTCTCATCGTAAGAAAATACAATGTATTTAATTACTTACAGAGAGGATTTTGTGTTTCAGAAATATTAAATAATTAAAAATAATTTTTTGTTCTCTTCTTTACTATCTCATCATACTCTTGACGCTAAGTTTGGTTTCGCATGTGGTGTGAAAAGATGAAATGAATATTCCCCGGACTCCGCCATATTTCATGTTTTAAATAGTTTATTTCGTCGTACTTTCAGGCAGACGATATGTTGCTTCTTTTTATTTTGTTTTTAAACAGTTTTATTTACTTTTATAATATTTTTATGCAAACGATTACTGATCTTTTGTTTTTATTTTTGTGTTCATTATTATTATTATTTTGTATTTTATACGCTTTTGTAACACTCTGTGGCAATAGCGAATCAAAATTCTAAAGTTTATAGTTAGTCGCCATGTTGGAAAAAGAAGTGTTAGTTCTTCTGTAATGGTGTGATGAAGCTCATATTCTCGCGTTCTTCCAGTATATTTTAGAGAATTTGAAATAAAATGTATTGAAGTATGTATTGAACTTAACATTTTTAGTAAATGTATTGAAGTAAATGTATTGAACTTAACATTTTTTTCTGATAATATTCACACAAAAATAACAATTTCGAACACACATGATGGACATTAAAACCTGAGTTTTAAAAGCTTATATTTGTGAAAGAATACATTTGTCATAAAAAAAAACCGAATACAGAATTACTTAGACAAAAAACACCACATTTTATTAACTCATTAATACGAATTTTCAATAAAATGCATCCGTACGAATAAAGAATATTTGCAATGAATTAGAAGATTAGCACTTAAACAATCATTTTTTTAAAAAAATATATTTTCTTTTCATATTAGCGTATAATTATACAATCAAGTAAATTAATCATTCTCTTTATTCTTTTTACCATTTACAAGTATTCATTTGAATGTATTTATGTTATCAGATACCATTTATTAACACGATGTATGTGTGACAAATTGAAGATTTCCCACTGTATTTCATTTCGTAATCATGTTAAAATGTGCTGTGAATACGCGTAATTTGCCAAGAAAATAGTGATATCAATATAGTACATGTATGAAAAAAGAAAAACCTCAATTTAAAAAAAAAGTCTTTTTCTTAAATAATATTTCGCAAAATAATTTATGTAATATTAGAAAGAGAAAGCAATGTATTATACAAACAGAAAAAAAATCCATTAAAACAGATTGCGAAGTACGAGTATTTTGTTTCTCTCTGTTTTCTTTTTAATATTATTTCGAAATTGCATCAGACCGGTAACTCCATCTATTCTTCAACTGGATGAATGACACGTATTTAGATAAGGTGCTAAACATCGATAAATGAAACGAGGAAACAAAACATCTTCAGATATTTAAAAGCTGCATTTTATTTTCTCAATTCTTCCTTTTTACATATTTACCGACAGAGATATTTCAAAATTTACTATCTACTTGTCAATGCAAATGTAAATTTTTTTACGATGTTGAATAGATATATGATGTGTGTGTAAAAGTTTAAATGGATAATACAAGTATTAGAGCAATCATGTTTTTTAATAAAATTTCTGACACATCTCTTCATTGTACATCTATTTCAATGTCCGAAATTTGATTTACATTTTTTAAAAGTTCCTGTAAAATAACACAAAAAACAAAAGTGGTACATGACGTATATTATTTGAAACCGTAGTACACCACTATACGTTGACTTTATGTGCTATGAAATAAAACCGATGTTAAGTTAAGAATTCAGTTCAGTATGTGTGTGTGTGTGTGAAAGAGAGAGAGAAAGATATATATATATATATATATATATATATATATATATATATATATAGAGAGAGAGAGAGAGAGAGAGAGAGAGAGAGAGTTGTGACGGCATCCCATTACCCGTCTCGTTTGTCATCTAAAATGTTATTCTGATTATAAGATCTAAATTTCACACTTTAAGTTCAAACACAGATTAAGTAAATACAACAGTCAATTCTATCTGAATTATATATTTAATTAATCTTTTAATAAAAATTGTGTGTGTTTGGGTGGGGTTCTCTCCAACAGTTTACCTTCCTTTTCCGCGAGAACTAACAAGTTCTGAAAACTGTAAAAGAATGTTCTTACCGGAATAAGACGCGAGTACCTCCTGCAATTGCTCCAAACAGCATTGAATTCTAATCTCACCAAATGTTTTGAACACTCCTGAATACTTCCACGCACCTCACACAAACATCTTATTACCATAACCATAATTATTTCTAATCATTTCAGCTGCTTTTTATACGAACATGATTACATCTATTCCCTCCCCATTCGAAGTTTATTTAATTTGCTTCAAGCTCCATATAATTCGGAAGTAGCTGGAAACTTTTAAATACTAAATCAGAAAGAAATTCTAGACGATGGGAAATAAATTGCGAACAGCCCATGGAACAAAGTAAGGCATGTTGTCTCCCCCAATCGTGTTAAACGCTTAACGGCGAAGATTAGAAACAATGTGCTTCGAAACAAACAATTCAGGTACATGTAGAAAAAATGGAATAAAAAAAAAAAACACTTCCATCTTGCTCCCGTAATCTATCCCAAGCATAACAATTCCTATAATATTTACTGTTTATGCATTTTTTAAACCCATCTCCAAGGAACTATTACTAATCCCTTTATAGCCAAGGAATAACTACAGCTACTACAACATACTTTGTTTTTTAAAAAAATTAACCTACAATTTTATTCTTCAGTGAACTACAACTTCATTACTTGTACACACCTGGAGAGTATTTAAGAAAAGTGCAAAAGGCAACAAATTTAAGATCAGCCAAGTCTGAGGTCACAGCTGCTGGCAGAAACTTCCTGCAATTAAGCACCAAAAGTGAATCTCAAGCACTGTAGGGAATAACTTGATTTTCATTTTTATACCAAGTTCTTATCTCCGAGAGTTTCCGCATATTTCACAAACATTTTCCCCATCACGAGTTTCGAAGACATAGGTGGTCTTGCTCCCTGATGGGCGACTTTTTAACCTAGATGTCAAGTACCAGCTGATCGTTTACTACCCCCCCTCCTCCCCTCTGATAGTTTTAGAAGTGAATTTTTATTTCCGTCGTAATACTTTTTAAGAATTATTTATATTTATTATTTTTATGAATTTTCAATTTTTTTATGCTATGAACTGGATATCTTCTTCGTATTTTCCTATTTATTTACATATAGCTGAATGAAATATTGGCCGTAAATGTAAAGTTTTACTTCCGTTTCACTTAATTCGAGATAAAAAGAATATTATATTATATTCGAGTCTAAAGAAATTTAAAAATCAGATTAAAATTATTGAAGAAATTTTAATATTGGAAGTGTTTATAACTCTTCTCTGTTTACCAAATCTCGAGAAACAAAACGAACTTAGGGTTCCAATCTATCAGCCATTTTGATTTCGTGAATGTAATACTAATCCAATGGAATTTCTACTATACTGTTCTTAAATCTTTACTATTTTATTTATTTGAATGCAACAGTCATGTTGCTTCCCAATGTGACGTTAATAAACAATCCCACTCTTTTTGTGTGTTTATATATGTGTGTATTACACACTTTTTGTATTTTGCACTAAATAAAACATTATTTTCCATCGCATGTTGTCCCAGTTTCATGAAAAATAAGTTACGACCATTCCAGAGTTAAGTGATTTGAAGCAATGAGTCTTTTAATTTCGTGAACCTAATGTTAATCCTATGGAATATCTACAACCATCCTCGAAAAACATAGCTATTTTATCGATTTGAATGCAAAATAGTACATTCGAAAGAGCAAAGAATACTGAAGGTTTTTGCAAAACTACAATTTATCCCAGGTTTTAGAAAATGTTTTGGATTATTTTATAAAGATCGAAAAACTCACAAAAGAATCATTAAAATAAGGATAAAAATATTTTTATACAAATCGAAGGGAAATGTAATTCCGCAGAAACCTTCATTATTTTTTGCCCTTTTGGATGCACTTTTGTGCATTCAAACAGATAAAATAGTAAATATTTCAGGACGGTAGTAGAAATTCCAAGGGATTAACATTATGTTCACGAAATCAAAATGGCCGGTAGACGGTAGCCTTACGATTCTATTGAATAATTATGAAAAAATACAGTATAAGAAATCTTTTTTTTAAAAGTAAAATATTTCGCGCGCAAATCATTGGAGGCCAAGTAATGATATTAATAGGAAGGATTTTATGGTGTACGATTTGCATCTACTATCCGTGTAACCGGGGGTGGAGGACGTTAAATCTATCGGGCCCCAAAGTCCTTCCGTTTGCGTGGTGTAGAAGTTAGGAGAGAGGGTGCAACCTCCGGTGTCATCCTCGTCACTTGACCGAGGTTCAAAATTACGAGGTCCGTCGCCAATAGCCCTCGTGTTGCTTTTAGTGCGACATTAATACAAATCTAAATTAAACTAAACTTGGCATCTACTATGAAAGTTTGAAGATTCTACTGAAGAAATTAAGCTAGCAATTAAAAAAATTAGGAAATTTTGCAAAAAGTCAAGCAAGTGCCCATGAAGCTCAGAATTTTTTTTTAAATACGTTGATTAGTTTCTTACTCCATTAACCGTAGAAATTAATTTTAATTATGATAAATGAAAATGCAGTTAAAATGTTTATTCTTATCTGAACTGTATCACATTTTAATGTTTTAAAATGTACATTTCACATCAAATTCCTATCTCTTTTTTAAATCACAGTAATCTCTAAAAATAATGAAATTATAACCAAATAGTTGTTCCAGATTATTTTAAAATAATGAGCAAAAAAAAAAAAAAAAAATCATAATTAACAAAACAAAATTTTTTCCAAAAAACAAAATTTCAAATTCGCAAATAGGTAAAAAACAAATTAAAACAGCGATAATTAAATTCAAGGAAATGGCAAAGGTCAAAACACAAAATGTGTTGTCTTCAGCTGGTCTGTAGTGGAGATTTCCGAAAGTTTCTAAAAATATTTAAATGTCATCGATTTTATATCTCACCTCTACTACCCGGAAAAACCGCATGAGTAATTCTGGTTGAAAGCCACACCACTGAAACACACTTTGTTAATCAATGCTCTACTCACCTGGAAAAGAAAAAGGGAAAAATTAGGGGAAAAAATTATGTGTTAATTTATTAACAAAGAAAAAGGGAGAAAAAAAACCATTTTATTTATTTACAGAAAGTTTTCTTTAGATGTTTTTTTATACAATTTCAAAATAAATAATGCAACATTTTATTACAAGATATAATTAGTAAATTAAATAAAATTAATTACGTTACGCAACCGATATATTAATGCATGCGTATTTGATATCAACTACAAAATAAATATATCCAGTGCTGTTATAACATATTTTAAACAAAATAAAGCATATTTAAATTAAAAGATTTTATAGAATTTTTATTAAAATTGTACAAAACATTAATAAATATTAATAATTAAAATTTCTTGTGGTAGATAACGAGTTTCAAAGTAAATTTTGTAACATATATACATTTTTATAAAGAATTATCTGTGAACGAATTTTTAAATAAACTTAAATATTATCAATAATATTTTAAATAAATTTAAATATTATAAAGATTTAATGATACTTGATTCAAATAAATAATTAATCAATCGTTTTAGTAAATTTAAATATTTTATTTATGTATTTAGATGAATATAACATTAGCGAAGCACTAAATATCACGTAAAATTTCACTTATTTAATAATTATTAGATCTCGTCACACAGGTGTCTCACGAGATCTAATATTTATTAAATAAGTGAAATTAAAGACAAAGAAAATAATTTCCAATGATCCGTTGATATAAAAATAAAGTTCAAATCTTAATATAAATATTATAAGTTCACAATTTAATGTATGAATATGCTCTTAAAATCATAAAGAAATTATTTGGAAAAATTTCAACAGATGTGAAAGAAGACCTCTATTATATTAGAAGATAACTTGCCAATGAAAGAAAGCAGAGGTATTGTGACACTTTTACCATTTAATATTCATACATATTTACATTAATTCTCCTATTTTCATGTAATTTTAAAAAAAACTTATAAAGAAATATAAATGAGATATTTTGCCAAAATTACCAAAATCAATATTTTTACTGCGCTCAGGATTCTGAAATACGATATTGACAAAAATTTACAAAAGTAAAGTTATTTAGTAAAAAATGTTCAGTTTTGAAATTTTAAATAATTTGTAAGAAATTCATTTTTTAAGAATTACGTTTTGAAAATTGTGAAATTTTAGAAGAAAAGGTCCAGTTAAAATTGATCTAAAATTTTTTTCTGATATTAACTTGTATAAAAATCGATGTGTGTACAAGTCATAAAGAAATTTATTTCGAACATATGTACGAAATTTCAAACTAATGTGCTGAATAGTTTCGAAGAAATCCACGCAAATAATAAAAAAAAAAAACTTTTGTTTTGTGAAAAATGAGATCAAGTCGAAAATAATAACAATAAATAAATTACTTAAACAATGTTTAGTTTTGTTCTTGATAGCTCTGGAAGTTTTGGTTGTATCTTTAAACTTTTGACATCAAAATATTCAGAAAAGATGGGGCTCTAGCATAATTTTTTTTCTTTCAAAAACGAAAATTTCCAAGTTTAAGGGTTCTGAGACCCCTTAAATATAAAATGAGTCCTATTCAAATAAAATCAATATCACGAATAAATGCCTGTTCAGCTACCGAACAATTACGACCATTTTACAATTGTAAAATTCCGTTTCGAAAACTTAACGAGAGGAAAATTTGTCTGTGATACAGAATTTCAGAACTTGCAAAAGTTTGATATTTTTATTGTTTCAATTAGCATGAATTTTACTCTGTTCTATAGATTCTAATTAAGCACATAGTGAATATTCACAGATGCAGTCAGGAGAAAAAACTAACGTTGTTAATAGGAGAAATTAATGTTTTGAATCGCGATTCTTAGTAAAAATATCATGAACAACTATTGCAGATTTGACTCGAAATATGTTGAATTTATTCTTTGAAGTAAATTTTTGACTTCGTAATTTCCTTCTTAACAAACTCCAGAAAAAATCCGACATCTCGGTCGGAGCAACTCGGGGACTATTGGCAAGGGCACTCGCAATTTTGAACCTCGGTCATGTGACAAGGATAACTTTAGAGCTGGCACCTCATCCAAACTTCCACAACACGTAATTTTTTTTTACTAACATCGCACTGAAAAGCAACACGACAGCTCGTAATTTTGAAATTCGGTCAAGAGACGAGGAAGGCACTTGAGCCGGCGCCTTTATCTCTAAACTTCCACATCACGTCATTGGGCGGACTAGGGACCACGACCAGATTCAACATGCATCAGCCACGCTACACGGCGGGTCTTTAGTAGCATCAGGGCTCGAACTCACGACTCGACGGGAACAACGCCAGCCATGAGTTCGGTACCATGATAACCAAGCTACCGCGAACACGCACACCACATCAACGTGAGGGATTTGTGCCCCGATATATTTTATGTGCATCAGCCCCAATATATGACGGATCTTCAGTGGCATCAAGACTCGAACTGTGACTCAAATGAAACCACATCGAGCTCGTACCACGACCATTCGGCTGTCACGGCCTTTCGTGTGGAATAATGGGAATTTCTGAGCACTGAAATTCAAATAGGCTAAAGACTTTAACCTGGCGTGATGTGGAAATTAGAATGAAGGCAATTCTAAGCCACATGATCTCCTTTCTTGTTAAAGTTTTGAAATTAGAAGGTTCGTAATCCATAGTCTATCATGTAATTTTGGCCGAAGTAGCCTAGTGGTCATGGTCACGGACTTGTGGGTGGCGATTTTAGTAGAATCGTGGGTTCGAGCCTCGATGCAACGAAAGATCCGCCGTGTAGCCGGGGCTAATGCACGTTATATGTGTCGAGGCCTAAAGTCCTCTCGTGGCATGGTGTGGAAGTTAGGCCAGCTCAAGTGTTGCCCTCGTCACTTGATCGAGGTTCAAAATTACGAGGTCCATTGCAAAGCCCTCGTGTTGCTTCTAGTACGACGTTAATAAAAAAAACCAATCCAATTCACTGTGTAAATTTAGCAAAACTTTATTTTGAAACAAATTAAAAAAAATAATTAAGAATTCTAAATTGTGAAGTAATCACGCCATTACATCCCCATTGGAATGAATCATAGCTCAATGTATACTCTAATAAATAACTATGAGCGCAAAAAAAAGTTTTTTGAAGTTCTAAATTAGTTACAAATGCTGATAAATTTTGTATCTACAGAAAAAATATATTGTTTTCTTCATCCACCATCTGAAAAGTACCTTGGGGAGTACGTAAATAAAATGACCCGCGTCCCCTTTAACCGAAAAACTTTTACCGATTATTCTTTCCGCAAATCCCTGAAGTGTGCTTCGGATAATTTAATAAAATTGTTAAACGTCCAAAACAGTCCCTTTTGGGGTTCCCACAAAAAAAGGAAGTGACAAATGTAGAACTTTTAGACAAACCGGTAGTTTTCGTTTACACACACACGGCAAGAAGAAGCGATCCCTCCAACATTTTCGTCTTGAGGGACTACTTTTAAAAAAGGCAATTTTTCCACACCCCGGAGTAGGAGAATTGGGACTACATGGCCAGAACCATTTGATTAAAGTCACATTGGAGTATTAATATGGGTTATTAAAAAACTAGTAATACCAGGCGTGTTTTTAATTACTATTTTTAAATATGACAGCTGCAGCGCTAGTATCGCCTTTGCACGAGAGTATCCATATGTTAATCACATCCAACAAAACGGAAGCATTCATTCGTGTTTATGTTTGTTTGTGCACATTCAACGTATCTCAAACAACTGAAAAGTTTGAATTTTGTTTTCTGCATTCAAAAAGCGCGAAAGCTGCTAAAAAATCATCAATAGATTAATGAAGTAAATGGACAAAACACTATGAGCGATGGAAAGTCAAAAAATGATGGTTTGGTTAGCTTTATTAACGTCGCACTAGATTTGGCGACGAACATCGTAATTTTGGACCTCAACCAAGTGACAAATTAAAAACAGTTAATGAAAGCATTTAAATATGGGAGTAAAAGTATTCAGTATCATCCGTAACAGTGAAGCTCAAACAAACAATTCCAGCCCGCAAAATCATTTGCACTATACTTTGGGATAGTCTGGGGTTGTTGCTAGATGATTTTTTTTTGTCTCGGGAAGGGAGGAGGTAATGCAATAAATGCGAAATATATTGTGAAAGGTTACGAAATTCCATCGTACAATTTAAAACAAAGTCGTGGAATGCTCAGTAAAAATACTGTTTTGTGAAATGGAAATACCCCTCCACACGTGTGGCTCGTCGAATCCAAAATCTTATCACCCCATATTGTTGGGAATAACATGATCTTCCTCGGTATAGTTCTGATCTGGCGTCCAGTGACTACCACATGTTCCTTTACTAGAAAAACAATAAAGGCGGTGAGCGCAATGACGACGACGATGTCAATACGACCAATGTGCAGTGGTTAACCCATCACGCGGCAGATTTCTATGAGAAAGGAATCCGGAAGCTAATTGTACGATATGATGCATGCCTCAATAGTGAACGTACTTATGGTAAAGAGGTACAGTCTATCTTATAAAAATGAAATAGTGAAAATACTGCCCCCCCCCTTTTTTTAATATTTAAACGTATTTACTAAAAAAACACGATACTACCATTCTGGAAGAAAATAAAAGACAAATTCATTACACATGAGATGCTCTCCTCTTCTTAAATTCGACTCTACTCAAAATGTCATTTTTGAAACCAGTTACATTAAAATTGCTTTGATTGATTGATTGTTTTTTAACGTCACACACTCTTAGAACCAACACGAGGGCTATTGATGAAAGCTCTCCTAAATTTGAATCACGGTTAAGTGATGAAGACGATTGATTCCCGAGCTTGCCCCCTATTCTGAAAATTTCAATACCATCTCAACGGGACGGCCTGGAGCTGGAGATTTAACGTGCAACAGCCATGCTACACAAATGATCTTTATTGTTGTATTTATTCTGTGTTCTTAATTTTGTTCTTCATTTTCTGTCATTTAATCTAAATAAACTTTTTTTGGGAATTCATTCTGATTTATAAAATCGTGCCCTTTTTTCTAGAATTTTATTCATATTTTAGAACAATATACCGTTCTTTTTCTGAATATTTACTATTACGCACGGAATATTTTAGAACAATATACCGTACATAATAATAAATATTCAGAAAAAGAATTAATAACACACATAAGTGTTCTTACGTTTTCAGTAATAATTATATAATTTTCGATTTTTTTTAAATAAATTCTTACATCAAATTTTGTAGCGAACCCAGAAACCTCGCTAATGCGGCATTATCTGTCTCTTTCTTCCATTAAAAGGACTTATAATATTGAATCACCATGTAAACAAATATAATGAAATTAAATCGCGAGATTTACAGACTGTAAAAGATTAAAAAAATAGCTTTACGTCCTAAAAATCTGTGATGAATATTAGGTCTAATATAAACGTAATTTTTATGACTAATACTAATATCACAGTCAGGGGGAAATGAATATTTTGCCGGTTTTTAATTGCCTTCCTTTGAAATAATCGTATAATAAGTATATTTCGATGAAGAACTTAATTTGGCCCCAATATTAAATATATTATTACCATGGTTACATAATCGTAAGCAATTATTTAAACTGTGTCAAAAGGTAATTCTCATCATCTTTGACATTTATAATCATTCTGATGAATACATGGTTGGTTTTAGTCATGACTGTAAGGAAAGTGTTTAAAATAATTTTGTATTTTTTTTAAAAAAAAATATGTGCCTCTCCACACAAGATTCCTCCATCAAGTATCCACTTGAAATATTTAAAAACATGCATATGAGGACTGTAAGCATTTTAAATGTGATTCGTAAATATTTTACCCCAGCCTAAAGTTTCATTACAAGTTTGAAAAAAACGGACAAATATGAATAACTCGCAATGCGCAAAATTATTTTCGAAAATGCGAACATTTTATACGGAACTTTCTTTAACAATTTAAATTCTAAACATTCATTTTTAATCAGATACGTTGCCTAAAAATATATGCTGAAAAATTCTGCATCGACAATAATAGTTCTATAATCGATGAATAAATTTAGCAGGGTCTTTAAAAATAACCGACTCTTCTTTGATGATTTACACTCAAATCAATAAAATGGCACAAATCATTCTATACGTATTTTCCTTATCAAATAACATTTTTTTTATTACATCACATCTAAGACAAAATTTCATAAAAAACTAACAAATCTTAAAAAAAAAAAAAATCTAAAGTACAAAAACGATGCCAACTCTTAACGATAAAAAGAATAAAACAAACGATTATGCCATAAAAATTAAATATCAAAATAAAATCAAACAATAAATTTAATACATCTAAAGCTACATATAATTGTTGCCATAAGAGAAAAAGAAATCTCAACATAATAATCTAACTTAACCATTTTATCCCAGATTTAAGTTTCATTACTAATTTGGGAAAAAACTGGCTACAGACAATTTTATTTTTTTGACTCTCAAGGCGCAAAATTATTTTTAAACTAAGAAAACTGGACATTTTATGCGGAACTTCTGCAGCATTTTAAATTTGAACTTTCTCTACTAAATAGGTACGAGACATAAAAACATACAGATAAAATTCAGTATTTACGATCAGAATAAAACAGCATTTACAATTGAGATTGCGTTAGATAATTTTAAGAATATATCGTAATTTGTTTAACGCCTACGAACCAGACATAAATGACATACTAGTTTAGAATATTTTTAAACAAGAGATAGTTAAGCTCAATTTGTCATGAGCAACTTTTCAGAGACCTTGTATATAGGGTGTGTAGGAAGAATTTGGTTAAGATATGACAAAAAATTATATTATTTCTGAAGAACTAATGTAGTTAAAATAAATCTTTTTGAGACACTCCACCTTTTCGATAAGGACAACTGTTGACTCAAGGATACAGTTGTCGAATTTTCAACTCGGGGAGAAAAAACATTTGCATAAAATCAAGAAAAAGAAAAAGGGTTTGTCAACATAAAACATACATTGAAAAATTTAAGCGGAGTGGAAGTCAAAAATTAATTTTTATGCTGAGAACCTTTAAGACTATATCTTTATGTATGGTATATATATATATATTTTTTTTTATAAAAAAGTTATTCTTAAGCAGAAAATTTTATTGAATCAACTCAGAACAAGTTCTCTAGCTCCCTCTCTGGGTAAAATGTGAGGTTCTCTCTCTCTTTTTTTGTTATTCTTTCATTTCGAATAATTTTATTCAATTCTATCCAATATATTTTCAGAGAGTGACAGTTCACTTACCTAATGAAAATATGTTAAGAACTGAATGTATTTGTAACATTCGGATGGTTTAATCGTGGATACATATATTTAATGCTACATAAAATGGAAGATTCCCCTTGGATATATGTGTGTTACCTTTTACATAGAGTGATAAGCCGATCTTTTTAACATATGTTAACATGTTGTTGCTTTGAGAAAATGGCATCAACAAAAATACGTGAGCATAAAATAAAGGATACATGGTGTTTGTTACATTCAAAAGATTGACTATGATTGTAATAATTACCTTTAGTCTGCGTAATGTTTTTTACATTGCTAATATACATTTAATTTAATATTTTATCGTCTGCTTTTACTTTCATATTTCATTTAATAGATGTTTATTGCAGAACCTTCTATTTTCCTTATTTTTGATTAAAATCGGCAACGTTTTTGTAATTAAGAATGCTTTGCAAGTGAAAATAAAATTACATTAGGAATTTGAAGAAGCCATTTTCTTTTCTTGATAGTAATTGCTTCTGCGGAGTCCCAGGACTCAGAAGTACGCTTACTTTAAGCTACTTAATATTTATTATCAATAATTCTACTTTTTCGAGATCTTAATTGGAAAAATTAAGCACATGTAAAAACAAAATTATCAAAGCCAATTTTAATTTTTAAACTTACTTATTTAAATATGAAGTAGAGATACGTTCATATATTTATACTCCGCCGTAAAAATCATTGATTGATGCAAAATGTTGCCAAACGGCTTCATAGAGATTGGAGGTGTGTGCAATTTATGCCTGTATTCTGTGTAAAGAGTAACACATAAGCCATTGCAAATTTGTAAAGTAGTTGGTTACCTAATGGAGAGGAGGTTTTCGAATAGAAAGGAAATCAAAAGATCGACGCAGTACGGTGAAAATGAAAAGCAACCGGACAGAACACTAAACTTTTTATGTTCAGGTTATGAAAAAGAATGTCGGTTATGTTCCAACTGACAAATCGTTGAAGCGAGTAAACAAGCATCAACATGTTGTTCAACAGGTCTTGGAAACCCTTCGCTACACTTACGTGAATGTTTTGAAACATTTAATGCCATGGAAAGATAGATATTAATTCAGTAGAAAGAATTATAACTTTAAACTTTCATGTATTTTTTCCAGTTTTCATTCATTAATCCATGTTCATACGTGTATTTTGTTATACATGGAGTGAAATGATTTAACCACAACTCTTCTATCTGTTGGTGTGTCTACGATAGCCTAGTGGTCATGGTAGCGGAAGTCGTTGTTCGAGCCCTGATGCCGTTGAAGACCCGCCGTGAAGAAGGGCTGATTCATATCAAATCCAGTCGAGGTTTCAAGTCCTCCCCCAATGACATGCTGTGTAAGTATGGAAGGGGAGGTGCTTGTTCAGTTATAATCCTCATCACTTGATCGAGGTCCAAAATTACGAGGTCTGTCGCCAATAGCCCTCTATTAACTTCTGTGTGACGTTAATGAGCAATTACATTACACATCGACCAGTTGGTATAATCATTTCTGATTGTTAAGTGTTAATATGTAATTTAATTCGACAAAGAGAATAAAACAATTAAATGTGGAGCTTTAAGCCATTGGTATAAAACAAAAGCACATTTTATTTTGTAGTATCTGATGTGTCTCTAACTTAGGAGACGTCGAATCTAGATTTTGGATTTATTAGCTAGATCCACAAAAATAGTTGCAAATAGTTTTTACTTCTTACCGTCTCTAAACTGATTATTTTCTCTTACCTCAAATCGAGGCTTACTTTAATTACACATTTCAAGTAGAGGGGATTTCTTAAATTATTTAGGTTAACAAAAAGAAAGATTTAATTCTTTCGTCGCACTCCTGCGAGTGATTGACAATTAAAATTCCTGAAGAGTTATTTAATCGAATCCGAGTTATTTAATCAAATATATTTAAGTTGAACCTCATGAGTGGCAAAATATGGGAGATTAACATATTGCATTTGGGTTAAAAAGTTAATCAGCAAAATTAAATTACCAGTATAATTGAAAAAATTCTCGAAAGCAAATGACGAACCAATACTTTTTTTAATGGGTTTTCTTCTACTCACATTGTAACTATGTATAGATCAAAACTTTAAGAGCTTTTTTTTCTCACATTTCAAAGCGCTTAATTGAACTGAAATTTTCTATACTCGATTGTTTTGGATAATACAACGATAATTTGATTACAATTAATAAAAAAAAATTGATTAAAACTAATAATTTAAAGAAATAAATTTCGAGCCAAGTTTCTCGCCATGTCGCCAAATCTGTCACCAAGGTGAAAGGGTCGTTGTTTAAACTCTTTGAACAGGTGATATCTCTGCATATCCATCTTTTCCTTTATAAGAGAAGCGTTGCAGGGAAGAATCAACTGATGTTCGTAACATTGCTCCCCATTTTCAAGACAGGCGAATGTTATTTAAAATTTAAGCTATAAAAAATTATGTTACACAAAGTGTGAAGTTTGAAAGAAAACCCATTTTTAGAAACTCGTTTCTTTTACCGATGTTATATTATTTACAAATTAACTGTTTACTTAGAGAAATAACAAATGCTCAATCATCAATGGGATCATAAAAATACATTTTTTTTTCTATTCCGAGTGAAGAAAAAGAATTATGCAACTAAAAACAAATATCGAATTTCGTTAAAGGACAATGGAAGCTGTTCCAAAAATTGATTGCAGACCCAAACATCTCCTTTAAGAATTCGATTTATTTGTAATTTCATTGTCAACTAAAATTTTCAATATAAAATAATTTTCCCCCTTTAAGTAGCGTTGTGTTATAATAATAAAAAAACCCGACATATTTGCCACAATTTGAATGCCCTTTTAGTGGAGTGTCTTTTTAGCACTAGCAGTAACCATTATTTTCAAGCAGCATCCTGTTATATAACAACTAAAAGAATGGACAGGTAGACACTGTTTTAAACATAGTTCTGTGTTTATACAATTAAGACAACTGTAGCCCCTTCGTTTAAGTTACGTGCTGTGGTTCGTAAATACTAGAAGAATACAGTAGCAACTACTTGTGGGGTGTAAGTACTATAAAAACGAGTAAAGCCACTTTAATTAGAACAATGTTGTATCTATAAATATTTTAAGTACACAACAGCCATTACATTCAAAATAGAATTGAATTATACAAGAATAAAAAAAAATTACGTTAGTGACTACAATCAAGATAATGTTGAGTTCGTAAGAATAGGAAAATTACAATATCCATTGAATTTAAGACAGTACTGTTTCTCTACATACTTCAAAATGTACAAAAGCCATAGCATTTAAGACAGTACTGTTTCGTGCTAGTACTAGAAAAGAGTACAATAGTCATTACCTTCAGGACAGGCAGTTTCATAAATATTAGGAAAGTACAGTAGCCACTACATTCAAGACAGTATTGTTTTCTACGTACTTAAATGTGTACAAAAGCTATTGTATTCAAGACAGTACTGTTTCGTGCTAGTACTAAAAAAGAGTACAATGGTCACTACATTCAAGACAGACAGTTTCATAAATATTAAGAAGGTACAGTAGCCACTATATTCAAGACAGTATTGTATCTTTAAATACTTAAAGTGTACAATAGCCGCTTAATTTAAGACATTATTGTATCATGTAATTACTAAAAAAGTACAATAATCTCTACATT
>BMAW01091113.1:285938-308710 GCA_019974015.1 Nephila pilipes
TAAGTACTAAAAAGTACAATGGTCTCTACATTAAAGACATTTTTATGTCACGTAAGTACTAAAAACAGTACAATAACCTCAATATTCAAGACATTCTTGTATATGTTCAGTAGTCGTAAAAGTGTGCAGTACCTACAACATTCAAATTGGACAAAGTTTTATGTCGAACATATACTAAAAGAGAGGAAAAGTATTTACTATAACCGATGACAAATTTATTTCTCTCCAAAAAAACATAACTTAATACTTAATAATTCTACAAATATTTTCAACCTACATCAATTATTCACGCTCAAACCACTATCTTCTTATCGAATAAAAAACTTAAGACTTTTAACGTAGCTGAGAAACAAAACAAACCGCGGGTATTCGTCAACAAGGTATAGCACTTATAAGGCTTTTCCTTCGGCCTGAAATAATTCCCAAGCCTTCTTCCAGCCGATTTGGCTGATACGACATCTAAAAAGGGAAGACACTAAAAGCACTTGGCGGGTTTCTCCACTGGCAGCGAAATCAGCTCTTCTTTCCCGTAGAGATGCATTTTTTATGAAGATCGTGAAAGAACTTAACGACGGTGGTAAATCATAGCGTAAGTACCGAAAGGGTGGCGCAGAAGATAAGCTGCGGTTCTTATCCCGAAGATCCTTTATATCTATTTCAATGTTAAAAAAAAAGGGGGACAGGATATAAAAAATGGATCCAGATTAGGATTCTCTCTTTGCTGGAGGAATGATGGTCCTTTACTTTTAGGGTCAGTGACTAAACGATATTTAATACTGGGCTGTCGTTTCCTCCGTTTTAATGAGGATGGAAATAAAAGCTTCTGCCCCAGTTAGAGGAATTATTTGAATGTGCCGTGAAGTATGGCTCGGAAGAAGCGGTAAATCCGGCAATGCTTCGGAAGTAATTTAGCAGAAAATAAGAACTTGGTTAGATTAAAAAGGAAACATATTTCATACTTCAAGATGCATTTTCAAGAATGGAGTTTTTATCTCATCATTTAGATTTAGACTTCTTAATTTGGAAGAAGAAGAAATCAAGTGGACGGCAAAGAAACTGTGAAAAGAAGAAATTCTATCGAAATTATGTATTTTTGATGCACAAAACTGCATACTTATATGAGTATGTTTTATTTTATTTAACTGAATCTTTTCCACTTAAAAAATTGAATAATGGAAAGATAAAAACTACAGAAGTACCTCCTGTAAGAGACACCTCCGAATAAGGAACATTTTTATTTAAATGACAATCCTGCTGATCCCTTTCCCTTTGAATAGAGACCTTAAAATATTTACTTCTAATTAAAGGAAAAAAATTTCAAGAATATGAGAGAGGAAGAGAAATAACTAAAAATAGATATACTTTTCGTTAAGTAATCTTCCCAGGTTTCAAGCCGCTATTAGCGTACACGGTGGATCTCGGGTCGGCGCGAGAGTCGAACTCGCGAACTTCCGATCACAAAGTCGACTCTCTTACCAACCAGGCCACCAGGACCACGGGCAGTATGTTATCTCTTGAAAAGGGACACCTCTATTTAAGGGACAAAATGTCTGATCTCGGAGGGTGTCCTTTATTGAAAGGTACTACTGTATTTGTAATTAACCGAAATGATTTTTACCAAATGCATTTTAATGAAAACTTGTCAAAAGCATTATTAGTGAGGTTTTCTAAATTATTCCGAAAAACGAGATCGAATCAATAGTTTTAATGATTTCTATTTGTTTATTATTACAACAAAAGCCACAAAACTTCTCTCTTACTGATATTTCTGGAGCGACATTCCCCTCCCCTCCCCCACTTAACTAAATTAAATAAAAAAAAACCGCTTAACGTAAATTAGTTTGTAATAAGGATCAAATGCATCGAAATGACAAATGATTTTTACTTATTGTTTAGAGGCATATTATTCAATAGGAGTCGATGTCAATCTGTGAAACTATAAATGGAAACACCTTCAAAGTGTTTTGCAATTTAAAGCATAGAGTACAAAAGACAAACGCAATTATGCAGTCACACCTTTAAAGCTATTTTCACCGAATTTCAAAGAATATGATTAAAATTCGGCACACATTTTACGACAAAA
This sequence comes from Nephila pilipes, assembly GCA_019974015.1. Taxonomy (NCBI): domain Eukaryota; kingdom Metazoa; phylum Arthropoda; class Arachnida; order Araneae; family Nephilidae; genus Nephila; species Nephila pilipes. The sequence goes on from BMAW01091113.1 coordinate 288,022, forward strand.
AATGTTTCAGTGTTAATATTATACTCGTAGATGCGAGCATTTATGTGACAACTTATTTTATTGGCCTCCCAAGAGGCGATTATTTTAGTTAAGTACAAAATGGTTACCTTTTTTCTGAATAACTATCTCTTCTATCCGGTCCCTAATGAATGAATGAATTCATGTATGAGTGAATGATTGGGACTGTTTATTAACGTCGCACTGAGAAGCAACACGAGGGTTATTAGAGACAGATCTTGCAATTTTGAACTTCTTTCAAATGGCGAAGACAGCACTTCAGCTGGCAACTCCCTCTCCAAACTTCCATACCACGCCAAAGCGAGGATTTGGAACCTCGACCAGATTTAAGGTGTATCAGCTCAGCTACACAGCGGGTCGGAAACGGCGTCATGGTTAGAAACCCCGACTCATGGTCTGGTCGCAAGTCCGAGACCATGACCACTAAGCTATCGCGGTCACTACATGACGCATCTCTGATGGAAACGGATTAGAATCCTGGACTACATTATAACATCGCTGCCACGACCTTGACGTAATGGCCGTTCGATGACCATAGACGTCAATACTAGATATTGATACATGTATATTAGGGGTATTAATATACATGTATCAATATCTATTAGGGTATATTAGGGGCCGGTTTATTTCACATAATATGATAAGTAATAATACCCGTATTACGCGTTTGGAACCTATTCCGTCTGAAATATACTCCATACAAAACCCATTCTAACTATTTTTTATGCAACTTGAATGATTTAAATTTGAAACTTTTTTTATGCTACAAAAGCATTGCGTTAGTGGAACATAATCTAGAACTAATGAGGTATTTGAATAAAAATCAAAATTGAAATGGGGGAAAATAATTGAAAAATAACATGATAATGTAGTATATATAAAAAGTAGTAGAAAATATAAAAACACATTCTGTAAGTAACGGAATATAGAAACATATATTCTGATTGTAATAAGATTTAGGAACATATAATCTGAAAGTTATTGAAAATAGGAACTTATTACCAAACAAGAACTAGTACGCTGGAATCTATTACTTCAAAATATATAACTGTCCGGCACATCTTTAATATATACAATATACATACGACAAAATTTTCTTTATTTCATAGTTGTAAATTAAATAAATAGGAAAATTCCACCTAATAGAGCAGGAAGCCAATGCGTTTCTTCGAATATAACATTTTCAAAAATATCATGATAATATCCAAAAATAAAGATTTGAAAAGGACGGATTTAATTAGAAAAACTAAAATATGAATAAAGTATTCTAATTTAGCTCCAATAAACATATTTATGAAGACCCTTGAAAAAGCTTCAGTTGAATGACGTAGAGAAAGTGTAACAGTTCTCTTCAACAAAAATGCCAGAAGTTAAAACGCCTTAATAACTAGCCCGATAGGGACGTCTCTTTCAACTTAGATGATAAAGGCGCAGCCAAAAAAGCGACCAGTCAACAGATCTTCGGACTCTTCTATATCACCGGCATGCCAAGGCCACACAACTTTCTCCCCTTTTAGGGGGGGGTCGAAAATATAATGATGAAGAAGTGGGTGGTTCAGGACTTTAACTCTAGACAGCAGCAAAATCTAGAACTATTGGTAGCATATGCCTCCGACGCAGAACACCTGTCTCTGTGTGTCTGAGACAACCTCACATAAATCGCAACTAGTTATATACGGGATACGCCGAATACGTCAAAGAGATCCGCCACTCAACTTGAGACAGCCGATGATGTCAAATGGAAATTGACCAAAACGAAATTTAATACAACATGGAGGGGAAGTTTATCAATTGCAGGAATTGTTGGAAAAGAGTCCTTCTTTACAGATATCATTCGGAGTGTTTCTCTTCGTATCATCCCAATGATACTGGAGGGGGAATGTGCTGCGGCTTTCTTTAACAAGAACACCAGAAGTTAAAACTCCTTTATAATTAGCCAGATATTGACGTTTCTTTTAGCCAGTTGATAAAAGCGCAGCGAAAAAGCGATAGGCAAGGTTATCTTCGAACCTAGTAGGCGAGCGTTTGAAACACCACCGGCATTCTACGAACAAGTCTGTTCCTCTCCAAGGGGATGGGGGAAAAACCAAATTCCAAAAAGGCATGCATTTATGCAAGGAAAAGAAATCGCTGGCTAAGTAAATTAGTGATTAAAATAAGATTCTATTATTATACATGTTAAATTTTTGCAAGTTTAAGATTTAAAGTAATACTAAACGAGAAAAAGAAATCGCTTCAGAATTTAATGGTTTGTAACAAAAAAAATTCAAGGAAGGGAATAAAAATACAAGTAAGATTCAAAACGAGTCGATAAAGAAACACAGAAAACAACATAAAATTTTAAATTACATTTATTTCATTAAAATTCTAAAAGTAATTACTCTACATGAATTCAAAGCAGTAAATTCAAATAACTGTGCATTGAAATGCATAAATATCTCAAATTAAAAATCTTCTTTTATATTCACTTAATTAAATTTAAACAGATCTAAGCCCTTTCAATTGAAAGAATAACATTCTCAATTAAATTTTATCTCCAATTAAAGAAAACTTTCCATGAAAGCTTAAAGGTATTTAGAAAATGCTTCCTAATTCTTTAATGTATGTTCTAAAATAAATCTTGTCATCATTTTAAAGTACGTATATGAAAAATGAAAATTAAGTTTGAAAGAACACAAAATGCTTTGAATACATCTAAATTACTTTTAATTTAAAATGGCGTTCGTTAGATCTAAATGTGGAAATTTTTTAATTAAAGAAAAATATTTTGTAGGTGACATTTTAATACCATAGAATAATTTTAATAACTCGCATAACTTGGATATAGCTAGTGGTTAAGTTATTTAACAGTTAAGAAGTTCTTTTATGTATGTTTTCTTAATTAATGCAACGTGTGAATTCTATTCTTCTTTTGGAATTTTCAGTAAACAGAAAAAAAATTCGTAAAATCTAATTTATATAATATTTTATATAAGTTCTTTTTCTAAAAAAAATAAAACTACATTAGATATTATGATTTATTTCTAAAGTTTGGAGTAAAAATAATCGATTCAGATCTGTTTCGAATAAAATTGTTTGAGTATATAATGACTTTCAAAATAAAGTCAAGTTTTAAATCCAAACACTGCAATGCGCAAACAAATAATTAATTTTGCAAGCAAATAATTGGGAAAAAAAAACTAATTATTTCAGATTATGTCTATTTAATTATTTTTTTTATATAAAAAGTCAAATGTGTTCGCATATTTTTACAGATTTTTTGTTCTTTTTTTCCCACGAGAAAATACTTATGACATTTTGGTATACTTCCAACATTTATAGTGGTGTTTCATTTATTTTCTCTACTTATTTTTTCGATAATAATTAAAAAAAAATAATGAGAACTTATAAGACACATTTAGAATTTAATTTACTTTAAGATATTTTTAAAAATTGTACGAAGAAAATTATCAAAATATAAAAAAAACTTACCATTTTCTTAGTTTCCGAAATAAGTGAAACTGACTATTGCAGATAAAATTTAATTTTTTGATGATTTAGGTAAAAAAGTTTTAGAAATTTTTCAATCTTATTTCTACAGAGTTATATGGTTTTTATATTCTTCAAAAATTTTTACGATGAGTTTATAAAAATAAATATCCAAATATTAAAAAGTAAAAAAAAAAAAAAAAAAAAAAGTCTGTAATAGAATAGGTAAATGTATTTAAAGAATATCTAGAATTCGAAGTTCTAGAAAATACACATGTACAAATGAATTCAAAATATTGCTTTTCAATATATTACAATAACCAAAGAAATTAAGATTAATATATTTTATTTAATCTGAAATAAGGCTTTTACGTTGCCTGATTAAGTACCATTTACATAATTTCAGTTGGATAAAGATTTATGGTATAATGCTTGTGAATATGATTAATTTTTTAATACATTTCTTCAGTCATTACATAAATTTTTTTTAAAAAATGCATATTTTTTCTTAATCACTCGTAAATCTTAACAACTTTTTTTTAAAAATCAATAAATAATAATAATAATAATTAATAAATTTCAAAAATGTATGTTTTTTCTAACGAAGTCAATTTTATAACTCCGATTTTAAAATTATTACTCAATTCATAATTGAATTGATTTCATAATCACATATATTTTAAAAGAGTTTTATATAATTTTAGTTTCATTACTCTTACACCCAATTTATTCCTCTCAGAATAAATTTTAAAAAAGAATGTTTTATCAAAAATAAAATAAAAGTTTCAATTTCAGTTTTAAACAGTTCATTTTTCACGCACACTCATATAATATTATAAAGTAAATTTTACAAATACAAACGTGGCAAGTCCCAACAAATTCAGAATCAAAGCTTAAGATGAAAATAATTTAAGCTATCTATCTCACCATCATAATTTAAGAGCATATTATCACTTCCAGCAAATCTCTGAGGTATTACGAAACTTATAGACAATATCCAACCAAAGTTGCAGTTAACAATTGGAAATCAGTTTAATTAAACAATGCATTTCTCCTAGATCTCTACAAGCCATCCTAGTTGGGGGGATTACAATGATAAATAGGACGAGAGAGGGAGAGAGAAAGTCGAAGGAATTCAATCGAAATTAGGAATTGTTAGACCCAACAGAAGGTGTGATGCATACACATTAGATTCCCATTCCCATTAAAATGAGACCCAAGGCAGAATTTGAAATTCAAAGATCTCATTATAATAAAACTACTGTAGCAAAATTATAACCCTCGGATGTAATTTCAATGGATGAATAAGTTTTTGAGTTCTGAATTTTCTAATGGCTGGATGAAGTGTCACTTAGAAAAAGTAATGAAAGTTTTCCACATAAAGTACTCTTTTATTTAAATGCATTAAATGATAATTCAAAAGTTGAGCGTTCAAGTATTTCGAAGTCACATTATTCATTTAAAACGTAAAGACATAGTATATTTATAACTATTTTCATATGATATATTTATTGTTATAAGTTTTCTTAAAATAATAATAGACTTTGTGGTCTTCCTAGCAAAGTGACCTTTGCAGCGGAAGAGATAGTTTTCCAGACAATGTGAGAAAATGCATGGAGTTGAACATGTAAGGATGACTTTGGCGACAAATTTGGCGGTGAAATGTTGCCAAGTCGCCTGATTTGGCAACAAATCTAGACCAAGCTGGACAAGCGAGGAGTTCCCAGAGACTTCAATACCATTCTTTGAAGTGCATATATATTAGGGGACAGAAAAGTAATCAAAGTTTCTTGGATGAGTTCATTCACTGTCCAGATACAGTCCCGCAAACATGAAAGTTTTGTAATTACGTTCAAGCTTGGTTGTAAATTTTATTTTTCGATTAATTTTTTTTATTCTACCAAAGAGGAAAGATGTCAAGCTCAACAACAAAAGAAGCATACTTATATCATTGCATGTTATTTTATATTCTGTTATTGTATTATGTCTGTCATTATATGCTATGTTATTTCGACCAAGGCAAACGAAGAAGAGAAAAAAATTACCGATACTTACGGGGATGTTTTGATACTAAACAAGTGTCATAGATGGTTTAAAAATGGAAATAGGAATCTTAGATGCCGTACGAAAAGGATGGCCTCCCAAATTAGATGATGATATTCTGAAGACGATGATGGATTCAGATCATCGTCAAACAATTAAGATTGGTTGTCCATGTTCTACAATTCAGGATCCTCTTCATCTCATAGGAAAATTGTACAGGTAAGGAATTTAAGTTGCTCATGAATTGGCGGAGACGGTGCTCTATCAACGGCGTACCATCTGCGCGTCTCTTTTGTTTCGGTATGAAGCCGGTCCCTTTTTGCGACGAATTGAAACTGGAGATGAGAAGCGAGTTCTGTACAATAATCCTGTACGAAAAAACTGCCTTTCTTCCGGAGAAGAACATATTCCGACACCTTGACCACCACTTACAATAAAGATGGTTATTGTTTGTGTGTGGTGGGTTTCTTCTGGAATCATACGCTATGAATTGCGTAAACTTGGTTAGACCGTTACAGTAACAGTGAACAACTGGAGCAAATGAAACAAGAGCTCATGAAAAAACGATCTGTTTTGGTCTGAAGCAAAAAAAAAGGATCCTTCTACACATTAACAGGAGGTCTCAGGCTGCAAAAATAGCACAGGGAAAAATAAGGGAACTTGGATTGGAATTTCTACCTCATCCACCCTATTCACCACATTATATCGCGCCCTCATATTACCACCTTTTCAGATCATTAGAGCATATATTCAGAGGTGAAAAAAGTAACAATGTTGGAGAAGTGAAAACGCATTTGGAAAACCTTTTCAATGAAAGATCGGTGGACTTTTTTTTTAAAAAGGCAATCGAAAAACTGCCTTTTCGCAGACAAAAAGTGCTAGAAAATGACGGAAATTATTTTGTTGATAATAGTACTTAATATTTCTTTGATAAATAAATGTTTTTCGCTAGCAGAAAAAAAATTGATTACTTTTCGGCCCTTTCTCCCTCCCTTACACACACACACACACTCTCATACACTCAGTGTATGTGTATCAATTCTAGTTTAGAGAGAATACATTTAATGTACGCAGATTTCTTTTTGTGTTAAAAGCGATTACATGATAGTTACTGCCACGAAGCTCGCGAGCACCAATGGTGCAAAGGTAAAATGAACGTGTACAGAACGAGAGTTTTCAGGTTCAAACCCCAGTGCTGATGACGCTAAATTGCACCTTAAATTTTCGTTTTTTTATTCTTTAATTGCTGTAAAATTTCCAAAACCTTCCAGAATATTCTAAGCGTTTCCACAGCAGTGTTGTGGAATATTCCGGAGAAATATATCAAATTGATTCATATATTAGAGTTCTCGGCCATGTGTAGCTGTTGTTAGTCTGATAATAAACCACGTTATTCGGATTCTATTGTGTGTTCAATTCAATCTGTTTCAACACCTACGCGACAGTATGAATTGCTGCGTTCAGTGGTTGTAGGAACTTTCAATAACTGCTATTATACAGTGTATGTGCATGACAATTTCTCCGGCTAAAAGGAAATATAGTGAAAATATTTTGATAGAGATTCTCAAAACAATTTGAATTTTCTCGAAAAGTTCTGGCGTTTTAATTGCGTGGACATTTCTTGCATTAGAATGACAATCAATTACGTAACAATATGTTGCAACGTTAGTGTTCTGGATATAATTTAAGGTTTGCACATTTAATTCCATGGACATATTTTATAAAATGCAAGGAGAATGTGAATGCTTCCATTTTCGTTAAGAGAAAATTGTATTCTTATAATTCACGAGAAACATATTACTTATTAACGTCCTGCAACAAACATAAACATACAAATTTATGTTTTTTCATTAAGTATTTGTTAACAATAATTCTTTTGCTTAGTAATAAGATGACTAATTTTTTACAATGAAAAGGAGGACAAAAAAATTTAAGAAAAAAATTATAGCGTAAATAAATCAAACATTTTATTAATTCAAACAAAAATAAACTAATTATGTTTACATCCATTTGAATTATTTAATTAAACCAGTATTTTCCATAGAATGAATATTTTTGTCGATATATCCTTTTCTAATAACATATTGGAAATTTTGAAGCAAGAAATATCTTTTATACTTCGTACTGAATTTTACGGTAAGTGCTGCAGCTAGAGTATCAACATTTATTCCTGATTTCTCACTTGTCCAGAAATAATTCCCAATTAAGAAAACTCTATCAACTGTTGCAATAGTTCCGGGGCAGCACAACGTAAATTCAACAAGAGTAACTAAATTTTCATATGGAATTTGTTTATTTTTGAAACGGTTAAATATTTCCGCACATCTTTTATCAATTTCAACACATTGATTTCCCCATTGTTCTAATTTATCAGAATTTAAATATATATTCAGTCTTCTAATTTCTTCAAGCAGATAATTGTCATCGATTTTAATATCAGGCATTTCTTTCGATAAAAAAATGAACACAATTTTCAATACCTGCTCAATTTACTTGCTATGAAGTTTTAAAACGCCGTTGAAAACTGTTATTTCCTGTTATATTTGTTTCAGACCATTCTTCGACATATTGGAAAGATGTTTGGCAAAAATTCTGCACTTTTTTGGTACACTTTTCCATTATGCTCGACCCTTGTGGTGACCGGATATGACAGAATAGTTCTACTATAGCTCATGCATGTCGTAGGAGGCAACTAAAATGAGTACCCAGCGTCTGTTGGTATAGCCGGTCACCCTGCCCTTCGGGATTATAACAAGGACCTCAGGGACTTATCTTCTTCAAGTAAGTGCGGGCATCATGACCACGAAGCCCCCTTGTGTTCTTTTTCTTTACTATAGGATTTACCGTCTTTAGTAAACACGGGTGACGCTCCGCCTGGATACCCTTAGCGATCCTTCTCTATTTTCGACCCTCCTTCTTGTCAACCAATTTGTGTCTATTTTTTTAATTTTTTCACGTTTAGACCATAGTTAAATCTTGTTTGACGCAGCATAGTCACATTTGGCTCTTGCTCCAATAACCTTCACATACACTCACTCACTTTCCATTATGCTCGGATTCGATTCCTCTAAGTTTGACATTTTTCTCTCCCCCCCCCTCTTTTTATTATTAAAGGAATAGATTTTTCTTTAAATCGTGATTTATATTAAAGGACAAAATCGTTCAAAATAAGACAAGCTTCTGTAGATGAAATATGTTCACCTTCAATCTTTTGAATCGTTTAATGGAAAATAGATGCCTATTATGTGCAAAATACATTAATATTTCCGATAATTCGTAATTGAAAAAAAAATCCAGAATTTTTGGACATATGTCTAAATTTAAGTAATATGAACGGTGAGGCTCAAATAATTGTAAAACACCCTCTATAGCAGGTGTGTTAGAGTGAACCATCAACTTTTGAATATACTAAAAGTATTTCTGTATACAACATTTGAGTAACGGTTTGTCGCGGCATCTCTGAATACAGAGATTATCAGATTAGTTTAAAATATTGAAAAGGAGGACACTTTTCGAGGTAGTACAGAACCTGCAAAAGGAGGACGATTGGTCACCTTATTGGTAGTAACTATTAAGTAAATATATCAAAACAGAAAAAAATCGCTTCAGTGACGGAATGAAAAGCGTCGTAGTTTGTTTTGAAAGTATTTTTTTGGAAAAAAATATTTCTTCATTTTTTATTGACATAAGGAACAGCAGAAGAGATCACTTATTGGTTATTTTAAAATAAAAGCAATCTCTTTAATAAAAGTCTTGGCTAAATATTATGTTTAACAGGAAAGTTTTACCCGTAGTTAAAGTTAAAGGAAGCAATTCATTTTTCATCATTTAAAATTTATTGTATAATATATTTTCCGTCGTTACTCAAAACCGCTTTCCAGCTTGATGGTAATTGGTAAGTACCGTTTTTGAAAAATGCCTTATCTTTAAAGACGAGGAACAGTGCTTAGTTAACACATGCTTCAATTTTGAATACTTCCTTCAAAAATTATGGACGAGGAAAAACAGATGATCATTGGGAGGATGTTAAGTCTGGAGAGTGTGGTGGATGCGACAGAATTTCCCAGCCTAATTTGCAGTTTTATGAGGAGTTGTGAAAGCAACATATGGTCTGGCACAACTAAAATGTAGTATGATGTGCTTCCTATTCATTTTCACCGGCCTGTTTTGTTCTTTTTAGTGCTTTGATTAAATCATCCATTTAATTACAGCACCTCGCCAAATAAAACGTTTAGTTATGTTTAAAAATTTATAATGTATTGGTCCTTGGACATAATATTCTCTTATTCAGAATGAAACTCGGCTTAGAGGTGGAGAGGGCTGGTTACCCAGGCTCCCAATGTGCTTTTATAACTACGGATGCTTTCATATGTAATTCACTTTTCATCACAATTATCATCCAAGAAATGTTTGTTTTTGTTCCGAGCAAACAGAGATGTGAGTACGGTTGCTCTGTTAAGTAAATTTTTCTCACTCAACTCATGACGCACCCATCTGGAATATTTATAGACCATCAAGTTGGAAACGACGGAAATTATATTGAACAATAAATATTATTCAAATATGTGAAAAATGCATTGCGTTCTTTCACTCCGCAAACAGACAGAACTTTCTAGTAGACCTAATATATTTATTCAAGTTTTACTTGGAATAACATGAGGAAAATAAGTACTTAAAATAGAAAGGCATTAGTATGACATAAATAGTATTCTTTGAACATAAAATTTGATCAAGAGATTGTAACGAGGGGCTATTCGGAGGTTTCTGTTAATTACCTTAGAGACATTCAATTTTACCAAAAATAAATCCTACGAAGTGTGGCTATTAAATAACGAAACTGACGCTTTAAAACATTTTATTTTAACGTCACACACATTTTATTAAAATATACACTCCTCCTCTATCCCTACGACGCTCCATGCGAATCTTCCACTGTTCGAAGCAGTACGGGAAATCTTCTTCTGTCAGCTCCTTCAGGACGCGTGCCGCTTTCGCTGTCACAGCATCGACGGACTCAAATCTTGTTCCTTTTGATGCAGATTTCACCTTAAGAAACAGATAGAAGTAGCACGGCTCAAGATCTGGCGAATAAGGTGGATTGGTTTAACACTGGGGTGCTGTACTCAAGCTAGACTCTTCTTGGCAGACAATGCGGAATGAGCCAGTGCATTGTCATGGTAGAAAAATTGGCCGTAAGGATTCTTTGTCAGATTCTACAGTCTCAGCAATCGCACGATTACTTAACCGACGATCAGATGGAACCAGATCACCGATTTTTTTTCGATATTGTCATCCGTTTTTGACGTGGGAGGGCGACAAGGGTGTGAATCATCTTCGGAGTTTTTTCGGCCATCTTGATAGACGCTTAAGCCACTCAAAAATACCTGCAAGCAATAAACATTCATTCCCCCCCACACATACGCTTCTTTTAATAATTTATAAGTAGCAGTAGCAGGTTTTCAATGTGAAATATCACAACAATTCGTTTCTCACGTATCCTTTTTTACGGCTAAACAAATAAACAAACCTAACTCTAATGCGTACGAAGGTTACGGGTATACAGATCGAACCAGATACAAGATAAATACGTGTACACAAATTTGTTTACAGAAACGAGAAGCACTGCATTCGAAAGAGAAGGTTTCCCGCTAAAAAGTTGTCGATAACTGCTGTAGTAGCGTCAGTCTTGTTATTTAATAGCCACACCTTGCATATTCAATCAAATGAAACGATATTACGCAAATTAGTTTGACTAAAGAAGTGAAATGAAGTGATAAAGAAAAGCGGATATATAAGTGATGCTGAAAGTTGAACAGTAGCAGGAGTGAGAAGGATTTGAAGTGTGCGCAGAATATACTTGCACAGGTGTGAAACATGACTTGATATTGTAAGAATAAAAATACGACACTGCTTGGTTGAATTTGGAGTTATTCTGGTTTAATATTTCGTCTCGGACCGGATTATCCGGGAAAAGTTTGACATTTCATATTTTAGTAAAACTTATAAAAGCACTGTGGCACCATGAACTGGTGGAGAGAATTTTCTCTAAAATAGCATAAATAAATAAATGCTTTGAAGAACATCTTGAAATATCTGTGTTTATACTTTAAGCTGGCTGTTTAAGATGACGGAAGAGAGTAGAAAATAGGGAGATGCCGCAAGATATTTCCCTTAAAAAAGATACAATAGAAACAAAGGGAACATTTTTTCCCTCTAGCTCTCGAATGAAACGAAAATTGTCAAAGAAATAACCATAATAGTTTCTTTGCAATGCCGAATTACAAAATTTTAAATAGAGTTACTCGAGATAGTGACATAAGTTTTCGCTGCTCGTTAAAATTAACGTCTAGCTATGAATTCTCGATCTGGATTTTTATTGAAATTGTTGCTTCAGGAAAAGGTAATTTTTCTGATTTTTTTTTTCAAAAAAAAAAAATCGTTTTTTTTTAAAAAAAAAAAAAAAAAAAAAAAAAATATTAATATTATTTTAAGATAAAATTTTTAAAAAAATATATAGCTGTCTTTTCGTTTTATTACTACGTAGTTAATGCAATCATATCTGTTAACGAAATCTTCACGAATTTCACAATTTAAAAAAGTTTCGTTAGCTTAAATAATATTTCATTCCTACGAGGTTGTAAGTAAAAATGCAAACAATATACTCGTTTAAGTTTGAAAACAAATGTATGCACAGAACTCAGAATCATTAATAATTCATAATTTACTCGATAAAAATAAGGAACTCTTATTACAAAGTTTCACAAATGGATAAAGTTTTGCAATCACTTAATACTTATCTTTCTCCTTAAAAACAAACACCCCCTCCTTGATTACTTGAAATATTTCACAAATACAGCATTAAATTAGTCTCTTTATTTAAGCTATGACATTAATAGAAAAAAAAGGCGGTGCAGTAAGGGAGTGCCATCAATTCACTTCGAATCTCATAAATAGCACAGCCATGTGCAAAAGGAATCCACTTATAGATGGCTGGAACCCTTCAAGTGCCCAATATCGACTCGAGTGGTCGCAAATTTAGGGCGGTAGTAAAAGACGAGCTGCGACCTGTCATCGTCGCAATTTCATACATTACCGGAGGAGAAACCTTTCAAAGAAGGGAGTTCTTGAAGTGTCATCAACGACTCAGCGAAAGCAGGAATGTATTCTTTCTTGATCGTTTTCAAAGCGCTACGTCGTATGAAGAATCACGCTTTTAGCATTCCAGGATTTCCGTATTGTTTTTCTGGGTAATTTGAGAATAGGAATTAATTTTACTGATTTTTTTAAAGAACAATCTAATTAGCCATTCAAGGGGCTATTGTTTTAGATGGATCACTTTTGACGTACCAGATCACTTCAAATTTTTTTTATCGTTTGCTTCAATTTTAATTACGTTTAGCATAAATATGTCCAATTTAATAATTTATCGTTTGTTTTAATTTTAACATCAGAAAAGTTTATTATTGTCCATTTCTCGATATTACATCGTTTACTTTAATTCTTATATTCAATTGAGTATTTTAATATAATAATTATAAATAAAAAGCGCACCTTGGGTGACTAAATCTATTCTTTGCGAAACTTTGCATAGAACCATTCCTGATTATTATTTTTTCTTGTAATTTGGAATGAAGCAATTTGTAATTTTTATGCAATGCATTGCAGTAAGAACATTTTTATGCAAACGCTTGACAAGAGAAAAATCAGTCATTACGAAATAACACAGGGGTACCTCAAAATATTCAGTAATTTCTAGCGTTTTTTTTTTAAATATGAAACTAAAATCGCTTAACACGAAAATATTTTGTGAATTTGGTGTTTACATCGGCGAATTTCGTGTGTTTTGGATATCAAATAAATTTATTTTCTACGTGCACAGTGTTAGAAAAATCTAGACGAAAACAGACCGCTATTTCGTTTGAAAAGAAAATGAGGGAAATGCAAACCATACTGAAAAATATGCGTAGTTATTTAGATGAGCACTGGAAAGGCGAAATGAATAAAACGACTGACGATATCGAAAGATTAATCAACAATTTGGACCTGAGAAAGACACTGCACCTCCTCCTCCTCCCCACCCCCGTCGATGAATTTTCCAAGAAAAAATTTAATTTTAATCCCAGAAAATATTTTATTAGACTTTATAAATATTTTATTAGATTATATTTAGGTCTAGATTTAAAAATATAACCCAGATTTCATATTTAAATACAGAAAACTTAAAAACGCATCCAAATGCGATAAAATTTTTACTATCGAATGATGCAAATAATGGTGTATGACTTAGTCAATGAAAGATATTTTCAACAAACATAAATATTTATAATTGTGAACGCTCATCCGACTAGCATTTTAGGACTTTCATAGATGTAAATAAATTGTAACTTCATTTATTCAACATTTATCTCTATTAAATATGGCAGTACGTATCTCACGAACCAACATTGCCCGAAGAAAAGCTTTTCCATTCAAAGCCAACCTATGAATGCGGAATGTTGATAAATATGCAGAGTAAGCTAATTACATAACTGACAACTTTAAGGAAGTTTGAAGCTTTTAGAAAAATGAAAATGCCTCCATTTCACACTACATATCTGTTTCGGATCTGAAAGAGTATTATAGACAGCCAAGAAAATATATGCAAAGTCAGGCTCTTCTAAACGAAATAGATATTTATCTCTTTCACATATATTACAGTTAAGAACAAAGTATAGATTATGATAATGAAATACAAGCGAAGTTTTCCGCGGGGAAAATTGCTAATGTCATAATAATTTTCTCGGTATAATCCTATGACATATATACATTTCTAAAAATACAATGCAATAATGAAAGTTCAATATAAAAACGTAATTAATAATAGGATTAACTGTTACTTTTTCTCATTTCATAACAACGCACTTTATATTCACTTCTTGGTGACATGTGCAATAGATTATTTTCATTTTAGATATATTTGGACAGTGTTTATAAACGTCGCACTGAGAAGCAACTTCAGGGCTCTTAGCAACATACCCAAGGGGACCGAGCTAACCAAAAGTGTTGAGAGCTGCAAACCGGTCCCCCGGGAAACAATCACCCCCGCACTCAGCATTTATTGACAAAATAACCAAGATTTTACATAATTTTGAAAAATCAAAGTTAAATAAAGTGTACAAGATATTTGCACAACAGAAAATGTACGTGACAGAAACACAAGAAGAAAAAAAGAAATAACAGTTGGAATTTTCTTGCAGAAACAAGATGCATAACAGTTTAAATGGCACAATACAAAAGCGTCCACAAACTTGTGAACAAAAATAACGTGTGAGGTAAAGGTATGAGCATATCTACAAGGTATATAATTATAGCAACTCAATAAGGGGAGATTAAGAAATTGAGAAATATAATAAAAATTTGAAACAAAAAATGAGTTGGTTAATTTTACGAGCAGTAAGAATACGGGATTTAAGCTTAAAATGCAAGTAAGGATTTTCACACACGGACTTCAGCCAAATAAGTTTCGCTTCAACAAAGGACATTTTATATGAAAATCTCTGGTAAAAGGGCAAGAAGAAAACGTAGTGGTCAGCATCTCCAACAGAGCCACAAATTTGTATTGTTTAAATTAAAACGATTTAAATAAGAAATGAAGCGACCATGACCAGTTAAGAAAGTCGTATTCGTAATCATGATGCGCCTTTCGCCTCTCATAAATACTTCGTCTTAACTTTTGAGGCCGATGAGACCCTCTTCGCACTTTGGGAGGAAAAACTCACCGGAAGCAAAACAATGGTTTGATTTTGCTTGATTTTCGGTGCATAATGAATCCTGTTCTCCCCGACGGTGATAACTTAACGCAAAAGACGTCGACAACTCGACGCGGGCGCAATCAAATTTTTATTTGGTAGCAAATGACTACCAAATCAAAACAAACTTATGAATCAACGTCCAATTTGTTTCGACTCCGTTCAACAGATGGCAGCACGCATTGGTAACAATTTATCCTTATGATGTTATTTGTCTTCAAATACAAGTACTTTTTGAAAAATCCTCATAACAAATATCCAAATAGATTTATAACACGAGTTTTGCAAAACAGAAGTAAAAGCGTATTAGCTTGATTAATAACTTCAGAGGAAATCCATTTTCATTATAACTTAAAAGACTTCAATTTTACGCTAATGCGTCGCACAGTAATTACCATAGCAGTAAAAAACTGTTTTCTCTTTGGCACAGAATTATTTAACACAATATAGGCCGCAAAACGCGATCGTTATTTGCAATTACATACATTAAAATTCTCATTAACCTCTAGGGGACGGCGAAGAGAAGAGCTGAATGCTTAGAGCAATTTGAGAGAAAATTTTAAAATTACTTTAAAAATGAGACGAAAATAGAGCAGGTAAAAGCAATTTTAAAACAGATTGTTAAAAATTAATGATTCGAATGTTTTTAACCAGACTGACTGCATAAAAAAAACCACAATTTTATTAAATTTTCATCTTAGAAGAGATAATCTAACTCGAGGATTTCTTAAAAACCGACATAATTAGCAAAGGAAGACAGAAAAGGAGGCAAATTACCCCCCCCCACACACACACTTTTGTAAAAGCAGAAGGTTTTTATTAATGTTGTGTTAAATGAGCTAAATGATATCAATTTTTCTTAATCTAGAACTATTCTAAAAAGAATCCAAATATAATATAAAAATCACAAAAAAAAACTATAATCTTAAAAAAAAAAATTGAAATGTCAAAATGAGAGGAAAAATAATTTTAAAAAAGTACAGAAGATGTCAGTTATTACCATTTAAAGAGGATTCTTCTAAATAAGTTATCACGTGATCGTACCTTGAGAGATAAAACTATTATACGAAATATACAGAATTTATGCGTACATTACAAATCCTTTCTCGAAATAATTAGACAAAAAAATGTTCCCAATGATGCACTAATATGCATGTATATTTACGGTATCACAGCACTTTTAAATCAAAAGAATTCTTGGCTTCGTTTTGAAGAATACGTAAGGAGGGAAAATTCTACATTTTAGAGGAAACCATAAGTTTTCATTCATTTTTTGTGAGTTAACTAATTTTTTTTATCTAATTAAGAGTTAATTAACTAAATGCCTTTAGAATCATTATTTCAGCAGAGAGGTGTCATTTAAGTAAAAAGATGGTTAGGAGAGTGTTTATTATTTATTGTAGAAGTATTCAATGAGCATTTGATATTTATATAAATCATACAAAATATAACTTAAATACCGTTAGGAATAAGTGATAATTTCGCAAAGTATGGATGCATTTTTTGTTACAGTATATTTGTCCCAGTTTCTGAATTCTTATTGAAGTACATTTCCCTTTCTTTGTTTCATAAAGGAACGTAATCCTATATTACCAATTTCATCTATCATCTTAAATGTTACTCCAATCGCAATTCTAAATTCAAACATTTTAAATGCACACAAAGAAATTTAACGAGTCAGCTATGTTTGAAAATATAGTTTATTGATCCTTTAATATGGGGGGATACTCTCAAATAAATTTCAAAGTCCCTTGCTGACAAACCTAAAAACCTCTATAACATGTAAAAGAATACGCTTACCGGAATACGATGCGAATAAATCCTCCAAATAGTCAATCTGACAGCACTGGATCTCAACAAATCACGTAAACACGCAAAAAAAAAACTCCAGTGCACTTCACACCAGCACTCCTGCTATTACCGAAACCTTATCTCTCTCAATTCAATTCTTTATTACGACTTGATTAACCTATTCAGTCCACTTCTAATTTGCATAACCAGGTTTCATTTGATTGGAAAGGATCTGGAAGCTTAAATATGAAGCCAGGAAGAAACACCTGATTTAACTATGGGAAATCTCGAGAATACTTCACGTAAAAAATCTTTGTTGAAAAATATCGGAATTAAAAAAAATTTCAAAGACAACATGTTATATTTTAAACACAAAAAAAACCCCAAATTTTATTTATGGTGTTATAAAGGACAAAAAAGGGGAAGTAAATACTTCATATTCAAATCATAGCAACTTATCACTATGCTGCACAATTTTTTTGGTCGGGGGAGGTACTGACTTTTTTTTAGCTCATCAATCCTCCATCCATCACATCATCTCTACATGTATATCACCCATTCGTGACTCATAAGCAAAAGCAAGGAGTGTCAGAGAAGATGATTCATCAATCGGGATAATGGATCACTCGAAAATTATATTCAGTCCAAGCGGAATCGACAATAGGTCAAGATTAAACCACAAGCAATGTGATGGTTGATGCTCTCATTCGAACAAGACAAATGGAAATCGTTTGACATTTGCTGAGGTAATGATTGATAGCATCCCCAACTCTCGTCTGATAGGTGATACGATTGTTGAAGGAGACACTAGGAACTGTCAGTGAGTAAGACAGTCGTCAAGATAACTGGTCACTTTGCATGGGTCCGCTCTCTTACTGATGGATGGGAGTGTTATCAACCTGTCATTTCTGGCTCGTCGTAGAATCATATTGTTATATATCGGTCGAAAAGTACAATAATCAGATCAATCGACCCGTTGGTTAGAGGAAATAAATAATTGATTTGATTAGTTATCGTCTGTTGTGGAGTGTATTTAAGTAATGATATATTTGAATATATCCACGCACTTCATTATCAGCCGAAGCATTCACTTATAAAGCAAATAAAACTTGATACAAATACGATTTTTTTTTTTTAATTTCGAGATGAATAGTTGAGTACATAAATTTTTTAGTAAAGGTATCCGTAGACTTTTAAAACGTCATTTTTGTCAAAATTTTTGATTTTCTAATTTTAATGTCAGCTTAAAATTTATATTTTCTTTCTAATAGTGTTTTGAATTTTACTCTTATTTAGAACTTAATTTAGAGGATTTGAATTTTACTCTTAGTAATTTTAATTGCATTTGAAAGTTCGTTCTGATTTTCTCAAATGAGTTTCTCTTATATTATTCTACATGTAGATATCAGAAAACATTATAGACAAATTAATTGAAATTTTGCAAATACCTTCCTTATGTAGTTTTTAGAACCCTTCTACTTTACTGTAAAATTTATATGTTTTTAGAACTATAGGTGTATTATGTATTGTTGTAATTTTTTTTTTTTTTTTGATTTTCATTGATATTTGATTCAGAACTCAGTAAAAAGTAGTAATATGATTTTAATCACGAAAGAGCACCAGCCCCAAACTATTTATGATGAATAAGATAAAATTACAGAATAATGTATTTTGTTTTACTTTTGAATTATTCTGATAATTTATGTACTATTTTCATCATGTTTTCCGATCAAATTTTTTTTCTTTGAATTAAAAGCAGATTATTAAATGTGTTTTCATGTTGTTATATTTTAGCATTAAAAATACTTAATAGCAAATATCAATGTATTTCAAAAATTTTCTCCGAAGGTTACCGATCCTTAAGAATTTTTCTTGATTAACAAATATATATATATATATATAGCGAAATACCACTGACTGACTCATCACGAGAACTCAAAGACTATCAACCGATTGATTGACTTGAAATTTAGCATAGTTACTCATTTTGCACGTAGCAGCTCACTAAGAACGGATTTTACGGAACTCTTATCCAAATGTAATTTCATCCGTTAATCACTCTCATCCGTCGTTATGTTATTTTGGCAACTTATCGCCAAAAATGATATGACTCGACATCGTGAAAATATTTTTTATTGTAGTATGCTGTGTCTGTCACCAATTAGTTTATTGGTGGTGGGATGGACAAACCATATAATTTTATACTCGGCCTCGATGGAGAGTTGAAGTTTGCAGAGGCGAATGGAATTATGTGAAATTTCTTGCGTTCAGAAATAGGAAACGAATACAGATTTAGCGTAGAAATGAATCAAGTTTGGAATCCCTAAGACAGTGGTAAAGTGTAGTTTAGCCCAAAACGTAAGGATTTTGAAATACTAAATAGTTAGCTTCTATTTATCAGAGGCACACACAAGACAATCTTCGTTAGTTCGTAGAGAACCTCCACTACATATTGACGAACTCAAGACTCTATAACATATTTAAGCATTTTGGACGGCCATTTGTCATTTTTTCGATTTTTAGTTTTGCAAATTTTAGACAAAATCTATGATAGACACGATGCCATTGAGGATTATTTCATTTGAAAGTAAAGACTGATGAATCTTTTAACAAAAGGTTGTATCTTTTTTTTAATATTAGTGTAACATGTTGATAATGAGTTTGACATATACATGGGGGAACTCTATAATTTCTTTTTAATTTTTTCTCGTATTTTTGAAAAAGTGGTGGATAACTATTATTAAAGATAAACTATTTAACATTTAAATTACCATTATAGTTTAAAAAATGAAATTTTGAATTTTTTCGTATAGGTTGGTCGAAATATAATTTATCGCCACTGCCAGCTTGGCTGGTGGGTATCAGCTAATCTTCACACACCCCACACGCAAAACCACACCACCACACACATACACACACACATATATGTGGGATTGTAGAAGAAACAATTGATCCTTATTTGCCTCTCTGCTACTGAAGGAGCCCGCTCTAAGAGAGGACGGTAGTCATCAGGTACGAAGACGCCCTAGTTATTGACTCTAGACGATTTATGATATAAGACACTGAAGAGTTTATTGTTAATGTTTTAAATGTTAATGTGGAATGTATCTCAGTCAACTATATGAAACTCTTATGTAGTGAAACGCTCAATATTAAATGTCTGTGCTAATTTAAAGTTGATATTATTAATTATCAGGCCATCCCCCACATGTCATTATCTTGTAGTAGTAATTCATCATTTTGCTACAGTTTCAATGGTGGATGAACGTTTTCAACTAAGGGACATTTAAGTAATTTTACTTTAATAACATTATTTGTAAGTTGATAAATGACCTTGTATTTTAAATAACACTTCTTTTTTGGAAGATGTATATTGAATAATAGGAATTTTTTTTTTTATTTATTGAGTTATCTAGAATTGCATGTTTATTCTATTGATTTTACTAGTTCTGAGATACCTGTGTGGTGATCAACCTTTTTGAATGTTTGAAATACAATTTATTTCTCATTGCTTCAGTTAAAATAAGATTTTTACATATGAAAATTTAAAAAAAAAAATTCAGTTACAGTTAAATTTAATA
>BMAW01091113.1:311357-333462 GCA_019974015.1 Nephila pilipes
TTATTACTACATATCATTGTTCTCACAAAAATAATCCATCAATCTATTGCAGTATAGCTGCATTGAAATAATACTGTTGCACGGTTATTAATAAACATTAAAACGTAATTAAGTACTAAGAAGTTAAAAATTTATTTTCATTTGATAAGATATAAAGAAAATAAACTATTTTACTTCTTGATCATCAAAAAGGAAAAGCATAAAAAGAAGAAATATAATAAATGGAAATTAACGAAATCCAAGAAAAAGAAAGACAGAGAAAACCGCCATTCAAATCGTACAACATTTTACCTATTGTTGTTAATCAAAGGTTCGAAATACTTCAACAAAATGTAATAAATCAAATATAATGTGTTTTCAATTTTACGCAAATATTGAATCATTTACGAATTCTGAGTCACTTATATACATTTTTACGTGACTTTGAAGACAATACACACAAAATTTCTTTCCATTTATGCAAAACTAATTCCATACCAACTTACAGACATAACTAATTAATATAATAACCATTTTACGGATGGAAAAGAAGCCTTATTGTGATCAATCATCTATTTCGAAACAGCGCTCAACAAAGAACAATGCGAAATGCCACTGGGAACAACGCAGTAAAATTCTCAGTACGCCATAAGAGCTGGATATGAAATTACTTGTAACCAAAATTGATCGTAAAACTTCAAAATAAACAAAGAAAGTCATTGGAATTAACTAATGAGCAAACAACTGGAAACAAAATAAGCCAAGTCAAACACTTTTCTCAATGGAGGAGGCATGGTTTCGACACAAGGTAACAATTGTCAAGCCTTCCTTTGGAAACAATAAGCATTTCATAACCGTATGACCTTGGATGTCTTTGGATGGCAAAAAATGGTCTGTGTTTCTCTCAAGGTGACACGTCCCAGTTCGTAATATGTCCCACCACAATCAAGATACATGTTATCTCGATTTACAATCTTAATCTTAAGTGGTAGCTAATGGGAGTTTTTTGGAAGCATTTATATCTTTGAATAAGCAACACCGGATGGAATATTGTTATACAAAGCGAAGGCAACAAAGGGTCTGGCAGAGATAAGGCTCTTTCGGTGAGTTGGGAAACGAAGATCTTGAGTGTGTCAAAAAAAAGTCCACAACAGAAGATGTAATTTAGCAATGTCAATGTCTAACGTGCAGGTGATTAATAATACCCTTCACCTTTGACTTGGATAATGGATTTACAGTTGTTTGAAACTGTTAGCCATAGCCATCACGTCATCGCAACAGTGAAAATTAATGCTTTGGGCTACTGTTCTTTAGGAATGATGTAATATGGATAAGAAGGTCGAAGCAGTAAAGGGGAATTATGCAAATTGTTTTGTGGCTTCATAATAAAATATTACAAGATAAATTTGAGATATCTACGCACAAGAAGCATACGAAATGAGACTTAAATACGATTGTAGAGTTTTAAATTTAATATTAATTATACAAAAATTATTATAAAACAACATGTGCTAAATTTTATTAATGTGCAATATACATTATTATAAAAATTGTCAGCAAAAATTACCGATGATTAGTTCATAATGAGAATTTTATTATGAAAAAGAGAAAATTCAGAAAATAAGTTCGGAAAAAAAGTTGTGATTAATTGAGTGATAATTTAATGGCGCAATAGTCAGATACTACTATGCTGCGCCAAACAAGCGAAAGCTGTGATCTAGATGGTACAAAAATGGGAAAAAGATAAAAAAATTAGTTGACAAGGAAGGAGGGCCGAAAATAGAGAAGGATCGCTTGGTATCCCAGTGGCACGTCATTCGTGTTTACCAAAGACAATTAACCCCATGGAAAAGAAAGAAGATCACTAGAGTCTTAAGAAGGTTTGCCTTTGGAGCTGGGAAAAAACTGGAAACGAAATGTATGCATATTTATTATGTTTATTACTTATACATATCTATTCATAGAGATAATATCTTTTACCAATAATTATTTTATTGACTTGAAAAATTAATTACAAAAGGAATAATTACTTAAATAAAGAAAAAAATATATAATAAAATAAATAAATAAATAAAAATAATAATAATAAAAAAAAAACAGAAAAGGTCAAGAATAAGGAACGGGATTTAAAAAAAATGAAATATATTCATTTCTGATTCATATAGCATTGATCGAAATTCACTTTATTTTAAAACGTTTTTCTGAATTTCACTTGGTGTGTGTCATCAAATTTTCGATCGTTAATTTAACCAACTTCCCATCAAGCTAGAACTCTGAAACCTTGGGAATCGTTCTCACTCGCCTAACAATGCGATATTTAGACATTTGCGACAAGTTTTAGCTAGTATTTTCTTCAATAATGCAGTTTATCCCAACCACTTGGCACGATTTCAAAAATTGGCACCAAACTTGGCGATTTTTTTGTTTGGCTGAACGTTAAGTCCGTAAAACGGCCCAGGGTAGCCCTATTTGGCAAAATACTGCCAAATAATTCTTGTCGCCAAGAGGGATTGGGTTAAACTGCATTCCAACCATTTAATTGATCGGATGAATTAATTAATTTTAGTTACTTTTAACGTTTTTATGTATTTCACTTGGTGAGTGTTTCTGTGTGTGTATCAGTGTGTCATCAAATTTTCTATCGTTAAATTAACCAACTTCCCATCAAGCTAGAGCTCTGAAATTTCGGGAACCGTTCTTACTTGCCTAACAATGCAATATTTAGATATTTGCGACTAGTTTTAACTAATATTTCAATAATTTTTCTTAATAAACTTTGCCACTATATAAAAACGTTGGTTTTTATCTCGAATTATTTTCGAATAGACAACCAAAGACTAAAATACACTCAGCTAAACAGCAGTTGCAACATAAATATTAATAAGAAATCATAAATAATCTAAGAAAAATTAGAAGAAGCGAGTTTCGCGAATACAATTTTAAGAAACTGATGAAAATATTGCATATTTTCATACCATAAGACAGTCGATATAAATAAAACAAATCGATCCATCAAAATAAACGTAAAGGAAACTATTACACAGTCACAGTGAAAAATCTAAAACTGACGTAAAATAACGCAATTTTACGTTTAAAACGGTTTGAAATGAAATAAACTAACAGCAAGGAAGAGTGTAATTTATTTGGGGGAAGTAGGCACAGCACCATTTGAAATAATCTCCAAACTTTAGTACCTAGAGCAGTTTCAGATAAATTATTAGAAAACATATTTTCTAGATAGCGTATATTAGTTTTTGCACCATAAATTGTAGCACAGGCTATTAGCTTTGTGAGTAATGAAGTCCGCTGAAATTGCTAAGTGAGTCGGTAGCTATGGAAAAGCAATCCAAAGTATGACATACCAAAGGAAAAGAAGGAGGAAAAAGGTTTTATCACATTTTCCAGGCAACAATATTACACCCGTTTTTATTTTAGCTACACATTACGACACGGATCGCAACGAACGATATTAATGCGTCGAATAAATATATAAATCGAACATAAAATCATTTAAAAAGGTTTCAACAAATTATATAACTGTATTTCTTATTTAAATTTTTCTCTCAAAGTAATTATTATGTTATAAACACAGATTAGGCGGGATGTCCTAAAAGTTCTCGTATTGATGATAAGAAAACTTACTTAACAAAATCAATGAACATTAAATCAATTATTTTTACTCTAAATGAGAAAGGCTTTTCTAACATAACGTCGAAAAAAAATTTTTTTTTTTGAACCTAGATTTACTACAAAAGATCAAAATATTCGCTCCTTTTCACAGGAGACAAAACGGAACTAATACGCCTATTTTTGGAGACGTGTTTCAAGATTCTGGGAGTAATTTGGCAATTTTCAGGTCAAATTCTTAATTCAAAAAAGACGGTGCGATATGCTACACGATAAATGAAACTTCGGCGGCTAGAATTTTTCGATCAACATGGTGGGGAAGATAGTTGATAACCTTGTTGGGATGCCGGCGGCGTTATGAACCCTGGACTAGTGTGTCCGAAGAATAGTTGAAAACTCACGTTTAGTTGCGCCTTAACCAACTAGGCTAAGAAAGACGACACTTCGGGCTAGTTATTACGGCATTTTAACTTCTGGCGTTGTTGTTGAAGAAAGCCGCTGAACACTCTCCCTTCAGTATCATCATGATGGATATAAACATTCTAACTGACATATTTGTGGAGAAGGTCGCTTTTCCAGCCATTGCTGCAATTGATATACTTTCCCTCATTGTTGAATTAATTTCTACTTGGGGCAGTTGACGTTATTGACTGTCGCTAATTGAGCGGCGGGTCTCGTCGACACGTGCGCCGTGCCGGAATATCACCAGCGGCACGTTAGCAAACACAAAGGCAAGTGTTTTGTGTCGGTTGCATATGCAACCAGTAGTTCTGGACTGTGAGGTCCATCTAGTAATCAAATCCTGAATCACCACATCAGCTTTACGTGGTCTTCCGACCCCTTGGAAGGGGAGAGAGTTGTTGGTGAACTTGGTTGCCGGGGGCTGTTTCGAACTCTTGTTCAGTGGAATCGAAGAAAAGTTGACGGGTCGCTTTTTGTTGCGCCTTTACCAACCAGACTGAAACAGACGTCTACCTCGGGCTAGTTATTAAGGCGCTTTAACTTTTAGTGTTGTTGTTGAATGTAGCCGTCGCAAAACCATGACCATGCTTCAAAATTTTTTTGGTGATTGACTCATCTCAAAAAGTTTTTTTGTCACCTCGTTCCTCTGATCTATTCATTCCCTGATTTTTTTTTTCAGAGAAGATATTTGAAGACCAAAGTTTATGAAAACAATCCTCGTATGATATATTATCTGAAAATAGCCAAATTCCTCAACGAGGTTACACAAGAAGTTACTCCCAGGTTCTTGAAATGCTCTTCTCAAAATATGCGCAAATGAGTACATCTTTGCCTCTTATAAAGAAGAGGTCATTTTGGCCATTTGTTTTAAATATAAGTTCTTAATCTTTATTTTAGAAGCTTTTAACATTTTAATATTACGTTATTTTAAAAGCTTTTAACATTTTAAGACTTTCACCATTAATATAAAAATAATTGTTTTTAAGCTCGTTGTTTTTGCAAAGTAAATTCACGAACAGTCAATACGGAAATTTTTAGGACACCCGGTATAAATTGAAAATTATTTTAAAAAAGCACCCGGTAAAAATTATTTTAAAAAAGACATTAATAATTTATAAAACAATCGTCTTATTTATAGTTTTCTTCTAAATTAATTCTTTATTATGAAGAGATTATAGGTACAGGAACTTTCTATAATCCATACAAAATCTTTGCTTAATATTGTGTCCGAGAAAAAATTTAACAAGCTCCGTTTCGGGTATTTTAATCAAAATTCGGTATCTGTTTTCCATTACTGAGTAAATATGATATTTAGTTTAACTAAATACATATTTTAAATTTTATAAATGACAGTTATTTATAATTTAATGAATTATCATCAGTACTAATAATTTACTAAAAATATTTAACTCCCAAGGAACATCGAGTATATCAGTTCGTTTTGAACAAATGAAATTAATTTATTTGCAACTTTAATAACACTAATGAATAACATTAGTTATGGAGCATTAAATAATGAAGAATCTTTAAAAGAATAGTAAAAATTACATTTAAAATGCATGTTATACGAGCTGAAAAAAAGACAACTTTAATTTAAATAAGGTAGTAAATTTACACATATAGTTTGAAAATGTAAGAATAAAATATTCTTAATAATTTAATATCTTATTGGTAGTCTATTATTTAAATTGTAAAATTTTTAAATAAACTCATTAATTTATTGCTATCGCAGTGAAGATTATGGATTACGACATTTCATGGCATTTAGATTCAAGTAAACACTCAAGTTAAGAAAAGCAAAAATAAATCATCTATTAAAAATTAGAATTTCTCGGAAAAATTAGATTTTCTGAAAAAAATATGTACTAAAATACAGATTTTTTTTGAATACTTTAAGACAAACCTCATGAAAATATTCTAATAATTTCTCAAGATATGATTAAAAATATACTTACTTACTTTTGATCAAGTGTAAGTTTTCATAATTTCGTGCAAGTATCTTAAAAACTGTTTAAGTTTACGTAAAGAAAATCGTACAATAATATTGTGATGTTATTTTGCATGATTTTAACTGAAATTATTCTTTATGTACATAATACGATATTTGTTCTGGAATAGATGTATATTGAAATGTGAAACACTTTAATTCCAATTTTCATCAAGCCTTAAAAAATTTTCAAACTGCTTTAAATGTTAAATATTTTTACTTTTTTACTCTTCTTAAGCAATTATTTGCATTGTGAAACAAAAATGATATATTGTGAAGAAAGAGCTTTCTTTTAGTAATGTGTGAGGCTCTGAAATTAATATACCATTAAATAATGTAAAAACAAACAAAGCGCAATCATTAAGAAATATCTTATAAATTATTTAAAAATTTATAAATAGTTAAAGCCAGTTTAGAAAAGTCAGATTATAAATTATCACTTACAATTTTTTTTAATAATTTCTTTGAAATTTTAAAAGAAATATCAAGACTCAAAGAAAGTAGTGAAAATGCTCGATTAATTACATACAACAGACACATGACCCAATAAAATTTATGTTTTAATTTTTTTATTCTATAGTACTAAATAACCTAAGCAGTCTAGGTTGTATCTTTAGTATATGGTATTATTACAATAATTATTTTATTAATTTGGATTCAAAATTAAGAATTAAGACTAAAATATTTTTATGAGACAAAAATCATTTACTCAGTTTTATGCATAAAAATTGAATCATCTCAACACATTTCGTAAAGATTTAAAACTTTTTTATTAAATTAAACATTTTCATATCAAACCTTTAATTCAATAACCGATATTTATTCGGCATTTTATTGTTATATACACAAAATAATTCAAAGATTTGCCGATCTTATTGTTACTGACAGCCAACCACATTAGAATCCGCTTTCAAAAATATTCAAATTTTCTATAAATACACAGACATATTCAAATAACTTTAGAAAAGTTGGGATGTCTTTTATACAGTATCTTGGATTTCATTTCTATTCGTGCATTCATGGAATTGAAAATGTACACGAATGTATACTCAAAACGTAGACCACAAGCACATATTCTTCTTTTATACATGTTATACAAATCTTTAGCTATGCGGTATACCTATCCGTTTCGATTTCAAAGAAAAATGAAAAGCTCGGGTTTTGGAGAAAAACATTTTCTTGATCAACTGAAGCACAAAGAGATACGGGGACTTCGCAAATACAGAGGATGCATTATCAAAAGCATTTATTCTTTTTTCCTATAACAAAAATACGTTTCGACAGAAGAGACGGTATTTGGAATGGAAATGAACAATGTATGGGAAAATATTTAAATAAAGCAAACCAATCCCACAGAAATATTTATATAACATATTAACTAGTTTTGAAGAAAGTAAAATGGTAGTAATAAGATACAACATAGAATAATGGTCTGTAACAATATGCGATAAACATGTCAGATTTTGAAATGAATTTAACTACAATTCCAGGCTTAAGATCCCCTACCAAAAATGCAAAACTTTTTAACTCTTTGACTGATTGGTTTGCTTAGATTGTGGTAAATAATATTATATCTATTTAACTGTCCAATCTCTTCAGAAATTTTGGGTAGAATGAATTGGCACGCCTCTTCCAAAACCACGGGACATAATCCTTTGTGTTGGTTAGATAGTTGAATGTAATAAATTTAGTTATTGGTCTTGAGCACTCCAACTAGGGCAGTAACTGACACCTACAAAACTATACATCTGATGCGGAGGTGTTTTTGGTTCCCAGGAGAATCAGACTCAAAAAAGATTAAAGTTCATGAGAAACAGAAATGTTGCTCGCCCTTTATCACGAGTCCAGATGTTTTTAATGAGGACCATGTCCAAATGTAAGAGGGACTACTAACAAACTTGCTATGTGTGGCCGCTGAAATTTCTTTAAATTTATTTTCATTAAAATACTAAGGATGTATAAGTATTTTACAATTAAGGAAAACATATGCAGCTGACAAAAAGATTAAATAATAACTTTTAATTTCATAATCATAGAATCTTTTTGCAAAATTTGATTCATATCTCTATCAATGAAAATAATATAATGCTACCGATATTTATTATTTTTCACTTTCACAATAATAAAAAAATTATACCTCCAGCCAATTTGAAGAAGAAAAGAGGGTATTTTTCAGCTAAAATTTTTCTGAAAAGAGCTATCCATTATTTTTAGAATTTAACCCAAATAAATGAATTATCAAAAATATTAGGAAGAAAGACAAAATAAAGTACTGAAAATTAAAATATCTGACGATTTTCCAGTTACTAACATAATACCGGGAATTCATAATTTACCCAGAAAACTGAAAATATAAAAATTATAGTTATAGCGATGAATAGTTGTTAGTCAGTAGATTTATTCCTAATTTCAATTTGAATTCTTATATGTTGTATGTATCTAATATTGAATTTTTATTGTACACCAATTAAAAAAAATTGTAATCAGAATTATTTGTTTTTGTTTTATAAATATGTAACATGGATTTCATTATTACTTTTATTGCACGATTTTTTGGGAAAATACATAAAGTTTTTTCATCTTACACGATTTTTTAAAGTTACGGAATATATCCCCAAATTTACCATATGTCGCATGTATTTTTACACGATTTTTTTGTACGGTTTTCAGAGGAACGCATCTATCAATTAAAAAAAGGGTGGGGTGTATATACATGAGTATAATTATTTTAATTTTAAAATAAAATAGCATAGAATCAGGGGAGAAATTTCGCAAGGAACACAAATTTTCATAGAGAGATATGCAAAATATTAAATCAGATTTAAGAATTATTTTTAATGGAATTGTGATTATGTTTCGCAAACTCAAATTTTGTTATTGCATTAAGTGAAACTGTCATCAACTTTTAAAACAGTAAAAAATTTCCAAAGAAATCTTTTTTCTTTAATTTATGAAGCAAAAAAATAAAGCTTTTACATTTTTGACAGTAAATGCTATAAAAATTAAACTGTAAATAATTGATTTTTTTTAAATATGTGTTTTACGAGAAAAAGATTAGAGTGAAAAGAAATTCTCATTTAAAAAAAAAAAAAACCTTTCAAAATTACAAAAATACTCGTTATAGTGTTCAAAAGAACGAATTTATTTGACTTAAAACATCATTTTCAATTATTATATTGGAATAATGTTTTGACAAGAATTAATGGTAAGAATTTTTATTAAAGCATACGTTTTTAAATAGGTTTTTTTTAAAAATATTTAATAGATTATTTTTAAAAATATTCGTTTAGAAAGATTTCTTACATTTTATGTGTTTAATCTATATTTCAACTTAAATTGAAAAGGGTCTTTCTATTCATTTTTATGTTTTCAATTCAATTTTCAACTGATTTGTGTGAATTTTATATCTTAGAATTACTATTTTCAATAATAGATATTTTCTTCCAAAGCTTTTGCTTGAAATTTTCATGAAGTATGTTAAAAACAATGTAAAACAAATGCATATGTCCGAAACTACAGCGTGGTATTATTTTGAAAGAAGGCGTTTCAAAATGTGAGTCATGACTAAAATTTTGTTAATTTTTGAGACAGAAATACCACATATGGTGAATTGATAGAAAAGTTTCTTCTGTATTCTAATTTTCAATAAATATTAAGACGGTATGTTTATCTACTTTTTTATTTTTTCAGCATTTCAATTGACATTTATAAAAGTCACACATTCTTTATCGACATTTACAAGATGAAATTAGGAATTTATTATATTGAGTTTAAACGTAAAAAGTATTAACAAATTATAAAGAAATATCACAAAAAAGAGGATCAATTACTAATAGTTCAGCCTATTTATATTTGCATTTCTATATGAACAAAAAGATTTTATTGTTTATTGTTATACAGATGACCCAATCATCTTCAATTATAATAATAATTCTGTAGATAAACCTATTATTTCATTTTATCCTAAAAGTTTAAATTTAACTCTAACAAATAAAAGTAATAATCAATCTGAATTTTTAGATATACAACTGAAAATTATAGATAAAGTATCTAGTAATATTTGTTATAAAAGATAATCTGTTAATTTTCAAGTTATTAAAAATCCATTTTGGAACAATAATATTTATATATGTTCATTTATAGAAATGTAATTATAAATTACACTTTAACAAGATCTTAGAAACGCAAATGTCAGGCAAAATAGGAAGTTTTCTGAAAATTGCTAGGAAAATTATTACCCTATTATTTTTTAGAAAAATATATTTACAGCTTGGCAATTATGCAAAAGATAAATTATTGGTTAATTTTCTTAAAATTCTGTTTTACATTTTTTTTATATGTAATTTAAAATGGTAAATATTGGATAAACTTTTTAAAAATTTTATTACAAAATACATTTGTTCTAAAGAAAAGTGCTTTTCTTTTTCTTTAATAGAGGTCATACCAGTTATTTAAAAAAATTTAATTTTGATTAATATATTTTGATTTTTTTTCATTATTTTTAATTAATAATTTACTTTCTTGTTTGGCAAAATGAAGAAGAAAATGAAGGGGAGGATAATTTTAAAATTTTGTTTTATATTTGCATACTATATTTGTAATCTAATGTGTCGCATTGATGCTAATCATTTTCAAAAATAGGCTTATGGTTGGACATGGGTATTACAGTAATTTAGAATAATCTTACATTATTTTTATATAAATTTTTCAAACATTCTTACGATTGCGATTTTTTTTCAATATAATAAACTTTAAGCGTTTAAGTTAGAATTATCATCTTTAAGTAATTTTTTTTTTCCAAATGAATTTTATGAGCTGTTAGTATCTCAATTTAATTTATTTTGTTGTTAACCATTTTTCAAAATGGTCAACAATCAAAAAATGTTATCACCAGATATTTCTAGCACAGCTGTCGGCTTTGATACAAATGAAGAATTTCATTCGTTATTAACGGCCTGTGTTGGTTTCTTTGTTGTTTTAAAGTGTGTTATCAGTGGCTGTTTTTTAGTTTCTCAAGTTGTTTATATAATTTTTAATATCCTGATAATCAAAACTTAATATACGTTGAAATTTTACAGCACGCTCTATGGCAGGATTATAAATAAGAAAATGTTCCATACTCGTAGCAAATTTCAAGCCCTCGCGAATTAAATCAGCTGTTAGTAGCTAAACTTCATCTTCGACTTCGTCTTTATCGATTTCTTTATTATTATAAATTGTCATATAAATTCGATCAAATCATTCTCATCCAAAGGGCTATCTAACATTAATTCTAGGATGCCAGTCGATTGCATGTTGTGAAAACCTTCGTCACCAATTGCATTTGATAGAATTATAATTTCAGAAGACACCACTGATTTTTGTAATACGAAACTTCCGCTTTTGACGCATGCTGGCAAATTTTTTTTCCCACAAAAAGCATTTAAGGTCGATTGGCGCAATTGTTTGATGGTAAAGCAAGCATGCGCATAAATCCATACAAAAGAAGCATAGAATCCTTAATTGTAAACTTTCTCCACGTTTCCACAGCATTCAAATTTCTTTCTTCCACTGAGTCTAAGATATATTTAAACGTTTGTTTTATGTGGTATATTTTAAATTCTGCTTAAAATACCCTGATAGAGTGCCTGAATCAAAGAGGTGGTATTAGGAGATAAAAACAGCATTAAAATATTTGGGAAAAAATTTGAGAGATTCGTGTTTTAACGAAAAATTCGTGTAAAAAAGTATATTGGGGAAGCGTGTTATTTCAAAATCGTGTAAAAAAGAGTTGGGTGTATATATATGTGTGTGTTTTAATAAGAATTAGGAATCTTTTTTCTCTTTCTTATAAGACAACTGAAAAATGGTAAAAGTTTACTTAAAAAATCTCAAAAGCCTTTAATTAGAATATCTTCATAATTTATTTTTATGTTTGATAGTAGTGGTTTTCGATACTAAGCGAATAGGAAAACATTTTTTTTTCTTACATAAAAATCATTTTTCATTAGTTTTGCTGAATTCATTATTCAAGGTATTGCCCTCAAACTTTTAAACTTCAAATAATTTATTCTAAAAAGAAATGGTTTTAAATAGTCGGTACAAAAATAGTTATGACACGTCTCAGCACTTTAGTCAGTTCTATAAGAGAGTTTTATTATTTTGCATTTAAAACAAAATAGATATCTATTTGTACATTACATTTAACAGCTGCTGAATACATTCTCATCAGTTATCAAAGTTCTTAGCGATCAAAGGAATACTTTATTTAATTATAATAACTGTAAATTTTCGAATTATTATCATATACATATTGCACATTTTCAAAATAACATCAAGAAAAATTAGCGTCTTGTTTCACTAAACATTAGAAGACACAAGGTACAATAACAGAAAACTGTTCACTATGTAATACTTTCTCAACTTATTTAACATTTACGTAGTTCCGTACATTAGCATATTGCTGTCGTATTATACCTTTCCAGAGAAAACAAGCCATTTAAGCGGTTACTAAAGTTTTTAATAAATTATTCATGAATGCCAATATTCTAGATTTTGATTCGGTATTTTAGCAATCATTCATAGGAAATTTCTGACTAATATTTTACAATGGCACGATAAGGTATTACGTATGCGTGTTTATATACATACTTCTATAAAAATGTTAAATTTGAAATGTACATATATTTAGTTTTTCGAATCGTTTGAAATTTAGCGGTGTCGTACTAGATTCTTTAGTCGTTATTTTAACTTTGTGTAATTCTATGCATTTTTATGTCTGTGTTTTATTTGCAAAATTTGCATACACAAGTTTTCATCAAGTAAGAAAATAAATATTTTCAATTATTTAACTTTAACGTTTATTTGAATATTCATGAACAACTGTTTAGTTTTGTATATTGCACACCGTGTTTGTTAATTTCCTACAGGAGGTGATATGTTACTGCATACTTTGCTTTCTCCCTTTCTCGTTCTTATTTTGTGTTTTCAATTACATTTTTGTTCCATTAATTATTTTGTTTTAAAAGATTTCTTTGTGTTTACATTGTTTTTTTTTTATAATTGTTTAAAAATGATTTTACTTTTGCTTTTAATCTAATTTCAAATGTATTTTGGGTTTTTTTTACCGTTTTTTAAATAATATATCTTATTGATGGGGATAGTTTGGCCAATAATTTTAGAATAACCTAGCCTGAAAGGTCTGCAGCTTGTATCCCTTTTAAATATATTATTTTCCGAGTTTTTCCCTCAGTTTTTTACATTTCCCTCCAATAACTATATTTTCCTGATATTTCTAGTATTTGCCAATTTATTTTTCAATTAATTCACTTTCTTTTAGAATTTTACGCAATTTTTCTTAAGATAGCTAAATTTGAACATATCTTTTTTTATATTTTTCTGTCATGTTTTATACGTTTATTTTTATGGTTTGGTAAATGTCTTCTTTCTCATTGTTTCAGTGGTGATTATGTACATGTGTTTTTTAAATTTAAATACTGGCGTTTAATTACATATAACTTTCAAATATTATACATATGTCTATGTATATAATCCAAGCGTATAATCTGCAGTACCCGTGCGTTGTTGCGTATTACAAACCAAGTTTCATTTTATGTCTCAATAATTTCTTGTTTAAAAATTTAATCAATTGCTTTTTGATTCAACATTTCACATCGTCTATAAGTTTTCAGCACTGAATTTTTAGATGATGTGAGTAAATTTTATAACTATTCATGCGTATAATTTAAAGCTATATTGAATGGTTGGTAAAGTTGTAGTTGGTAAAAATATGACTTTTATTTCGATTAAACGTCACACTTAAAAACACGAGAGTTATTGAGACAGAACCTCATTACTTTGATTGTGATTGTTAATTAATGTCGTACTGAAAAGCAACACGAGGGCTATTGGCAACGAACCTCGTAAATCTGATCATCAGTCAAGTGACGAGGGTTACGCCTGAACTGGCGCCTCCATCTTTGAGCTTCCACAGCATGATAACGGAAAGACTTGCGGTCTCGACAGATGTATGAGCCCCGCTACTGCGAGTCTGCGACCTTGACCTCCAGGTTACCGCGGCCCCTTCATTATTTTAAACCACGATTAATGACAAAGAGACATCTAATTTGGTTCCACAAGGAGGACTATTGTGCCCCATTCCGTTTATCGAATGGTATAGCTCCGTTTTTCTAAAGGACAAATCTTTAGTGGCATAAGGGGACTCGAACACGTTGCTCGATTTAAACATCGTTGTACAGGATCTCGCAATCCTGACCAATTCGGAATCATAGTTATAATAGAGTCAATAAAATACAGAGACTTTTGAGTTTCCGATCATTGGTTGACACCAACCCCATGTTTTAGAGCAGAATAATAGACAAAGGTGTTCTACAAAAAACTTAATACTCGATTTACCGCACTGCGATGTAGAAATATATAGACTGCTTATTAACACAGAGCTTACAAGCTACATAACAACTATAGGCGATGGATCTCGTAACACTGAACGATGATCAAATGACGAGAACGCAACCAGAGCTATCACTCCACTCTCCAAACTTCCACACCACTCAAAAGTGAACATTTGAAGCTTGACAGATTTAGAATGCATCAGTCAAGCTACACGACAGAACTTTAGTAGCATCAGAATTCGAGCGCACGTCTCGATTGATACAACAATGGCTATGAGCTTATGACCATGACCACTCGGCAACCGTGGCCGCTAGAGTGATGTGGAAGTTTATAGACAAAGAGTAGCAACCCTTTTCCGCCCTCACTGTTAAGTGAAGGTTAAAAATTATACAATTTTAATTGCTTGCTATGTGGCACTGAAATATTGTTAACATACTTGAATTTATCACTTTAATTTAAGAATTATTAACCTTATTTATAATTTGTAATTTTATTAACCTTATTTTTAATTTATAATTTTATTAACCTTATTTATAATTTATAACTTACTAATTAATTTATAACTCAAGTATTATTAACTTACTTAAATTCACCGCCTTCAATAGTATTAAGATATACTATATGGTAAATTTAAATAAATGCGTAAATAGTATCACTATTGATTTTAAAGAAAATAATAATTCTAAAGTTACATATAATTTTGAGGAAGAACTTTAAAAAGAAAATACTAAATATATTTCAAGTATACTTTTTATTAGAATAACTAAAGAGTAGGCAGTTCTCTTACTTCTCCAAACAAAATCTGCATAAATAACAAGCTTTTTCCCGCTATTCTATTACGCATAAGTTTAGGAATTTAAAATAACGGGAGGAAAAGAAGTTAGGAAACTGGAAGCCCCGACATTTCTCTCATAAATTCCCGTCTCCTTTTTTTAAATCGTGAAGTTACTTTAAACCCACGACGGGGAAAGTGAAATCTTTTTCGGATTAAATAAGCCGAGAAAGATTTAAAACTTTCACGGGAGCGCGAGAGAGTAAAAGCACAAACTGCGAGACAGAATTATAATCACCGAAAGAAAAAAAAAGTATATATATATATATATAGCAGGAAAAGAAAAGGAAACTTGACAGACTTTACTTTATGCAAAGAAAAATCCGAATTCGAAAGTTTCGTTCGCGTAAGCAAAATTGTATTCTAAAGTGGAACTCCGGCGTAGGAAATCGCAAATAAATCTCGAGAAAAAAATTAATCCTTCCCAGAAGAGAGAGTACATACATAAAATAAAGCGTTTACTCGCAAATATATTAAAAAGTCACTGAAGAAATAACAAAATCTAGTAAAAAAAGGAACTGGGGAAAAAATTGATAAGAAAAATCGAATGGGTACCGCGCCGCAAGCTGTTACAATACGTCCGAATTCTGTCGCAAAGAATAAAAAGCGAT
Organism: Nephila pilipes; assembly: GCA_019974015.1. Classification (NCBI taxonomy): domain Eukaryota; kingdom Metazoa; phylum Arthropoda; class Arachnida; order Araneae; family Nephilidae; genus Nephila; species Nephila pilipes. The sequence goes on from BMAW01091113.1 coordinate 327,247, forward strand.
ATGGAAGAACAGGAAAAACAGAAATTTTTCACAGACAAGTGAAAGAATATATATTTACTCGTGTTTTTCTTTTTTTTTTTCTTACTTCCTGTTTCGTTATTTTTTTTGCTCTTCCGAATTTTAAAATTAATTCCTTATTATTATGACGTTTGAGAAGGAATGTTTTGTGGAAATGGGGGGGTTATGAAAAAGAATTATTTTTTGTGGTTAAGAATATATGTGAATTGCGATGCAAATTTTTCAATGCTCTCCTAGTATTTGTCACAATGACTTTCGAACTGGAGAAGAATTTCAAAAAATTTAAGATGATTACGACTTCGGTTCTAGAAGTTTCTAATGGAAAATATAAGGTGTCTTTATAGTTAGTACCTGTTTGCTGTGAAAATGGTATCTATCAGAGAACAAATTTTAAAATCAATTTTTAAATTTTCGGATAATATGCAATGAAATGACTTTTATATAAAATGAAAAAGTTATATTAGGAACTAATAATCAAATGAAGTGGTTAAACAGGCGGCAAAAATAAAAAAAAAATGATTATATGGTAGAAAAAGTGTGTGTTTGTGGACACATTCACAAAATTAAATCACATTTTAAATCGTCAAGCGACTATAGATCTACTTTGTATATATTTGATTATAATAATAAAACATATAATACACCAAGTATATGATGTAGCATTTAAATCGAATTTTTCTAAATTCTACATAAAACTGAACATTATTTTGATAATTAGATTCTTAAAAACGTAGACGGTCGAATAATCTCGCGTATTAAGAGAATTTGAAAATAAATTAGTTGATAAACTTCGTTTTTACAGAACAATAAGTTTAGAATTTCAAGAAGAACGAAGAAAAACGCTTTTAACGAAGTAGAATGACAAAAACAATTTACAGAAAGCCGCAAATGCGTTTTTTTTAACTCTCGAGAAAGAATTTTTTTTAACGAAAAATGGTTCAATTATAGAATTCAAGCTAGATTAACAATATTCTTAAATTAAAATGGAGATAAGATTTTTATTCTCGGAATATAGAATAAAATTCTTGAATTATTTTCCTCTTTTGTGTGAATCATTTATTAAATAAAATCTTTTCTCTGCTTTCAAATTGTTCTTTGTTTTAAAAATGATGGATTTAGTACAATAGATAATATTTTATCATAATGTTAAAAATGTTTACTTTTGTTATTGATAAGGTAATTACATTGAACAGATTCGAATTAGGCAGTAATATTTTTCTACGAATTCCATAGATTTTTATCACTTACAAAACAGAAATATATTAGAGATTAAAACATCCTTGAACAAATCCATTTGAGCAAAAATTATTATTATTTCCTATTTTAGTTTCTAAAGTTATTTAAGAAGATTCTATAAATTGGTCTGAAGTGCATCTGCTACCGAAGTTATTTAAAAATTTCTTATGGTTGCTTAAGAAAACAAAAGTTATGCTATGCTAAAGTTTGCGCCGGAACTCAATTGACTTCAAACAAACGAAATTGATTGGTTGGTTGGTTTTATACACGTCGCATTAAAAGGTACAGGAGGCCTGTTGGCAGTGGACCTCGTCATTTTGATACGATGACAACAATTGAGCAGGCTCTTCCGTCTTCTAACTTCCACACCACGTCAAAGGGAGAACTATGAGCCTAGACAGATTTAATGTGAATCAGTCTCGGCTGCACGGAGGGTCAAAAGTGGCCTCAAGCCTCGGACCCCCGACTCAACGAAAACCGCCGGTTGCGAATCTGCGATTATAACCATTAGACTGTTGTGGCCCGAAACAAACGAAGACAATTTATATAATTTCGGGCAATGGAGGTAAAAGAGAAAGGGGTTTCACTTACATCCATGCTAATCTGCATAATGTTGAGCGATTTGATAGGAAACGAATATGGCGTCAACATCAGTAGTTCGGTGAATTTACATAAAGAAGAGAGCAACAATTACATAAATCTTATCTAAAGGGGCTAGATTTAAAATAGAAAAAATGAAATAAAATAAATGCAATTTTACCATAATACCGAAGAGCTAATAATAGACGGAATCATTCACCTCACATCAAATGACTCAGATCAATCGTTAAGAATGATTCAGGGCATTTTAATATTTAAAAGTATCAACATTTATTCGCTATTCAATTTAGCGTTGTGTACAAGATACTACTCGTTCAAATAGAACAAAAGTAAGAAATTATGTTAGTTGAAATATTTACAATAATAATAGCTAACGGATAACTGAAGAGATACAGCTCGTATTAGAAAGTTACCAAGCTAGTATGGAACACGGAGACAAAGAACAACTGTCTAGTAACCCCGTAAATGTACATCCAAGCATGATTCGAGCATTCCAAAAAACGGCCAATTAAACTCAGGTTAATTGTGTAGCGTGAACGATTAACCTATTGTAGTTTCGAGATGTCTTCTACTTGTGCAGAATTAACTAAGCAGGTCCCGGGTGTCGACGATGAGAAGGAAATCCGGACAGGTACAGGAGGAAATTAAGAGTTAAATAATTGGAGAACACTAGTGGGATCACCAAAGCAAGCTAATTGTTATCCTCTTCTTCTGATAGCTTCGCGGGTTTCAACACCAATACCACATATGTGAGCATGTACTCGCAGTTAGCACATCTGCACGCATGCAGAAATAGGTTGTTCTAATGTGCCGCCTCATGACAAAGAGGGAAGGTTGCAAGCAGTTCGAAGAGGGCCAACACAATAGAATGGTAAAATCGAAATGGTTGTAATTGATATATGGATTGAAACACACCTTCTCTTCGACTCAAGACCAAAATGGCTTCAGAATACAATAAATGAATAAAAATAGGAAATAAAGAAAAAAAAATCGATAACATCAGATTTATATTGGTTTACAGTAAAGTAACATGGTGAACAAAAATTATTGTGTTTTATACGAGAGAAAATTATTAAGAACGTGTGTATTAAGACATATGACGTTGCTAAGGCATGTTGGTGTTACAATTGAGCTGCCATAAACAAATTTGACAATGATTCATAGGTTTTTGATTTGGAGGACATTTCAGTGAGTCGTGTGACTGGGTTGCACCAAAATGGAAATATTACGGTATGGTTCAGTGAATCGCATCTTGAATTTGGTCCAGAAAATGTGAAAGGAGATAAAAGCGAAATCGTGAATTCTATTTATAAGGACTCTTCGTCACCTATGATATAGATTAGATTTTAGTTAGATATAGATTAAATAAATTTAAACATAGTCGAATATTAATTTTTGATTGGTAGCGCTCTGGACTCCCTGAAGATGTGGTTACCGATGAAATCATTGGTCAAATTAACGTTGAGTCTCACTCATGGAAGAAAGGGTAAACGAAGGTCATAAGTGTATAGGGGACGGTAATTAATATTTTACGAGATAATTTGGCGATAAAAAAGTTATTGGCTCGTGGAGACCGTGATAGCTTTCCCTGGACAACAAGTGGGTGCAGCCTCAAATTTAGAAACCGTATTTGGAACAATTTAAGCAACGTCCGAAGGACTCTTTGCATCGAGTTGTCACCGTCGACGAGATCTGGATTGATCACTATACACTAAAAATCAAGCAACAATCAAAACTATGAGTTGATTCCGATGAATCTGTTCCAAAGAAGGTGAATACAGTTTCACCGGCCGATAAAATAATGGTGAATAAATTTTTTTGCGATGCAAGAAGGCATCATACTTATGAGTTTCTTAGAAAAAGGAAAAACAATCACTAGATAAGCTTGTGACATTGGGCTATCTGCGGTTTCTCTTCACTAACCTTGGGGACTTTTAATTGAGATTGATTGCTTTCGCTAAACAACCTTTACCCAACCAAAAATGAAACGTGAATGTGTAGATAGAAAGCAGGTAGAAATGAAGTGAAGCGGGAGATTTAGGAAATATATAAACTCCGACTGAAAGTCGCGATAGAGAGGTTGAAGGAGGAGTTGAAATAGAGGTTGATGTAGGTGGTTGGATTAAAAGTTGAGTGATTCAAGAGATTTAGTTATTCCAGTGTTCAACAATTGTTCCAGAGTCTGAGTTGCAGTCGAAGAAGGTTTAGTGGTAAGAGTCTGTTAGATTATTACTGGTGGGTTGAGTTTGTTAATAAACTCCTTGCCGGGAGAGCATTAATAATTGTTGTTATAGTGTCTCTTTGATTGATTTATTGGATCATCGTGCTTAATCATTGAATTTAGTTATGGCACAAGAGGCAGCCCGGAATGGGCAGGCGTTACAAGCTTAAAATGAGTTATTGGATTTTTTCAACAAGAAATTGAATTAGACATTGCCCCATTTGGAGAAAAAAGTGATTACCCATGACAACACACCAAAATGTTCTTCTGGAATTGTTGTTGCCATATTGCACGAGTTGCTCCCCCACTCTCCGTAAATTACCGGTCTGGCTCCCTGCGATGTACTTTACGAGCCACCCTCGAGCAGGAGTTTTACAAATAGACAGAACGAAAATAGTATTGAAAAATAAACAAAATAAATAAATAACTATTCCACAGAATGTTTGCTCATCATAAAATAATTAGAAATAAGCACTGTTGCTCATGAAATGAAATTAGTTTGAAAGTAGTGAGGGTTACATAATGATATTTTTGAATTAATAAGGATATCGGAAAGAATAATTGTATTTTTAACAAAACATTGTCGGTTATTAAAGTTGCAGACATCATTCCGTCAATTTGATCTTAGAAATACAGAGACCAAAAACACATTTACACATCAGTTCGTACAAAATTAATTTATATTTTTCTAAATTACCGCTACTAGGGATTTTATGTGTGGGTGCCCTTATTTAATTTCAAAGACTTACAACTACTTAATAATGAAACCGTATCGAAGTTCAATAACCACAGGATTCCACGAGGGTAAAAACGTAATTTTCTGCTCTCTTCATGATTAGAAGGCTTTCAGAGATGACATCAGTAATTATAACCATAAAAAACATAAATGTGAAGTTTGAAGATAGCAAAGATAATGATGCACGGAACCATTAAAATTGAGAAAAATTAAAACTAACTGACTTTGTGAGGAGTAGAATACTTTAATTAACTCTAAATGAGCAGTTAATTGGATACCGCGATGACAGGAAACGGTTTTAATTGCTGTTTGAAAAACTCTTGCTCTTTTAACCGATGATCGAGTGTGAAGTACTTTAAAAGCTACTTTTTTTTCTCATTAAAATAAATGGAATTCTGTTAAGGTTAACGAAATCACTTATTAATAATAATAATTCGACTTTAATTGCAATTACGGTGATTCTGTTTAACCAAATCGTAATTAAAAGACTCCTATAAAAACTGCGGAGGATTAGTTCATTTGATTATATTGGTTGATTCCCTCATTGAAAACCCGCATATATTTTTAAAAATTATCTATATTTAGAAAAGATATAACTAAAATAAATAATTGAAAACAATTTTATCATGACGGAGAACACGCAAGAGTGTTTCGCTTCACAACAACCATAGAATTAAAACAATTCTTTCGTTATCAGACTTAATGTATAATTGTAGCTACTTGTAGTTCTTTGTAAAATGATCTGAGAAAGTGATTAGAATTTATATCAATTTACTACTATATCTTTCTAATCAAGTTCGAAAGTTCAAATTCCGATTTTTCAAAAGACTTATGGAAATATTGTGCGGGTTGTTGCACATTTAATACCACTAAAGTCGAAACTTTTTAGAATGTACAGAAAAAAAAATCAGGATTTTTGATTGATTCTTTATTAACCTCGCATTTAAAAGCACCACAATGACTTCTAATGGTAGATCTATTAATTTTGAGCCTCGGTCAAGTGACGAGGAAGATACTCGAGCTGGTCCATCCCTCTCCAAATTTTCATTCTACGCCAACGGGAGGACTTTAAGCCTCGACAGATTTAACGTGCATCAGGGCTCGAGTCCTCGACTCGATGTAAAAAACGTCAGCCGCGAGTTCGCGATCTTGATTAATAGGCTGTAACGGCTTTGAAGAAAACTGGAAGTGAAAGACTTGTTTGAACTTTAATAACCGTCTGTTGTTAAGCACTAGAAAGTTGGAAGTTAATAATCAGTTGAATATAGATCGACCACAATGAGAGGAGCCATGGATCTGCTTCCTAGGTGAACAAATTCCTTTTATAACATGGAGAGGCAGAGAAAACTAAGGAATCTATGAGACTGCCAAATGACGTCTGCTTTCCAGGAATATTTGTCGAGAA
>BMAW01091113.1:336212-352023 GCA_019974015.1 Nephila pilipes
CTCGGGAGTTATTGATTGATGTGTTATGTAAATTAGGGGAGGGGTGCCAGCTCAGGTGTCGTCCTCGTCACTTAATCGAGGTTCAAAATTACGAGGTCCGTCACCAATAGCCTTCGTGTTGCTTTTAGTGTGACGTTAGTTAATAAAACCAATAAATTAACCTTATTAAAGTAAGTTCGAGGTATACGACTCCGAGGTGACCAAGAGGTATATCGCGTTTGTCTCTCTCATGTGGTTTACCTTCCTTGGTAAATACGGATTAGGTACACCTGGGAAGCACTAGCAATCTTTCAGTAGAGAACTTTCCCTTCTCAATATCCCAACCTCCTTAATCATAAAATTTACACAATAATTATGCCCTATGTCATAAAATCTATTGTTATAAAGCTCTAACGGAACAACATTATTACCAAAACAAAGCTTTGCTCAAAATATTAAAAAAATATTGGTTTTTAAATATTCCAGAATCTTTCAAATGTGAATTGATGTAAAGAGGTTAGTTCACAAGTAAATTTCCCTGAAATAAATGTCACAGGGGATATGCGGGCAGTATCATTCGAGCTGTCCACATTGTTCCACAATATGACAGCAATTGAAAACAGGAAGCATACAGAAAGGGAAAATCCAATCTTCATTTTTTTTACTAACTCTGATATGAAAAATGAAAATTCTGTTGGGAAGCATAAAAAGAAATAAACTTCCATAGTAGTAAATCCAATCTTTAGAGTAATGTTCCGTTTCTACGATTTTCAGAAACTGATGAGAAGGATAAAGGAAAAAAATGAGTATAATTTTAACTCTGTAACTTTCTTTACATATACTGGATGCACTAAAGACATTTCTCAATTTATGACCCATCTCGTCATTTCAACCTCCTTAACTATAATAACACCAACGTCATAAAGTTTATTAATAAAAGTTCTAACTATACGATGGTAGTTAATAGGGAAATTTTTTTCTAAAAACATATTGACTTTCAAATATTTTTATATCTTTCAAATGTGAAATGATTTAAAGAAAAAAATCCAAATAAATTTTCTTGAGATAAATGTCATAGAGGATGCTCGATCTATTTATACCGCCTCACAATCTGACAGTAATTAAAAACTGTTTGTTTATATATATATATATAAAAAAAAGAAAAATTCCATCGTATCTTTTTTTTTTATTATTAACTCTGCTAAGAGAAAAGAGGAAAAATCTATTTTAAAAAAGAAGAAAAAAAAAAATTGCCTTCCATAGCAGTAAATCCAAACTTTAATGTTCCATTCTCAGAAACTGATATCAAGGATTAAGGGTATATCTACAACTTTCTTTACAGATATGCAAAGCACTAGCGCTCTTCCTCTATTTTTAAATTCCTACTATTAGCTCACACTCTCCCTACATATACCTTGTTCAAACTTTCAATCAATGATAAAATATTTTTTATTCATCCACTCAAGTTCAAATACATTTTTTTAAAACTTGTTGAGGATGACACTTGATTTTGATACAGTTTTTTCAAATATTAATTCATTTAATTAAATTTAATTGGTTAAAATGCAGTTTAGTCCATCCACTTGGCGCGATTTCAAAAATCGCCAAACTTGACGATTTTTTTGGCTGAACGTAAAGTCCGCGAGGCGGACCAGGGTAGTCACATTTGGAAAAATACCGACCAATAATTCCTGCACCAAGGATGGTTGGGCTAAGCTGCATTTCAACGATTTAATTTACCGGATGAATTAAGAAACAAGCCAATGCTACTATATCATTTGTCTTACAATGGCAAAGTTTGTAGAGCGTCGGCATTGAATCTTCATGCCGTTGGATCTAATCTCGTCGGAGCATAAATTTTTTTAATTTGATTTTCAAATAATTAATTTTAGTTTTATATGGGAGAAAAGAATTTATCTTATATAAGATATTTAGCAGGATATAAATTTAGGAATAAATACCGTCAGTGACGAAGCGTGTAGATCGCTGGAAATAAATTTCTTTTGCCACTTAATATTGCGATTCTGTCATATGTATATACATTTTTATATTAATTGTAATTATTTAATAAAAAGTAACTAAAATAAAAATTCTTTTTGTTGATCTAAATAGGAATTGACTTTTTTAAAAAAAATTTATGTTACTTGTTGACCTTCAGCTTGTCATTCCAACCTCCCCAACTCTAAACATTTAAACACAACATTTAAATCCATCGTCACAAAATCTGTTTAATAAAAGAACTCTAACCGAACAACAGTATTTCCGAAGGAAAACTTTGCTCAAAGTATTAAAAAGTATTGGCTTTCAAATATTTCTAAATCTTTCTTATGTGAATTGATGTAAAGAAGAAAATCCAAATAAATCTTGCTTGAGATAAATGTCGCTGTGCAAATGCAGGTAATATCATTTCAATCTATTCACATAGCCCCACAATCTCACAGCAATTGAAAACAGGTAGTCTGCAGAAAAAAACGGAAAATTCCATCTTTCTTTCTTTACTAACTCTGATTTGAAAAGAGAAAATTCTGTTGAAAAGGAGAAAAAAGAAATCAACTTCTATAGCAGTAAATCCAACCTTTAGTGTAATGTTCGATTTCTACCATTTTCAGAAACTGATAACAAGGGTGAAAGAGAAAAAAGAGGTATACTTTTAACTCTGCAACATTCTTTACAGATAGTTTAGATTCGGTTTATAGAGAAGTAATGGTAAGAAATAAACGTAAAGGACTTCCGACTTGAACTGCCTATTTATCAACCGTACTTAGAAGTACCACTTATTTCAAAATCCTATAAAACTAGTTTTATTCGTGTTATTTTCCTTCGAGATAATACAAATCAATATTTTATATTTATTTTAACTTCACCCAATGACAATAACATGTGCAATAATAAATGAATAATTTTTTTATTATTTTTTTTCTCAAATTCCTTACCAACGTTTTTGCTGGTTTGAGGTTCGAAATAGCGATCTTTTCAAGTAAGAGGAACATTATTTTCACTAAAAACCTGTTTTCAAATGCTGGAATTGTTTTTTTTTATTTGAACTAATCTAAGAATGTGATATTTCGATCGAGTTAAGGAGAGTAATTTTTAGAATTATTTTTAATCAAGTATATCAATGGCATTTGAAAATAACGTCAATTTAGAAATGAAAAGAGAATTGTCGATATTAGACATTTCCTGCTATATGAACTTTACATTCGGATTATTTATTCTTTCATACGTTTCCTGATGAGATATGGACAATTTTTAAGAGAAAAATATATCCTCAAATTTAAAAAAAAACAACAACTCAAAACTTTTTAGGGGAAAAACAAGAAATAATTTAAAAGTAAAAGAATTTTAAAAATTCCTTCAGATACTGTGTTGTCAAAAGATCGTGAAAAAAAAAATATTTTTACTGCTCTGAGTTTTACATTAAAAAAAAAACCAACATACAGGTAATTCAAAGGGCATTAAAAATATCAGTAATATCGGGTGGGGGGAAATGAAAAAAATTTAGAAGTTATCTGCAGTGACTGTATTTTCAAAAGAGCGAAAAGAAAAGTATTTTTACTGCTCCGAGTTTGTATTAAAACTTAAAAAAAAACCATACAGGTAATTTAAAGGGTAATAATAATATCAGTAATATCGGGGGGGAGGGTGAAAAAATTTAGAAGCTTTTTATTTATCGCTTAGCTAAAATGACAAAAAAATAATCCATATTTCCTTGATAAAAAACTTATCTTAGAATCATCTACAGTGACCGAATTGGTTTTAAGCACAGAGTAGTTTTTATGAACGATACTTATATATATATATATATATATATATATATATATATATATATATATATATACTGAAAATCTATGAAAGAATAATTTAAAATATTTAAAAAGACAAAAAGACAGAAAGAAATGTAACAATGAAAGAAAAATAAATGAAAATATGGAACCCAGCAAGTCAAAAAGCAATATCGGGCTGAGGACCGATTAAGCGGGGTTAAACTAGTTTAATGGTACCAACCTTCCCCCTTTGCGACCTGGTAGGCTGAATTAGGAAATACAAATTGCAAAAAAGTTCATGATTAAAAGATGCAAACAAATTCAGCGATAAAATCTACAAAAATAAAATCTATAATTCCTGGTAGGCTGAATTGGGAAATCCAAATTGCAAAAGAGTTCAATGATTAAAAAATGCAAAAAATTTTTCAATGATAAAATTTACAAAATAAAAACTATCATTCTAAAAATTATCAACAGATCAAAATATAAAAATTACTTACAAAATTCAAAGAAATGAAGATTCAAATATGTGAGTAGTAAGATGGAATTTTCTTTAAGCTTCAAGATGTATATCAAATACTCAAAATGAAAAAATATAACACATCATCACCATATAAATTGAAAAAAGATTTAAATCATTGTTTGATTGGTAATAAAATGTAAAAGGATGCAAACAATTGGTTGGTAATAAGTTGTATGGTAAAGGAGTAAAACGGTCCAGAGAGTGAGTAAAAATGTAAGCTGTGTAAATGTAAATAAATAGATTCTTCACGGCTAGACCACTAACAAGCCGACTTTGTGGACCTATTGTTGTGTGATGGATTTGAAATTGGATCACGATTCGCAAAGATGTTTAATATATTTGTGATGTATATAAGTATTTAAGAAATTTATTGGATAATCATGATCCAAACAGTTGTTGAAGAATTTTTTAATGTTATTAAATTTGTCTATTTTATGTGTGGTTAATTTGTTATTACGTAATAAAAAGCCCAATAAAATATTCCTATAAATGGATCTGTGTAGATTACTGTTCCAAATATATATATATATATATATATATACGGCACTTATAATGGACTATCAGTAACTATTTTTAATAGATTAATTAAATTTAATTCTGATTAAGTCTATTCGATCGTTAGTTTAAATTTAAATTAAAAAATTCGATTAAACAAATACATTTTTGTTAATTTTTTTAAAAAAAGCAATTAATTTTTATTTTGAAATTGTATTAGTTTGGATTTCGCATGAATAGGAACTCACGCGAGAATAAGCATCTGTAAATTAAATCATAGTTTAATTTCTTAAAAAATTAAAAATGCATATCATTTTTCTAAAATTTTACTTATGACAGTAAAAAAAGAAGTGCAGAAAATTTTTAAAAAATTAGGAAATGATGATTTTTAAAAAAAAAAAAAAAAAAAAAAAACGAAAAAGGGAAGGCAAGAAAGTAACAATTTTGAATACTGTTAAATTTATTTACTTTAACACCAGCGCTTCAAATAGTGGATTTGTTATTTATGAACTGTTCTAATCAGTACGACACAGCTTGACATGAAATTATTTTTTGGAGTCAAACAATAACGTCACAGTTTCCTTTTCTCCCCCTTTTTGGTTTTTTTTTTTTTTTTTATTAAATCGGATATACCTGTATACATGTGTCTCACAAAAAAGTAAACTTAACCTAAATTATTTTTTGCAGTTAAACAATGTCATTTCACAGTGTTTTTCACGAATTTGAACGTACGAGTACATTTATCACAAAAAGAAATAAATTAAAAATGTGATGAAAAACAAAGCAAATGAATCACGTTTTAAAACAAAAATATTTGGAGCTTAACTTAGACCAGACAAATGAAGTCTCGCGCCAGTTTTAAGAATAATGACAAAATCAGAAAAACGGAAGGAAAAATAAATTACTACAATAAAATTAATTCACCAAAAAAGATTTCTGTTCAGTTGTTACTACAGTGTAGTATGAAAGTCATTCTCTATGCAAATAAAAAGAACGTTTGTTCATTCAAAACTTTATAAAAAATAGTAGTTAGTCTGTTATACGAAACACTTTTAGTCGAATAGCAAAAAAATTATAGTTTTGCAAATACAATCCACCTAGTAATAAAGTAATTAATAAACTGAAATAGAAAATTAGATTCCTTTTTTTTTGAAGAATATGAAAAAAATGTGTAATTAATAGATAAAAAAAAGTAATTTTGAAAATAAATAAATAAATAAATAAATAAAAAGAATATATGATATCGCGAAATGTAATATTTCGTGATATAGCATGCTTTATTTAAACTTACTGTATTTAAAAAAAACCCATCAACATTCTTCAGCATAAAAAAAGAACGCCATAGGAAACTGATTCAAATTCCGGAAAAGAACAAAACATAATTTTCTTCCTTAGTTTAAAAACGAAATTTGAAAACTTTCGAATGACCCCCAAAATTTTCCATCTTACCCTATCTCCCTTCCTCGAAACCCTGCAAAATTTCACAACCCCTCCCCTTTGGAAGCCTGTCAAAGTGAGATATGGAAGAATCATGTCTTTAATATCTATGATAATGAAGCAAACGCAATTTCATGTATTTCGTATGTCCTATAGTGAAAGGGAAAGGAGCCGGTTTTTCCCTCAAGTTCTTTGTCTACCGCTCACCAGAGAACGCAAATGCTATCGATTGGGTGCGAAAAGAAATACTTTTCTTGGGGATTATTATCTGCCGATAGGGAATAAGGAGGACTATTGTTTTCGATACGAAACACTTCGTAGGGATGTTAAGGTCATGGATATATTGCTGTTCTATGCGGTTTTATGATGGAGAGTGTTCTGGTTCGTTTTAGTAAGAGGTACTTGGAGGGATTTAGTGACTTTATTGAAGTAAATACACTGTTGAATGAAAAGAATATTTTTTAAAAACAGTCGGATAAAAAAAGAATTCGAGAAGGAGCAAAATACAACTCTATATTCTTTCGCTCAAAGGGGTTTCTTACAAAAAGTGGTAAACGAAAAAGAAAAATAACTATTCCAGTCTTGAGAGACAACATTATTTTTTGAAGCAGAATTGTAGAATTACAGTAACAATCTTTTTAAAAAATGCATTTCAATATAGTACATCTTACTTTTAATTTTGAATGCACAAATAATTTAAATAGTAGTCAGTTTTAAGTACAGAACAAAACACATTCAGATTGGAAGGTCACTATATATACGATTTGCTATGGTCATTTACTTCATGGCCAGCTATGTGACAGACGATATGAATGCCTTATTCAACAGGGTGATAAATTTAAAAGAGTACACCTTCATCTTTTGTGTTATCCACATCTATAATATAAGTAGAAAGACTTACAACATCATTACTTATTTAATATATCCCTATTTAATGCGAGCGTATCGTTTTTTTCACATTCTAAATGCGAAAACTCGTTTTTTAAACATAAATTCGCGTGAACCTCATTAGTAATTTTTAATCCGATTCTACACAAATGATTTCAGTAAATCGTCGGCTTCTTTCAAAGATTTTATTATTATTATTTTTTATTTTTGACACCTTATTTCGTAAGATTATGAATGGCAACAATAAAAATCGTCTGCATGAACTAATTCTTTGATTTCAATGAATTCCGAGGTGTACTTGGACATAATTCAAACTTTTATTGCTTCACTTGATACACAGAACAGTTACTGCTGGTTTCAGGAAGACGGAGCCACTCCACTCTCGTCAAATCTGACAATGAAAGCGCTTAAGGAATTCTTTGATGACCGTTTAATTACAATAGGTCTCAGGCCACCAAGGTCCCGAGACCTCCTCTCGTTAGATTTTTTGTGGGTTTATCTCAAAGATAGGGTTTTCCAAAGAAGTCCTGCAAATATCGGTGAATTTAAAGAAATCATAATTGATGAAATCTCAACAATTTTGCGAAGTATGTCAAAAATATTTTGTTCGATGTGATCATGTTTGCATTCAAAATAGTGGCGAATATTTTCAACATTTGCTGTAAGGAATGATAAATGCAAAATTTGAATTAAACTACGTTTTTCAAAATAAAATTATCACAGGATTAAGTAACATTGTGCGTCTCCATTTTTTTTCTGTTTTACCTCACAAATAAAGTTGTAACAGTCCAACAGTGTTGGAAATTGTATCCCACTCTTAAGCAAGGTTTAAACAATTATACTTCAATGTTAGAATAATTGTCACATCCGTCAGAGTCAAGGGTAATAAGAAAAATCAACGATTACTCTTTTAAATTGATCACCCCGTATTAATGCAATAGAAAAATAATGGCTTATTTACTTGAAACAAGGTCTCGAAATACTAAGATGGTGTGGAAGTTAGGACTGATTGTGATTGTTTATTAACGTCGCACTGTGAAACAACACGAGGGCTATTAGCGATAAACCTAATTTTGAGCCTCGGTCAACAGGCGAGAATGTACATAAGGTGGCACCTCCCCCTCTAAACTTCAACATCACACAAATGAGAGGACTAGGAACCTCGACCAAATTTAATGTTCATCAGCCCCGCTATGCTGCGGGTCTTTAGTGTCTCGGATCCATGACTCGAGGAAAAATTAAAATTTAATTATAAAATGAAGTATAAAAGCATTAATATTATATTTCATATTAAAATTTAAAAAAAAAAGATAAGATAATAAAGTGAAAGATAAGGTAATAAAGTATTTAATTTACTAAGCAGAAATTTTGTCTTTCCATAAATATAAATTAATACGACTGTTTGTGTTAGCGCTATTATGAAAATTTAAGTATGAAAGCCTCAATCAACAATACTTCTGACGGACATATATTTTACTGCATGAATACTGACGCGTATAAAACAATTCAACAAAACAATAATTTCTCTCTCCAGAACCTCACTACTAAAATTTATATGCAGTCCAGATTTTTAATTAGAGATTATTTTCAAGATCTTGAGTCAGCAAGATTGGCTGTTTATTCAACCATTGTTTGTTAGTCAAATTTTAAGAGTTGTTAAGATTTTTTTTTCTTATACAATTAAAAATAATGTTGGAAAGTGAAAATGTAACGCAGAAAATTCATATTTATGTTTAATTTATATTATCGCTCACTTTTGATATTGATACTGTAGCTCTCGTTTCACTTAACTCGCGGTTTAGTAACCATAGATCCAGACTATAGCGATTGTTTGGTTCGATTTTATTAACGTCGCACTAGAAGTAACACGAGGGCAATTGGATTGTGAATTCGGACCTCGTAATTTTGAACCTCGGTAAAGTGATGAGGACCACACCTGAACCGATACCTCCCTCTTTTAACTTCCACACCCCACCAATGGGAGGACTTTGAGCCTCGACAGATTTAACGTGCATTAGCCCCGGCTACATGGTGAATCTTTAAATAAGGCTGGAACCCACGACTCGAAGAAAGTAGCCGGCCGCGAGTCGGCGACCAGGATCGCTAAGCTACCGCAGCCACGCCTCGGCTTCCTCGAGTTACCGGGGTCTGACTATATATTAAGACCACGTGTCCATCGTACAGTTATTGAACAGCGCCCTCTATCTTTTCAACGTACAGCTGGCCAGTGGTCTTTTAGGACATCAAAATTTGACACACGTTATACAATACCATCTCAAATATAAATGTAACTTCAATGCAATAATAGATAATAAAATATAACAAGCATTGAATGTTTAATATCAAACTTTGTAAATCATAAAAATTATTTTAAAGGAAAATGAATTGAAATGCAGTTTTAGCTTAGTTCGGTTCTAATTAAGTACGCTTTATTAACTTCATTCTAAATACTCTTTACGACTACCAAAGGCTGATAAGTATTTATAAGTAATCAAATGCCATTTCGATGTCGAACACTTCGTAGAATTAAACTGCATGTTTGAGAAATCCAATCCATTTAAAATTGATTCATGAGAAGAAACATGCTAGTTACGCTTTCTATTCATGTGTATAGCCGTGTTGAAATCACTGGTTTTGAATCCTCAGATCTGTAAACCTTATTCCGTCACTCGAAACTTCATCAGTGGACCTTGTTTCAAGTATTGATTCAAAGGCAATACATTCAAGAGATTTTGAGAGTGAGGAAATGCTTTTAATTAGCTCAAATAAGGCATGAGATTCTCAAGAATGCATAATTAAGATGAAAATAATTTTGTCTAGACATAACGAATCTAATTTGTATTAGATGGACATAATTAATTTGCCCTTTGAAATTTAAATGTCATCTCGATTCGGTTATGGATTAATACAGAAATTCTATTTTGATTAAGATTTTTTTTTTTTTATATATGTTATATAAGCGATCCAGACTGTTTAATAGTGATAATTTATAGTATTCTTAATGAAAGTATAAAGTTTTCGTTTAGAGAATTTCATGCTCTTATTATTTTAGGGAAGTTTATTTATTTAATTATATGATTTTTTACTATTCCAGGAACAAAAAAGAAACACAGATTTTCGGCAAAATCACATTTTCTCATAATAAAATTTATAGTATAATTTTATATAAATATAAAATATTTTAAATAATGAAATACAAGTTTTAATTCCTTAATTTTATATTAATATTTTTTTCATTTTCATTTTTGTTTCTTTAAAGCGTTTTTGCACGCACGCACACACATTTACAACAGTAATTCAATTTTTTTCAGAAAATTGAGTAATGTAATGAACTTAAAATTGTCCCTTGGACAAAATGTAACACAGAATCAAAGAGATTTCCCCCACCAATTTCATAAAATCATATTACCACTAGTGTAACATTTATTAACTTATTAATATTCTATTTATAGAATAATAATTCCGTATTTTAGAACACCGAGGGAGAGATTTAAAACTTAGTTACTGGAACCAAATTTAATATTGAAGCAAATAGATTACTAATTTAGTCTTTCCCCCTTAAAACACTATTGAAACCTCACGGGCTTTAGTTCTTGAATCTACACTATAAGATGAAAAAGTTTGCATTAATAAAACATTTTTGAGACGAATTTGTGTTTCAAACGAATGGTCTGTTAGGAATAATTGAAATACTCTATTTGAATAATATAAGAGTTAGTTTTAAATCAGGATCAAATTCTCTTAGTTTTTATTGATTCATAATAAGAAATATAAAATTATTATTTGTGTCGTAAATTTTAACTATGGTCAGAGAAATGCGTTAAATTTAGAAAAATTAAGGTTTATTTCTATTGATAAATATTAAATTAAAATGTTTCTAATCATTAGTTTTTCAGCATAATTCCTGTTAATTATTGGGATTAAATGCTTTGTGTAGCATTATAAAACTAATCAGTTCAATTTTAAAGATAGTTGCTAACATGTACCTAAAGAACGATAGATGTTAGTCGTGACAGATGTGCATTTTTAAAAATATCATTCAACTAAAAGAATTTATTTTTAAGAGAAATTCTCCATTATAGTTTGCATTTCTCATTAACCACCATTCATCAAAACATTGCAATTTTTTTCAAGTTCAATTATATGTTAAGTGTAAAATTAAAAATAATTTTCCCTTTAAACCAAGAAAAAATGAGGATAAGATCCATGTTCTTTTGTGTGTATGTGTGTGTAAATATTCACAATAATACTTCCAGTTTGAACAAATTACCTCAAAATGTTCCCTGAAATGATTTTAAGATTAAAATTCAAGGATTGATTTTGCATGATTAATTAAATTAATATTATACTAGAGCCGTATATGAGGTTACTAATAATGAATTCCTCAAATTCGAACCGCGGTCAAAAGGTTTTCTAAAAAATCAGCAAAAAAACATTTGTTTTTATTCTCCATCAAATCATAGCAGCATGTGATATAATCTATAAAACGTTACAAAAATAACTATTATTATTATTGTAATAATTTTTAAAAAAACTTTAAGCTATTACAGATGTACAAATCACATTAACATCGTAAATGTCATCGTAATGAATATATTCGAATGCGCGTTTAAATAGCATTTATTGATGTAATTTATTTTGGGTGATATCGAATAGAATTGGCGATATAATGTGATGATATTGCGCCACATACTGTGCCAAATATTTAATATACAAGAACTTGATATCTTATCAAAAGCAGTGTCCTTTCTCGCGGAAAGGCTGGAAAATTTTTACTTTTCAGTCTAATGTTTTATTATTTATTATTCTAATGTTTTTAACAGAATAGGTGCTTTTAAAAGGGTGAGATTTCAAAAAATATGGCTCGTAGGCGGTGAGTGGAATAAAGATAATATTCTTTGAATATTATTTTTCTTCACTCAGCGACGATAAGACTACTGTATTATTATATGAAGTGAAGTGAGGTGGCATTTTATTTTTATTTTGCGCTTTGATTGTACAAATATGGGTTAAATTGGTATCTTACTTAATTCGTAACATTTTTGGAATCTTATTTGATTTTGGAGTCACCCATTCAGTTATTTATTCTATTAATTGTTAATTTCATGATAAATATTTCTGTAACATTAATAAAGTAATACATGGTTAAAAGTTGAATTCCCAGATCGAATTATTCCATGTGGTTACTTGAGTTATTATCTGATGCAGTCGCAAATAAAATATTAAAAAATAACTCAAGAAATCTCTCGAATTTATTAAAGTTTTTCTTCTTCAGTTATGAAACAATAAATATTTTTTTTAAACATTAATTATCAATAATTTATAACTTAAAGAAGTTCAATGGCTAAGTGTTAACGATTTACTGCCAAAATTACAATTTATTCTGATCACTAGCCTAGTAAATGGGATTGAATGTCTCTTTGTCTACAAACAACTAATTGAAAACCAAGAATTTAAAAGGGCTTCTCTGACTTCTTTATCCGCATGGTTAACCACTGTGTAGCCAGGGCGAAACAAAAGCGGAAATTTCCTTTATCAACCATTCTTTTGTAGTCAGATTTCTAATCGCAAACCTCATTCCAAACCTTTAAGAATTTGCTTAAAGACTTTTCGCTCGTAAAAAAAAGAAACAACAAATAATTCTCGGGAAGGAAGTCACTAAAAACTAATCGCACTTTTACCTCAAATAACTTTTTCTCCTCAGAAGCGAAAAGCTGTTACTCGAACAAGCCACTAAATAAATGGTTGCCGCTAAACTTTTCTCCCAAAATGGTTTGGGGTAATCTCGGCGGGGCTTTTGATTGCGCCGGTATAAAAGATTCAAAAAGGACTTAAGGAGAAGTTCTTTTAATCAATCGGAAAAGACCGAACTACTTCATTAGGATTTGGTAAATGAACTTTCGATATAATTAAAGTCGAGTTAAAAAAGAAACGCGAAGCACACATTATCGCTTTATGATTCTTGGCGGAGGTTTAGAAGTTCCAGACAGGATTAGTGGGAAATGAATTAACACAACAAGAAAGGCAGACGTTATTAGTTATTAAATAGTTTTAAAGGAAAATTGTTTAATAGGGTGGATAAAAAAATTTGTGGTAAGTTAGAGAGACTTTAGTTAACTATTTAATAACTAGTTAAAAGACTCTAAATAGTTAAAAGCATTCAGACAAATAGATGGGAATGAAAAGATTACGTTTCGATTTCTTAAAATAGTACTAGTATGTATGGCTGGAGTGGATGCTGTAATGTTGCATCTTTTGATGAATATTTACGTTTATTTTGTAAATTTAAAGAAGTTTTACAACGCCGAAGTGGAACATTAATCTTTAATATACTAGCGAACTTTTAAACAAGTTTTTAATTTAATTAATTTATTTCTCAATAATTCATCGATTGATTTACTGCTTAATCAAAATCGCACTTAGAAGCAACACGAAGCTTTTAGGCGATAGACAGCATAATTTTTAGCTTCACATAAGTGATAAGGATGACACCTGAGCTGACAACTCCCTCTTCAGACTTCTACGCCACGCCTACGAGAGGACTCGGAGCTTTGACATATTTAACGTGAATCAGCCCCGCTACACAGCGGATCCTATGTGCTATCAGGGGTATAATTTTAGACTCGACGGATACAATGCTAATCACGAGTTTGCTGTCACGACCCTTAGTCTATCGAAGGATTAAAAGTCCGTTGATACAACAATCAAGTAAATAATGAAAGGAAAATATATATTTTTAGTTTACAAATCTGATGAAGTTTAATGCTTCAATTAATTCAAGTTATTCACATTTAATTGTAATTCATTAACGTATCGGAATTTTTTTAAATTAATGCTTCAATTTAATTTTTCAATTAGTTATTTTATTCCTAATTCAACATTTTGAAAATTTCAGCTAGGTAATTTTTAGAAGGTAAAAACTATAAAATAATTTACATATTTAACATACGAATTAATAATAACGGATGCACACACACACAGACGAAGAAATTGTAACAGGGTTTTAATGTGTATTTCCCTTCTTTCAAACTTACAGGATTCGATATGCCGTTATTTGATTTGATCTGATCGTGAATCAATCCTGACTTATGTAAATTAGCATTGCTAGAATGAAGTGTACTGAATAAAAGAAATTGATTCGCGAGATTGAAAGTGTTTATAAACAGCGAAAAGTTTGAAATTTAGGCAGAATACAATTTTACACACGACATTCAGTGTCAGAAGATTAATGGGCCATCGGATCGTGAGATTAGAACTGGACCCAGTATTATGAGATTGAAATTGGATTTGTACCCAACTCGGATCCACCTTTGAAATTATTAAGATGAGGGGAATTTTTCAATTAATCCCCAGTAGAGGAAGAGAGAAAGTTTATTTATTTAAATATATTGATTTTTGATTATTCTCAGATACGAATAAATATAAATTAAAGCTTTTGACTGTCTGATTATTTAAGTGATTGATTGCTTAGAGAAATTTCTGGATTGATTGATTGATTGTTTCTTTAACGTCGCATTTAGAAGCAACAAAAGCGCTATTGGAGACGGATCTCATAATTATGAAACTCGCTCAAGGAACGAGAACGACGTCTGAGCTGACTTTTCAATCTCCGAACTTCCACACCCCGCTAATGGGAGGAGTTGGTACATAAATAGATTTCACGCGCGAAATTTTACTACAAATCATGAGTAGTGAAGTCAGAGCGTCACTATTACTTAGTTGATTCCTAATTAACGTCGCACTTAGAAGTAACGCGAGAGTTACTGGCGACGAATCTCATACTTATGAAACTCGGTCAAGGGACGAGATGACACCGAAACGGGTATCTCCCTCTCCAAACCTCCACACCTCGCCAATCGGAGCGTCCCAAAGTTGAATTCATTATTACTTACAAAAGGCAAACATCAAAAATATGGGAATGTAGATAAAAGTATTCGGTACTTTTCCATTTCGCCGGCGCAAATCTCGCCAAGCAGACTTCATTGGCGACAACACACAGTTAACACATATTCCGTTTGGTGTCGGTTGTATCTTTTTTGGCGACTTTATCACTTGCGACGGGGAAATGGAAAAGTATTAAATATTCTTATGTTTATTTTAATTATTAATAATATTAGTATTAATTTTGCATTTATTGTGAAATTAAAATGAGCGTTAAAGTTACAAAACTTTTATCGATACCCTGAACAACACTATTATTAAATGTAACAACTGGATTTGGATTATATCGAGCGCACATTATATCTCCAGGCCCAACTGTCAGCATCCGTTCAGCTAATATGTCTGATAAACCATGTGTCTATAGATGAGGCAGTATTCAATGCTTATCGCAGTTCAAATGGAACGTCTGTCTGCACTCGCTTTCTGTATAACAGATATAGCTTCTAGAAAGCTCATTAGCAGTTTCCGAGTCAATGATTAGTTTTAAGTCTGTGATATGATTCCTTTTAGATTCTAACATAGAGTTTTATAAAGTACGAGTACGTTAAAGAAACATTGTTCACCGATATAACAAATTTCAAAAAAATCAAAAAGTTCTATGCAAAGTTTTGCAAAGAACAGATTTAGCAACCCTAGATGCGCTTTTTATATAATTATCATTAAAGTACTCAATTAAATATAAGAATTAAAGTAAACGATGAAATATCGAGAAATGGACAATAGTAAACTTTTCCGATATTAAAATTAAAGGAGGGGATAAATTATTCAACTGAATTTTATATCA
>BMAW01091122.1:0-11101 GCA_019974015.1 Nephila pilipes
TTTTCCTTAAATTTCTAACAGCTATAAATAAGTGGAAAGAAAGGAAGAGGATGTTACAAATATTTTGTGGAAAGTCAGTAAAGCCTCAGTAACTTCTCTTACCCCCAGTGACAAGTGGCATACGGTGCTACATTGTTGAAATGGAAATTGCAATGAAATAAATTTTAATGCACTTTTATTGTTCATGACTTAGACGTCTCTATCTTCCGTAAATACGATTTATACTCAATTAGTTCAATATAATGATGATTGGGTGAAAGTATGCTTTATTTCCTTTTAATTTTCCTTACTCCTGCTAATCTGAATTTTCGATTATCCGACTCAGCTTTGGTCCCAATTAATTCAATTAACCAGGGAATTGTAATTTAAATGTTACGTGGAAAACTGACTGTAGTTCCAAATGTTCCTCGTGAAAGTAAGAAAATTTATAAATCCTTGCTCTAGGATTGACGTTCAGTAAAGTATCCGTACAACTTTAAAACGTCATTTTTGTCAAAATTTTCTATTTTCTAATTTTAATGTCAGTTTAAATTTAAACGTTTTTCTGTCTAATAGGGAATGAATTTTGCTTATATCTTAATTAGAACTTAAGGTACAGGGATTTGAATTTTACTCGGTAGTTAATTAATTGCATTTGAAAGTTTGTTTTTGATTTTTCTCAAAATTTGTTTTCTCGACATATTCACATATGGCAAAATAGATGTCAGAAAAAGTTAAGAACCAAATTAATTTAAATTTTGCAAGTATCTTCCTTACATAATTTTTAAGAAATCCTACTACTGTTATGGTTGTAAAATTGATACGTTTTTAGTAACAAAGGTGTAAATCAGGTATAACTTTTTCTTAATTTTTCATTGTTATTTGACTCGAAACGCAATAAAAATTGTAGTAATATGATTTTCATCATGAATGTAGTTACCAGCCTCAAAGACTGTTATGATGAATATGATAAAATTCACAGAATATTATTTTTGTTTACTTTAGAGTTGTGAGCGTTATTCTGATAATCAAATTATGTATTTTCACGCTGTTTTCCACTCTCAAAATGTTTTTTGAATAAAAAGCAGATAATTACATGTGTTTTTCATAGTTTTAGGTTATATTTTAGCATTAAAAAATATTTGGAAAGAAAATATCAATGTATTTCAAATATTTTCTCAGAAGATGTACAGATACCAGAAAACCAAAATATTTCAGTTATCATCTTATCTGTCTCATTTCTTAAATGAAATAAAAATTCTTCAAATGAATTTTCGGCGATTTTAATAAAATAAAAAGTCTCATATTTTATAATTATTTTAAAAATTTCATTATGTTTGTAGTATCTTTTGAGTAATTTTAGGACATCGAAAGTTCGAGGACCACAAACATTTATGAATCTAGTTACCAGAACTGTCCACAAGTGGTATGCGTGCATTGACCACCGCTCAAACTCTAGGAGATAAAAATTCAATATAGAATCCAAGAAGCCCGTTGAGTAAACAAAGATGAAAACATTTCACTTCGTTTTGCATAAGATTCCTGCAGGGTTCATTGACTCAATTAGAATTTTTTTTCAATGAAGGTGACCTTAGACCTGCCAGCTGATTATTCGAGAATATAGTTACGCATCTTTTGGAAATGTACGACAATCTTGCGTGATTAGATTTTCTATGCAAATAAAATGAAGAAGGAGGTACAGTTGAGTGCGACACGAACGTAAAATAAATGTTAACAAATTTAAAGAGACAAAAATAACTACGCAGAAAATAAGGCTTAAATTAAAACTAAACAGTCGATATATACAATACACACACATATAGTTACAAGGGAGTTTTTGTAAAATTGATTATTAAAGAAAAGTATAACCGTTAAATGTACTCAATCAGGATTGTAAAAATTAACCTATATGTATAATTGTTTTTCATCTTGTGTTTTTCTTTACTTTCTTTCTTTCTTTCTTTCTTTTTTTTTTTTTTTTTTTTTGGTTATAAAAAATATTTTTAAATTTAACTTTTTTTTTTGTAACATCAGGAGAATAAAATTGAGACTTGGCTGATTTTATGGGATATACTCGCAGAATCAGTAAGACTATTATCCAAAGTTAAGGCTCCCATCTACCGGCCAGTTTGATTTCGTGAACGTGATGTTAATCCTATGGAACTTCTACTACCCTTCTCAAATCTTTATTATTTAATCTATTTGAATGCAAAAAATTCGAAGAAGCAAAAAATAATGAAGGTCTCAGCGGAGTTACATTATCCCACCAATTTCAGGGAGTTTAGTTTAGTTTTTTTTATTAACGTCGCACTAGAAGCAACACGAGGGCTATTGGCGACGGACCTCGTAATTTTGAACCACGGTCAAGTGACGAGGACGACATCTGAGCTGGCACCCCCTCTCCTAACATCCACACCACGCTAACGGGAGGACTTTGGGCCCCGAACAGATTTAACGTGCATCAGCCCCGGCTACACGGCGGGTCTTTGGTGGCCCAAGGATCGAACCCGCGACTGAACGAAAACCGCCAGCCGCTATCCACGACCTTGACCACTAGGCTACCGCAACCCCACCAATTTCAGGGAATATTATCGAATATTTTTTAAGACACAGGATAACCCACAAACGACAGGGGTAAAAATGTTTTTAAAAATCTAATGTAAATGAATTTTACATTAAAATTAATAAAAATTTTAATGTAAATGAAATTCCTCAGAAATCTTCGTCATTTTTTACTCATTATGATGCACTTTTTTGTTTTTAAGTAAATAAAACAGTAAAGATTTGTGGATGGTAGAAGAAATTCCATAGGATTAAAACTAAACTTAAATTCTCCTTCTATGTACATAAATTTAGTTTTAGAATTAATATTATTTATCACTTACCCTCGTTTTATCCTTGAATCAATAATCAACCAATTAACATATTTACGACAGTAAATATTTCCAAATATTTCAAAGATAAAATTAATATTCACGAATTCTCTCTTAGCATTGTATTATCCAATGAATAAGCTGTAGCTCTCGTGTATTTAAAGCTGGGTAAATAAAATTCTCTTACCGAGTAATACGATGAAACGTTATGTGCTTTCTTTCATAAACAGATTCACATGATAATATGACTCAACTTCATCCGAGTGTAGATCCGATTATCTCAGCCAGTTTTGTGTTATTCGTCTAATAGTTGCTCAAATAATCTCGAAACTGTCTCTGTTTTTCCATTTCAGAGTGCTTAGAAAATTCATTTAAAATATCTTATAAATGTAGAGAAAAGACATTTCTTTTTTAATGTCCTCTTAAGTCAGATTTGCTTTCAACGAATTTTTTACTTTTATTTTACTGACTGACTTGCATCATCATGGTTGGTGTTGTTATAGTCGATTCAAAAGCCTTTTCTAAGAAAATGGTAAGTGCTAATTTTCTTTGTTCTAAGTTTACAACGGAAATCTATTTCCATGAATATTTTCCGGTATTATACATATTCTAGTAGATAATGTGTTCCTGGGTGTTTTCTCTTCATTTTATTTGTAAATTGATATAACATGTAAAAGAATTAAGGTTCACTTTACATTGTCACGTTAAAGATCCAAATATTACAGCACTTTAAAATTAGTTGAAGCTTTTAATGATGCATTAACATTAACTTCTAATGATGTATTTAATTAACTTTAATCTCTTCTGCAGAAAAAACTCTAGAAAACAACATTAATAGAAATTCTTTATTAAGTGAAGTGCACTGGTTATTTCTTCTTTATTTTAAGGCAAAAGGTATTGAATGAACTTCTTTCGCATTTGTAAAGGGTACGAAATTAGTAGTGTTACATTCTATTCGAATATTAAGTGTGAAATGTATTATGTAGAGTGCTTACGAAAGAATATCCAAACTTGGAAGAGCAACAATCACAAAACTAAAGAGATTAAAACCTTTTTGGACAAATTATATTAAAAACAAATCTATAAAGATTATAAAATTATAAATAGTGTATATGAGTGTGGGTGTGCTACCACCACCACCAAAATCACGAACAATGTACAATAGTATGATATGTTGGATTGGTCATAGAGCAGATAACGAATTTGCTCTTTTTCAGGTGGCCGCTGTAATCTAGTGGTCACAGTCGCGGACTCGCGACCTTCAGTTTTCGTTGAGTCGTGGGCTCGAGCCTCGATGCTTCTAAAAACCCTCCGTGTAGTTGGGGTTGATGCGCGTTAAATGAGTCGAGGCCCAAAGTCCTCTCGTAGTGTGGTGTGGAAGTTAGGAGAGGAAGGTGTCAGCTCAGATATCGTCCTCATCACTTGATCTAGTAAAAAATTATAAGGTCCATCACCAACAGCCCCTGTGTTGCGTCTAATGTGACGTTAATAAAACCAATCAATCATTGCTCTTAATCAATGGCCGCCAAGATGCCCTGATTTAACACCCTGTGATTCTCTTTCCAGGGCTTCTTAAAAGATTGTGTTTTTTTTTCACCATTGCCAGCAAACATTGATGAACTGAAAATAAGAATAACTGCATCCAAACTGTAACACTGAACATTCTGAAAAAAGTGGGGGGAAGGGAGTTATATTACTGATTTGATATTGCTCTTGTTTCTGCAGACATCACATGAATTTTAAAGTGGTATTTTTTTTATTTTAATCTGTTTAAATTGGTTGCATTTTTTTTTTTAACAGTAGCACTTCAAATTTGGGACATTCTTTTGCAAACACCCTGTACAACAACATTTTATTATAATAGCGCAAGAAAAATATATGTACGTCTGTTTCAAAAGCACACATTAGAATTATGAATTAAAAATGCCTAATAATGTTCGTAAATATGTTTGATTGAGTCTTAAATAGGCAAAGCAAGAAAGAAATAATTGAATAAAAATCATAATGTTTTTGCTATTACTATAAGATTTTTAAATTATTTTATGTAGGAAATGAAAACAATTTTCAAAAAGATATATATATATATATATATTGACAAAAGATCCTAACATGGTCAATTCTGCAGATTTAAAGTTGTGCAGAAATTTTGTACGGAATGGAAAGAATAAAGAAATCGAACAAATACAAAATAATGAAAATTAACTGATATGTTGAATCTTTTTGTCTCAAAAACAGGCCAAGAAGAATGCCAAATTAAAAAAAAATGTATATTTTTTGACAGTTTAAGATAAAAACTACACCTTATCTTAGTTGTCTTAAGAATTCGAAAAAATTCCATTCTATTTTCATTCCTTCGATCTCTGATTACGTCAATCGATGAGTGAAAAATTGTTCTTAATTTTTATGTTAATTTTTATTTTAATCCGTCCAAAATCCTGTGAAATTATAAAATTTGTTTCCTATCAATTATATCAAAGTGTGAAAGCTCTTACAAAGAATTTGAAGAGTGAAGTACTTTCTAAGATGTTATTTATATCACTTCATTGTTGCGCAAAATGATTCAATCTTGTAATTGTAACTGAATGGGTTCTAGTAATTAAAAACAAGATAATTATACATAAACAAAGATTTGGCTGCTACGATACCCGAGTGCGTTTGGCTTCGATGATTTTCTCGTGTCACATTTGAGCCTTTTTTTCTGCTAAAGATAAGTTGTGAATAGGATGGTGCACGTAAAATCTGTTTTAACTAAAAGTGTTCCAGTTGGCATGGTGTAGCATTAAGTGAATACGAAGAATGAGGTATCAGCTCAGGTATCGTCTTCGTCATCTGACCTTGACTCGAAAACACAAAGCGTAATTGTATGTAATTATTGGACCTTGTGTCAGGCCAAAGTCAAGTCAAAGTAGGGTTTAGAGCACAAGAACCAAATATGAAGATGCTGCACCAATCATTCATGGCTAACTGTTATTTTGACGTTAGAAAAATTGGGTATGAAAGCCAAAAAAATAAAATCGAACGGATTACCGAGAAGGGACGAAACTAGACATGGATTCTCATAGTATCGCAGGGGTGTGTTACCCGGGCTCAGCAACGACAGTAAACAACATGGGAAAGGCTAGGGCTCCTCGGGATCATGATTTCCGTACTTAAAGAAGGCAAAAATTGAAAGAACAATAAAATATCTGAGGGATCAACAATTCGAGAAAGCATATTTAATTTAACATTTTGAGGAAGCATATTTAATTCATAAAAGCATTATGCATGATTTGTAACGGTACAATGCTTTGGTTTAGCGTCGTTTTTCTACAGCCATACCTTTTCTTTATCTGCGGAGTAAATTTCTTAACATTAATCCATGATAAGATGTATAAAAATCAATTTAAAATCATTGAGAAAAAAAAATGAAGCGTCAAACTTATTACTGAAGTGTGATAAAGATTACGCTGGGAAACAACACGAGGGCTAATGATTATGGACCTCTTAATTTTGAACCTCGATCAAGTAACGAGGACGACATCTGGCACTTCACTTTCCAAACTTTTCACTTTCCGTGGCAACGGGAGGAATTGGGATCTCGACCAGATTTAACATAATTCAGCCCCGCTACAAGGCTGGGGGCTTCAAGGTTCGAACCACAACTTGACGAATGCCGGCAGCGAGTCCGCTACCATGGCCACTAGACTACTTGCTGCCCTGTTTATTGTTATATCGACATTTACAATTTCCGGAAACTTCAAATTAGTATCCAACACATAACAGACCTTATTTTTTAGCAGTATTTAATTTTTAATAGACAAAAGTTACTTTTCACAATAGCCTTCAATAGGAACTTTCTACTAATACTCGCTCGGTCAAAACTAAAAATAATAAAATAGTTGTAACTGCTCTTTCGAATTTAAAACTTTTTGCGAACAATCTAAAGTGTTCTTCAACCACAACTCGAGATTCAAAGAAAACGCTGACAAGGTACTAGAAAGTGCTTTAGAGTCCAAGAATAACAATGAAATTCAAGGTCTTCTTCGATCAACTAAGCTATTGAGCAGAACACAGCCTTCCCGTAAGAAGTGGGGCATGCCAAAGTGTTTCTACAATCCATCACGAACAAAAGGTACTCAATTTTAGTTATATCAGTATTCAAAATTCATGAATAATGGAAAGATGGCTGAAAACTTTTACTGTGTTGATATTTTCTTTTGATTGCATAATAATGTGAAGCTTCGTTTTTACCTCAAACGGTGTTGGTAAACGTGTATTGTAATTATGGCTTTAATTTCAGTGACTTATCTTTTTAACGGAGGCTTTGTAGACATTGCTGATTTATGCACAATTCTCATTCCTGATAAATTTAAGAAATATGTTATTGTTATATCAGTTTATCTTAAACCAATTTTTAAAATCATTTAACCAAAAATATATTTATAGATGGATCAAATAGTTGTGAGAGATTAGAAAAATAACAAATGCATTTACTATAGTCCCACATTAAAAGGCTTGCAACGGTGAAAAAAGAAAAGCGAAAAGGAAGTACATTGGTGTTTTTTTTATTTGTGCACTTAATTTGATTTTGTTAGTAGTCAGTATTTCTGAATTCATTTTATCTTGCTAAAACTAATTGATTCGTTCATCTATTCAAACGTTTTGGAAAAATTTAATACATTTGCGTGTACAATCGAAATGTATTGTGGTTTCTTAAACATTTCGCCTCTCTCACGTTTAGGATAAAAAATATAAAAAATATTTTCTTTTAAAGTGAAAAGAATTCCTTAGAATAGTTTTGGTTCGTTGATCCTTAATTTTTATCACTTGATCATTTTCTCTCTTGGCAGAAAAAAAAATTTATTCTACGTTGACTGAGTTCGTTGTTTTCTAAATTTCTTTCATTGTTTTTATTTTCCTGTCAGTTTCTAATCTAACTTTAAGCTCATATAAAGTAACAACATTATTACATTTGAGGAGACCGAAAACTATACGTCCACACACGGGGCGTTCTTGAGCTCGTGGGCCAAACTTTGATGGGAGAGTTCAATACTCATAATGACACTCTTTTGCATAGCAACGTGGAATCGGCTGCCCCCCCCCCCCCCCCCCCCGCCCCCCCGGTAGAGAAATTACATTTATAATTACACTAAGTGCTCGAATGTGCCACCACCGAAATTAATACAGGCGTTGTAGCATCTAGCAAGAGATAAGTCGAAGATTCTAGGTGTTCCATGAACAATCGTGTATCCTCGTAGCCCCGTGGTCATGGCTTCGGATTCGAGGCTGGCGGTTTTCGTTCAGTCGCGGGTTCGATCCTTGGCAGCTAAAGACCCGCCGTGTAATCGGGGCTGATGCACGTTAAATCTGTCGGGGCCCAAAGTCCTCCCGTTGGCGTGGTGTGGATGTTAGGAAAGGGGGTGCCCTCTCAGGTGTCGTCCTCGTCACTTGATGGTGGTTCAAAATTACGAGATCCGTCGCCAATAGCCCTCGTGTTCCTTCTAGTGCGACGTTAATAAAAACTAAACTAAACTAAGGAGAAAGGGGGCCACCTCAGGTGTCGTCTTCGTCACTTGTCCGAGGTTCAAAATTTCGAGGTCCGTCGCCAATAGCCTTCATGTTGCTTCTATTGCGAAATTAATAAAACCAATATAATATCACTTTAAGCACTTATAAAGTAACAATAATTAATGCATTTGAAGAGGCCGAAAACTGAGCGTGCACAGACAAGATATCCTTGAGCTCATGGGTCAAACTTTGTGCGAGGGTATAACACTCATGATGAAACTTTTTTTTTTTTTTTTGTATAGGAACGTGGAATCCGAAGTAAAACAAGAAAATACAAAATACACATATATTAAGAAATCCTTCACCGAAAGCCCTCGTGTTGCTTCTAAGTGCGACGCTAATAATAATCAATTAATTGAGTATTAAAAATTGCATACAAGCGATGCGTTCAACAACATACATGGAAATACACTTTAACAGTAGTTTGTAATAAATAATATAATTGAATGGAAACAGAATGCAGAGGGAAAAGCGTCAGAATTAGCATTTTAAGAATAAGTATATATATTTAGAGCTAAATTGGGCGTAGGGGGGGGGGGAAACCCTCGCAATTCCAGAGAGAAAGCTTTTGCGATCGAAATGTCACTGTTCTCATTATTCAAAAAAAATTGTGAATAGTTGTTGAGGATCAAGAAGTGGGAAGGATTTTATTAAATGAATACGGCAAGATATTTGTTCAATTGTTATCGATGTGCAAAAAATCAAGATATTTGTTGAACCTTACAAGTATCATATGTTTATATAAACCAAAAATACGATCTGCTTCTCTCTTTTTAACTAAGAAGTCACTTTTGAATTTTCTAAAATCTATTCGTTATACGTTATCATTCGTATGGATTAGAAATTATTTTAACCCATCTTTGCGCGATTTTTTCTTTGTTTGTGAAATACATCAGAGTGATATGATTTATGCTCTAGATTAAAGAGAAAATGTTTAGTAAAATCTTAGTATAAATATATAATATAAAATAATTAAAAAAAACACAGTATAAGGGAAATATCCCTCATCATACAAATTTACATGTTAAGCTCAGTATAAAATAAATAAGAAAATAATGTACGAGGGCTATTCAGAAAGTAAGGAACGTTTCCGTCTGACGTCGAGAGGCGCGCGCCGATCACTTATATTTTGGTGTCTGCGTGTTCGGCATCTCAGTCGGCGTCCAGCCATCACAACGGGAACATTTCCATGCGGCCCGTTTTTTCTATATTTAAATTTAAAATGTGCGCTGTAATTGAAAATCCCGCCAGTTGTGAGGTACGGTTTTTATTGGCAAAAGCCTAAGACCTACGGAAATTATTATAAAGATATTTTGCCATTCGTCTATCTATAATAGAATTTAGTTATAACAATGAAGTACAATAAATTATACAGCTATATATGACACAATTTTATATCACATTAAAATAATATCAACTGATATTTAAATATATAAATTAGTCTACTTCGATGTTATTTTAGTCTTTGTTATATGTGTTTAGTTTTTATTATATATAATGTATATATTTACGGAAAAGGGATTTTCAAAGCAAAGTTGGATAAATTATAAAATAGTTCTCTCTCTACAGTATAAGATAAAATATTTCTTCTGATATCACATATTTAATATTTTTTTGAAGAACTTTATTAGGAAGTTTTTTTAAATTTTCAACTAGTAATATTTATATGCACTACATAATAAATTTAACTATAGGTAATAAAGAATTGAGACTAATTGCGATATAATTTATTTGGAAAGTATATAACATACAACGTAAGAAATAAAACTGTTTTAATTATATTATTAAATTTTAAATTATTTGTTTTATTTGTCAAATTTATTAACTGGAATATTATTTCTCTTGATTCTGTGTTCACATTCGTTATTTATATATTTACATTTATTATATCATACACTAATACAATTTACTAAAACTTTTGATATTTATCACAGATAATGAATAGTTTCATATAAATGCTATATTGAAAAAAAAGTTGTTTTTCAATCAAAGAAACTATAGTACAAAAATGGAAAAAAACACAAAGACATTTATCCATCTACACGTTTTCTTTCGTTGTCTCGTTTAAAAATAACAACACACATTTCCTATTTACAGATTTTCATGTATACATAACACGCACATTATTCACTCTGATGTACTTAAGTCAATATTTTGAAAAACATGGTTTACACTGACTGATAAACTTTTACCTTTTCATATGTAGATGTTAATATTCTAACGTTGTTTCTTTAAATTCAACGTTTCGAAAATTATAATGGTCGTATTTTAAAATATCTTGAAATGTGTTACGGTTTTAGAGTTTATTGTGTATATATTTTAAATTCTTTTAAGCTGATGCTTTGTCATGTATTATTACCATATTTACACATTTCTTGTTCATACAAACTAAACACTGAATACTTATTTTGACCAAGTATTCTGCCTTTGAAAAATCAGGCACTATATTTTTAAATATTGTTGATTATTTTTTTCATAATCTGATAACTATAACTTTTAAACACTTTCCATGATTAAAAAGAAAAAAATCTGTTTTTGAATATTATGTTCTTATTTATCATTTGCCAGCTGCCATTTTAAGCAACGTTAATACTCGTATGATTTTATCGGACATTCAGTTTTCGTTTTGTAGTGTTTAACAAGAATGATGTTTACAAAGAATATATATATATATATATATATATATATATATATATATATAT
>BMAW01091122.1:11501-31388 GCA_019974015.1 Nephila pilipes
ATATATATATATATATATATATATATATATATATATATATATTCTTTGGGTATAAATATTCTTTATATATATTCTTTGGGTATATATATATATGGGTTTTCTTTCGAACTTCATACTTTGCGTAACATAATTTTTTATATCTCAAATTTTAAGTAACATTCACCTGTCAGTAACGTTCATTTTCAGCATCATTCGCCTGTCTTGAAGATGGGGGAGCAATGTTGCGAACATGAGTTGATGCTTCCTTGCTAAGCTTCTCTTATAAGGGAAAAGATGGATTTACAGAGATATCAACAGTTAACAAAAGATAATTTAAGCAATGGTGGCTTCACTTTGGCGACAAACTTGGAGTTAAATTTAATACTTTAAATCATTAGTTTCAATCAATTAATTTTTGTTAATTATAATTAAATTATCATATTGTCATCCAAAATAATTGTGTAAAGAAAATTTCAGCTCATTTGAGCGCTTTAAAATGTGAGAAAAAAGCTTTTAAAGTTTTGATCCAAACATACAATATGAGTAGAAGAAAACTCATATATATATATATATATATATATATATATCCCATGATCAGTTGATCTCGAGAAACTTAAATTGTAATGCACCTGCTTCGTTATTGATATTAATGGCTATGAAGGTGCAATAAATAATTAGTCAATGTATCAACAGTCAATGAAACCTGTACTACTTTTTTTCATGCTATAGATTGATTTATTGATTAGTTTTATCAACGTCGCACTAGAAGCAACACGAGGGCTATTGGCGACAGACCTCGTGATTTGAATATTGATTAAGTAACGAGGACGATACCTAAGCTGGCACATCCTTCTCCTAACTTCCATCCCACCTTATGCTTTAGAATAAGCATTATCGAAATGTATCGTTATTGTGAAGCTTTTACCGAACCTTATCCTTGAGGCTCCCGTCTTCTAGCTGCCATTTTGATTTGTGGAACATAATGTTAATCCTATGGAATTTCTGCTATCGTCCTCAAATCTTTACTTATTTTATCTGCTTGAATGCAAAAAAAAAGTGTATCCGAAAGGACAAAAAATAATAAAGGTTTCTGCGGAATTACGTTTTGCCTCCGTTTTTTTCAAAATATTTTTATATCTATTTTAATGATCCGTTTGTGGGATTTCTAGTCCTTAAAAAAGTTTTAAGTGGGAGAAAACGTTTTTTCGCAGAAACCTTCATTATTTTTTGCTCTTTGGAATGTACGTTTTTGCGCTCAAGCAGATGAAATAGTATAGATTTGTGTAGATGGTACTAGAAATTCCATAGCATTAACATTATATTCACGAAATCAAAAGGGCCTTTAGCAGGGAGCATTAACCATAGATTATAACAGAGAATTATCTTTTTCATAAAAACGGCAAAACTGAATCCAATTACAATACACTTCTAGTGTCGGGATACGACTCAGGGATACACTCTTAGAAGATGACCTCACACTGGCTCGCACTGATTCCTGTATCTGCTATTATCTCTTTCTAACACCTCCAATCTCTCTGTAGGATAATTTTATTTTTATACAGTAGAGTTAATTTACACAGATCACGTTTCCTTCACGTGACGAGGTTCTCAATTCGAACAACATAAGAAAGTAACTCCAAAGGTAAGTTAAAGAGAAAAACGCGAGAGAATCCGTTATAAAGTTACTATCTTTTTGGACAAATTAAATCATAAATAACACTTTAGTTTTTAAAATTCCATGTATTCAATGAGACCACCTCATCAGACACACGAACGATACCCAGTCAATTGTCACTTTGGTAAATTGGTTCCAGAGTGGTTGATGACCTTGCTCCTCATCAGAGGTTCCCCCAAGAATTCCTGATTTTTAAATATCAGCGATTTTTTCAGGGTTACTTGAAATTCTAAATTGACTTTTTCACCACTTCCAGTGAACGTTGATGGAAAAAACTGAGGAATTAGTTCTATTATCAATTGGATATCATTTGTGTGTCCGTAAAATTAAAACTGCTCATAATGAACACGCATTTATAGTTTTACAATCTTCAAAGCGTTTTCTTTCATTTAATGTGTAACAAAGAGTATTAACTTCTTAGTTTTGTAATAGTAGCTCTTCAAAGTTGAGATATTCTTTAGTAAACTCCCTGTATAATAAAAAAGGAAATAAACAAAAACAAGAAACAGACTAATAATAACAGTTTATTGAAGTGGTTTCGAAAATTAATGAAGGATTCCTAGAACTATCAACAAAAGTTTTATGATATATCCCTGCTATATATTATTCATACTTCTAAACTATATTTCTCTGGTAATCTCTCTGTTCTTAGTTTATTGTATTTATTTGGTCAATGCAGTTTTTATTGAAACTCTTTCACAATATGCAAATTACAAAATGATACCTTAATTTATTATCTATTTTTATTATTTATGAAGAATCGGTTTGAAATGCTGATAGCTACTGTTTCCGGATGTGTATACTTAATTTACTTGCTTTTTTATTTTTTATTTTAAAACATTTTTCGATATTCAAAGAGTTTCCTTCCTCATTTCCCAAATTCCTTTTCATTTTACGCAAACTGATAACAGCTATACTCACGATTATTTTTTTAAATAGAATGTGATAAAATGCTTGAGGTTGAACTGTTTTTATTTTCAATTAATTTCCGAAAGACCAAACAAGAGAACAACTACAATTGATTTCAAAGGTGTAAAATCCGTTAATCATTCTAAGTTCTCTTTGTTGTATGTAAAACTTCAGTGGTAATTAATAATTTATGTTTGTTTTGTTCGAATTTAGTTCTTGCGCATTTTATCTTAGCATTAGAAATCAAATATAATTCGGGAATTTAATTTAGTTAAATTTTTATTAACGACGCACTAGAAGCACCACGAGGGCTATTGGCGACGGACCTCGAAATTTTGAACCACGGTCAAGTGACGAGGACGACACCTGAGCTGGCACCTCCTAACATCCACACCACCCCAACGGGAGGACCTTGGACCCCTAACAGATTTAACGTGCATCAGTGCCGGCTACACGGCGGATCTTCGGCGGCCAAGGATCGAACCCGCGACTGAACGAAAACCGCCGGTCGCGAGTCCACGGCCTTGATCACTAGGCTACCGCGGCCCTATATAATTCGGGAAAGAAGAAATTTTTGTTTTAAAAAAAGCATACCAAATGCTTCAAAATTTACTAAAAGAAACTATAACAATCAGTTTAAAAAAATATTTAAAGCACAATAAATAAGAAGGAAAAAAGTTCTATACAAAGTCTTGCAAATAACAGATTTAGTCACCAAAGGTGCGCTTTTTTATAATTATTATTAAATTTCTCATTTAAATATAAGAATTAAAGTAAACGATAAAATATTGAGAAATGGACAATAATTAACTTTTCCGATATTAAAATTAATTCAAACGATAAATTGTTAAATTAAATATATTTAAGCTAAATGTAATTAAAATCGAAGCAAACGATAAAAAATTGAAAAGTGATATGGTACGCCAAAAGTGTTCCAACTAAAACAATTGCCCCTTGGGTGACTAATAAATCAACACAATGAAATATTTATCGAGTTTTAAAGAAGTTGGTATGTCGAGAAAATAAGATTACTTTTTAAAAATATTTTTATACAATCATTTTTAAACAGTTTAATTATCCCCTTATTTTATAACAAAATCATACTAAGAGGTTTGATTTCACTTTCATTAAATGATTTAGAATTATTTTATTTTATTCTCTCTATTCTACTTTTTTCAACAAACCCTCTCTCCTGTCCTGAAATTATATGTAGAAATATGATAAGATCTGAAGTGAGCTATACTTTAAATTTTATGTAAAATAAAAAAAATTATATCCCTTTCTTACGAGAAATAATGATGAGAATATGAGAGGTTAAAGAGAGTTTGTAATTTATGCTTTGAGGAAGAGATATAATTGCACTTCTTACACCACGTGTCTTACAAGTTCCCGGCCACTTTAGCCTAGTGGTTATTTTTGTAGAGTCGTAGGCTCTACTCCTGAGGTCATTTGTGACCCATTGTGTTGCAGGTTTGGTGCGCGTTAAATTTTGTTGAGGCCTCAAGTCCTCCTATGATATGGAAGTTTGGAGATGGAGGTGCCAACTCAGGTGTCGTCCTCCTCACTTGATCGAAGTTGAAAATTACGAAGTGAGATGCCCTCGTGTTGCCTCTTAGTGCGACGTTAATCAATAATCACATCCTACTAATTCCCGTACTGAACGCCTGTTAATATATTATCAGAGAACAACGAAATATTCAAAATTTATTTTTATGCTTTTGATGAAAACCAAGTCTACCATACAGCAGAAAAAATATTTTTTTAACCTAAATTTACATAGGATGTTCAAAATATTCGTCCCCTTTTCAAAGGCAAAGTTGAACTCGCATATTGAAAAGTGCATATTTTGAGAAACAAGTTTCAAGTTGCTGGGAGTAACTTCTTGTATTCTTTGGTCATCTCCTTTCTCTGATTTGAACATTCTCTGACTTTTTGTTCTCTGGGGATATGTAAAGAACAGTGTTTGTGAAAATATTCTTCAAACAATAGATTATCCGAAAACTGCCACATATCTCATAGGATACTAGAAGTCGCCATCAGCATCTTGAAACGGGTTTTTCAAAATATGCACAAACGAGTTCAGCCTTGCTTTCTAGAAAAAGACGAGCATTTTGAACATTCGTTGCAATTGTAAGCAACATTTTTTCTACGTTATGTTCGAGGTGCTTTTCACCAAGAACATCAAAATGATTGTTTGAAGTCCGTTATTTTTGCGTAATACATTCACGAATCAAGCCAATTTAATCATATATCTATATGTAAGTCAAAATTCATATTATAAATTAACTATAACAGAGCAAAAGAAAAGCGACAACTCCCAGTGTAAAAAAAAAGACAGCTTTCATCACAAAAACCTTGAACTGTTTGAAATCTCGAATTGCTACTTTTCATGATTATCGTATACAATATTTTTTGAAATAAATTACATGTAAAAAAAACTTGGAAAACTCACACATTTAAAAGCAAATAAAACTTTATAAAACTTAATATTTATCATTCCTTATAAATCATATTAAAATTTAATTAATTGCGGATAGGATGTAGTACAATTCACAACTATAACATATCTGGGATATTATTTTAAGTATAATATATCGGAGAACACACTTAAATTCATTTTAAGTAATTTGTAAACAGTACTTTACTTGTAGAAAAAATATGACATTTAATGTTTTTAACATTGAACTTAATTATTTAAAATCAAATGTATATTTATTAATCCCCCTTCAAGAAGTAATGTGTACCGATTTGCTGTAATGGTATACTTCCATTAAAAACTTTTGCTTCTAAAATAAAATTATCTTAAAAACTTTTATTAAGTTGAGATAAAATTCATTCGAAAAATTTAGTAGTTTTTATTTTGATGATGATATGTATTTAAAAATCTACATAAAAAATGACAGAATGTAAAATAGATATACAGATTTCTAAGCTAATTGTAATCCAATAATTTTTGGCACATACTTCTCAAAACATTTGAAGCATTTTGTTCCTAGCATAACTATTTTCCCTGATTTGCAGAGAAAACGCATTAAAATGTTATTATTTTGCCGTTACAGTAAAAATTCGTGAAGTCGGATTAATTGGGGTCAGAGCCAGTCCGGGCTAGACGGAAAATAGAAAATAATGAAATGAAATAAAACATTTACAGATGATCGGTTTTATCTTCAACAAAACGAATATGAATGATATTCGTTTTTATATTGAACAAAACGATTGTGAATTATATTTGCAGAAGATAAAGTTGTCTACTTTGTGAAAAAGGAAAGTGAAAGTAATATAAGCTGTATAATTGCTTTTTTCGGACAATGTAACACCGTATGCTATTTGTAACTGGTGATAAAAGGTGTTTCTAAGATTTTGTTCACTTTGCACAAAATATATTTGTAAAAAGTCTCTCCCTCCATTTTCTTTTCATACATTCGTATCTGTTTGCAGATTTCAGTAAAATCAATTGTTAAAAATGTGTGGATGAAACAAATATAAATGTTACAATGGAAATTTACTAATTGTTTCTCAAATTTTCAAACAAAATTTTAAGTGAAGACCGATTCGAATTAAAGGAATCAGTTCTTATAATGTTCTACTGCATTTGGATATTAAAAATCTTTGAAGAACATTGCATTTTCAGACATATTTTCTGCTAGAGTTTTCTAATATGGTACGAAAATTGTTTCCCTCATATAAAAATTATAATGGTTTTAATAATAAAATAATATCAAAATAGTTTTACAGGAACGTTTGGTATCCCAAACTTTTTATTGGCTTATTATTTTAATATTTGTAACGATAAATAAAAAAAAAATTCAGCGGAGGTTTTTGAAATTTTTATGGAGTATTTTGGACTAGCAAAATCAACTTAACTTCGTAAAAATATTAGAGAGCTAATTTAAAGAATATATCATATCATGATACAATTAAAATCTTGTCTATTTAAAATTTAATATAATTACTTACCAATGGTACATTTAAGGCTAGTATGTTGCAAATTATTGACATTTATAAATCTACATAATATTTTTGTGTTCAAAATAATTTTGTAAACATTGAAGCAGATTCAAAACGCAATGTATACGATATCAGGTACTTGTTAGTGGTTAGTAGAATAAAGTAAAATTTTAAATCGAAATTATATTTCTCATCACGAAGTTTTTCTTTTTTAAAAAAGCATTAGACAATGTGAAAGAAAAATAAATTATTAATAGCCACATTTCTAATATAAAGAAGGATCATTTGGAAGGAGAATGGAAAAATTGTATGTTATCTTAATATTCTTTTCTCAACATCAGTTGAAGTTACCGTAGCCCAAGGTCACAAGATTTATGATCTGTGATATACGAGTCGAATGTGGGATGGAGTTCATCCTGAAGAATGATGGAACAGTCGGGGAGGGAGGATAATAAATCGACTTGGATCTGAGTCCTTACTAACGTTGTGTAGATATTAGGAGAATGAAGTATTAACTTAAGTTTCTTCACCGTCAATTGACCGTAATACAAAGGGATGAGATCCAGAACCAATAGCCCTCGTTTAAATTTAGGGAAGAGGTTTTCAATGTTTTTCATCTTGCAATATACTTGACATTTTGTCAAACTACAGTCAAACCTCAGTTGTATATACATAACTTTTAATTATCCACATACACTGGTGTGTCCAAACGTTAAGTATAATTCGTAGAATGTGAAAAAAAATGTGAGCGTATATTGGTGAATTTTTTTTGAAAACACTTGTAGAGAGTCATCTGTTGAAGATGAAACTTAGCCTCGATGCAAAACATTTCAGTTGACGTCTTCATACCCACAGCACTTACGCAAGTGGAAACTCGAATAAACCGGATCACTTTGCATATGTAATTCAGTCAGATTTTGTGCATTTCATGTGCGGAGAAGCGTTCTTAACGATTAAATAGCGTTGATGATACAAAGATGACAGCTGGACATATTTGCGAAAAAAAAAAGCGTTGGAAAGCTCGAATCCGGATGATCACAAATGGAAATATCTCGAATTATGTATGAGTCTCAGTGTATGAACTCAGGACTGGAAGAAATTTAAAAGTGTGGGGAATGTTAACCGAAAACCAGTACCAGGTGTGCCAAGAGTCACAATCGTTAGCCAAGACCGCCAATATCTGGTAAAAATTGCGGGAAATCAGAGGGACAGTTGTGCCAGAGGACTGAGTTCAAAAGCTCACAGCTGCCACAGGAGTGCGAGTTTCCACACAAAGGAAACTTAATCATATTATCTGTTAGAGATGTCAAGCAGTTTGCATCCCTCTCATATACACATAAACGCACTCGTTTAAACTGGAATTTGGAACATCAATGCTGGAGTTTGGAATGGATGGCCTATGTGATGTTCAGTGACGAATCTCGCTTTAGTCTGAACACTGATTCTCATCAGCTAATGATACGGAGAGAACGTGGAATTTGTTTTAACATGGGAAACATCACGGAAACACATGTTTTTCATCGTGGGGGAGTCATGGTGGCAGCAATTACCATGCTGAACGGCCGATAAACCTACATATCTTTCAGACGATGTCCGCGACTGCTAAAAGATACATAGATGATATTTATTTTAGAGTCTTTTGTTTACCTGTTTTGAGGTGCTGTCGATCTTGACTTCATATTTATGAAAAATAACGTTTCTTAGTACCGTACAAGCCTCATTAACAGCTTCCTTGACCTAGTGAATATCCACCACATGCCGTGGTCTTCCTCAGTCACCTGATCTCAATCCTATCGATCTGGTATGTAGTATGCTCAGGAGACAATTTGCAGCCCTTCTGCATCAGCCGAACTCCTTTCCAGAACTGAAAAGAAACGTTTTCTGTTTGGAATTCTTTGAAATCACAACTCATCCACAATGTCACGGCAAGAATGGAAAATCGTTGTGCAGATTGTCTGGCTGTCACATGTGACCACGCACCTTAATTGAACAGCAGCATCACCTTTATTTTCGTATATTTTTCACTGAAATGTGAACTCCTCTTATGCTCAGTTTTCTTTTAAACTGTTTATTTGGGTAATAAAAGTGATTATTATCGTTCTTTCGAAATGTTTTTTTTTTTTTATTTTATAAATGTTTAGCTCTCGCATATCCCGTTTCCCCCTATTTGCATTTAGATTTTCTTTATTATTTAAATAATTACCAATTTGCAGAATTTTTTGGATACCAATAGGTGTACACACCATCTTTTTAGCCATCCCTCTGAGAAAAAAAAAACTTTTTTTAAGACTCAATGAAACTGAGAAATAGTTAACAAAAATAAATTATTGGAAATTAAATAAACTTTTTCAATAACTTAGTAGTTTTTGTGATTAATTGCATTTTTTTTTTTTTTTTTTTTTTTCAAAATTAAAACGAGTAGTTTGAGGGAATTGAACAAAACATTTAATGGGAAATAATTTTCTTTTTCAGATTGTATTAAATTTCGGAAAGAGCTAGACAGAGAGAAGTACAAGGGGGGGGGGGACGCAAAAATACAAAAAGAGGAACACAAAAATCTATATAAT
Source organism: Nephila pilipes (assembly GCA_019974015.1). NCBI lineage: Eukaryota > Metazoa > Arthropoda > Arachnida > Araneae > Nephilidae > Nephila > Nephila pilipes. The sequence continues at coordinate 20,580 of BMAW01091122.1, forward strand.
AAAGAAATAGGAGGTTTTTCTCTGCATTTATTTTCTTATGGCGTAGCATACTAAAGCATTTTTTTACTTTCAATAACTACTGCGCACAAAACTAAATAATTAATAATTAAGGTTATGAAAATTGCATCATACATTACAATTTTTACTGCTTTTTATAAGGAGAGATCTTTGGAATATATTTTTGATGATAATACCTTCGAATATAAATAACTATTTTTTTTTCTTCTTTTTAATAGTTTTACATTTCGTAAATTAATGAATAAAAGCATGCCATAAAAAACATATAAGTAATAAAGGATCTCGTTTAATACCAAACACAAAATAATATTCTAAACCGATAATGAGTATTAACAAATATTTTTTCATTATATTTTGCTTCTAACTAAAAAAGTGAAGCATCAATGATCTTTTATCCCTGTTCTGATAACATTTTGAGAAAGCATTTGATATTATTGGGGGGGGGGGGGAATCATGTTACTATAGCAACATGAGGAAATAATAGCCTTTTTTATACTAAAACTTGTTCCTTTTTTTAAAAGAAAAAATTAACCACACCCAAGGGTGTTTTTAACGACACGTGCATATCAAGATCACTTGATAACTTTGACACAGTGAGCTTTGAAGCATCAAAATCAGAGTTCATTTTCATGGGGCTACACCCCTAGGGAATAGGTTACTTTTACTGGAATATCTAACACGAACATCTCTCATTTTTGATTTGCTTCGTTCAAAGAGCAAGATTACAATCAAAGGAAAGTAGGCACCTCTCCCCAATTTTATCCTTAGTTTGCAAAGGGAGGAGTTTAATGCAATGCATGAGATTCATAAACCACTCCCTTTTTCTCACGAAAGTCGTTTTTTGACCAAAAAGTCGCTGTTAAGTGATACAAATTGTGCTCATGGACATCACGCTTCACTTCAACACACCCTGATCTCTAAGGGATTTTTTTCCCTTCATTTATGATATTATGAACTATATCGATTCTCTGGGTGAGTTTCTTCCAGTGAGCCCACGTTCATCTCCCAGAGGTAATTATTGTAATTAATTAAGAAATGAAGTCAATTGTATCTTCTAGTTTGCCCAGTATATACACAGAGTTCTGATGCCTTTTAAGATCCGTCGCTTAGTGGCCCTGGTGCACATTAAATCTCCCTCAGTGTTCTTAAGGAAGGAATGGTATAGAAGTTCAGAAAATGGAGTGCCAGTTAAAATATCGTCCTCATCGTTTGACAGAATCAAAATTACTACGTTTGTCATCAATAGTCCATGTGCGACTTTAATCAATGGTTGAATCTGTCTAGTTTTTAAAAAAATCTCCGCCGTAATACAGCAGGAGAGATGTGATCAACTGATTTGATGTTGAGGAGTAGATTTCATTGATTGATCACACAAGAAACAATTCGAGGGCTATTGTTAACGTACTTCATGATTTTGAAGCACGGTCGAAAGAAGAGATCGATATTTGAGTTGATATCCTACTCTCCACTTCCAGATCACACCAAAGTGACCGTTCGCAAGAAGTTCGACTCACATGTATACACCCCAAAAAAAACTACTCTCGGTGAAACAACTCCTGTCGGATTTTCGACGAACATAAAAAGAGTTCACATTTTAAATTAGAACGGCGATGTTGGTTTTCTTTCTGCTCACACGTATCCAGGTTCCAATGATTATTTTGACCGTGTAAACCGAGTGATCACGGTCAAGGACTCGCGGCCGGCGTTGCTTATCGTTGAGTCGTGGATTCGAGCTCTGATGCCAATAAAGATCCACCGTGTAACCCTCCCGTGATGCACATAAAATCTTGTAGAGATCCCAAGTCCTCCCGATGACGTAGTGTGGAAGTTTGGAGAGGGATGTGCCAGCTCAGGTACCGTCCTAATCACTTAACCGAAGTTCAAAATTACGAAATCCGTCGCCAAAAAACCTCGTGTTGCTAGTAATTATGCGACGTTAATAAACTCAAACTTGACGTTAATAAACTCAAACTTGACGTTAATAAACTCCATCGACATTAATAAACTTAATCACTCCATCGACTCTTTTATTTTTTGATCTCGGAGTTTTGCTGTTGGCTCTTCCCTACTTGTAGATTCCCCAAAGTTTGTTGTGAAAACACTTTCAGCCAGCATCTCGGATATGCAAGTGTATACGCATTTGAACTTGCATCGTCCCTACAGGAAGTCTCTGGGAGAGCGAAAAACGATCCCGTTACCCATCGGTTACAACCCCCGTTACTCTACAAACAATGCTCCCGCACATCGATGTTGCGTCGAATCCGAACTCAAACATTGCTGATCACGATATTCATAAGATTCGGCTGCCGCAGTTCCCGACTGCGAAAAAAATGCTTTCCTAATAACATATTGTCGACTGATTACATAACAGTTATATAACTGCACAGTGTATAGAATGATACAGTAAAAAAATTCGAAAGACCACCATATAAAAATTGATATTTTTTAAAATTATTTTTGATTTTTCAAGGTTAAGTATTGAAGCAAAAATTAAAAAGAACAAATCAGATGTGCATTAATATCGAGTAAGAATCTGTTTTAAAATATTCTTTTTATTCATTAAAAATAAAAAAGGGGTAATTTACTATTAAAATGGTTCGCGAGAAAAAAAAATGAATTAAATTATTGTAATTTCAAAAAAAATTGTCGTCAAGACTTTCTAGATCTCGTGTCTTTATATAGACATTAAATAAATTCAAAGTCGCGTGTTAAAGTAATAAATTAAATCAAAAACAAACATTCCAATATCTTAGGTAGAAATAAATATAAAGTAACTTGTTAGAGTCAAAAGTGAAACTTTAAACCAATTTTTCGTGGCAGCTAGAGGTCATGATCGCGAACTCGCGGCCGACGGTTTTCTTTGAGTCGTGGGTTCGAACCTTGATGCCATTAAAGATCCACTGTGTAAGAGGGCTGATGCACGTTAAATCTGTGGAGGCTCAAAATCCTCCCTAGTGAGTGAGTGACTGTGGAGTTTAATGGCGCAAGAGCCAAAGTAGGCTATGCTGCACCAAACACTTGTTAAAATCAATCAGAATAAAAAAAATTTAAAAATATGAAACAAACACAAAGTGAAAAAAATTAAAACATCAAATTCGGTGTAAAAGGCTAATATATTTTCAAAAAGCAAAATCCTCCCTATGGCATGGTATGAAAGTCAGGAGGGTGAGGTGTCATCTCGGGTGTTTTCATCGTCTCTTGACCGAGCTTCAAAATCCGTCGTCAATAGTTCTCGTGATGCTTCTATAGTACGACATTAATAAAACAAACCAATCAGTCAGTGGCCGCGCTAGCATAGTGGTGATGGTTGCACGTTAAATGTGGTCGAGGCCCCAAATCAATCCTCCAATCTCCTATACCCGTTGACATGGTATAGGAGATTGGAGAGGGAAGATAAAGCTCAGGTATCATCCTCGTCACTTAGCCGAGATTCAAAATTGCGAAGTCGGTCGGACATAACCCTTGTGTTGATTCTCAGTGTGAGGCTATTGAACAATCACATAAAATCAATTGTCCAACCTCTTATAGACTATTCGTTATGAATAAGTATAAAATCATTAGTGAAAGTAATAGGCGAAACCTCAAACCAATGTTCCAACACCTTAATGACTTTCTGTTGGTTATAAATAAATACAAAATCACTTGCTTAAAAATAATAGGTGAAGCCTACAATCTTGTGTCTTGTGGTTGAATAATTCTTTCTAAGACGTTTTCTTTCCAACCATGCCTCATTTAGTCTCTCTTTATGCGAGACGTAAAAAAGGACGGAGCCTATCAATATTAATCGCTGTAATCAATTTAATACTCTGGATATTTTCACACCACGCCCTTTGACCTACGGTGTTTCCGGAAGGGAGCGAGCGGCTATTTGTAATTGAACCTATTTTTAGTGGTCATTTACCACGCCCTAATCCTTTAAATGTCAGGGGATTTAACTGCACACTTTCTTGTCAATCAAAATGAATGATTTTATAAATATTTTTTTTAATTTGCATGTTGTGAAAGTTTGCTGAAAGAAACCGTAACTCTAAACTTTTTGCTGCTAAAGAGTTAATAGGTGCAAACTCTACAGCAGAATTTTTTCACGGCTTTTTCTTACTGAATGCGTTAGCATAATTAAATTTAATATGATGAAAGCAGGTTGTAATTTTTCTGATGTAAAACTCCACCTTGGAAATAATTTAATGAAATTCGAAAACTAAGAACTAGGTAGAAGAAGGAGAGAAAAAAATAAAAATAAAAATATCCAAGAGAATGGTCACACGTGCAATACATCTTGACTGAAGTTTTGTTTACAACCTGTTTTAAACATAATGAAATTGAAATAATTTAAAAAATAATACCAGTGTGTCTCAAAAGGTATTCGTGTTATAAATGGGAAAGGAGTGTTATTACTGTAAATTTGGAATGGGGTAAGTCAGTGTAGTATTGTCCAATGAGATCATTCTTCCTTTGTCTGAGATCATGATTCCCTACGCATTCTAAAAAAATCTTCGCTATAATTTTTTTCGATCTATGAGACCGACTTCGCTTTCTCTGGTGTTTATTCACCGAAAGCAACCAATTGTTTTGATTGCTGTTTCACTTTCACAGTACCAGAATGCATCATCGATGGTGACAATTCCACTCAAAGTGACGACGAAAACTCGTCGCGGCAAAAATCAAATTTAACAACATATAGTTTCCAAATCAAAATTAAACTATTAATCAGGATCAAACTTATTTTGTCACTGTATAACAGAAGGAAGTGCGCAAGAAAAACACCAACTTGCCATAGAAATGCTGTTTATCGTCTAACACAACTACTTTTGGAAGCATTCGCGTAAATTAACATGGGCATAATTTATATTTATCACGTTCCCTGTAACAATTGGGTCTTATATTAATTTTTTGCTCCGAAACATACATTAACGCTTATTTTAAAGTATATTTTTACGCACAAAATATATGTTTATTTACGTATAAAGATTATCAAATACTCACGAAATTGAAGCCTTGCATCTGTATTCTGATTGGTAATAAACCTCGATTTCATGTATTTACACAAGGTTTTACTTTTTGTTCCCAATGTATGTTTCTGCCTAAGTATTAACAAATACTTAAACACGCTACATCTATAATTAAACTTACTGTGTAGTTATTTCTCCACCCAAAAATACTTTAACTTGGATAATCTGGGTGTGTGCCTTTGGTAAAATTCCTAGTTTCAAAGAATTAAAATAAAATTCCAGATAACAGTAAGAACTGAATTGATCCTTCCATTCAGACAAAAACTTAACAAAACCTCTCCGCTTTGGACATATAATTAAAGTACGCCTCTACTTGAAGGAAACAGAGGTAAATCAAGAGTTTACAAGAAAAATAAGATGCAAGTTGAAATTTGAATTTAATTATGTTTAATTCTAAATCCACACACGTGTCGATCAAAGTTGGCTACTGTAAAGTGCAAAAAATCGATTATACTTTATGAAGAACATTAACATCTCATGCATATGATATGAATTCATCTAATCCAAACTCTTTCGTTCTTAATCCTCTCCCCGACTGCTTTTGAACGGAATCTTGCATAAAAATACCACTAGAAGGAGTAATTCACTTCAAATCTTAATCCGTTTGTATGAATTAACTTCTCGAAACTAGCAGAATGCGCTGGGGAACAAACAAAATTGAACCAATAAAAAACAGAATCATACTGAATGACATAATGAAAATAAGAATGAATCTCTCAAAATTCCTTCAAAATCTTTTAACTAGAATTACATCGCTAAACCAGGCGATGAAAAATAACTAGTTAGAAGACGATTTTAATTAAAAATTTTAGATTTCTTTCGGTACAAATAAAATAAATATAGAGTATTAGTTATCAATTACATTTAATATTAATGTCATTAAAACTATTTATTTATTTTTTTAATTACAGATCAGTGTTATTTTATAATAGAATACGTTCTTCGAGTGCTTGATTATCTTAGAGAACGCTTTTAGTTATCTATCTCGTGGCGAAAGCGTCGCCTCTCGTTCATCATTTATATATATATATATAGACTGACTTGTTCCATCACTAATAATTAAAGTTAAGTCAAACATCAATAAATAGACGATAAAGCTTTAACTGAGAATCTTAACAAAAAACTAATCATCATTTACTGTATCTACTAAGCCTTTTTGGAGCAACCTTCATGCTTACTCAACAAAAGAACATCATAAAGGTTTTACATAACTGATCACTATTACCGGTGGTTCCGAATTGGGATCAAATCAATCTCATAAATAATAAAATACAGTTTCTATATTGCTACTCTTCCTTCGTCCTTCTATCAATATCTCCTATCTTTCCGTCCCTCCTTTTTTTTTTTTTTTATCTTACTCACTATTCTTCATTTTGTATATGAATTTTGTATTATTGAAGGTTGAGTTATTTGAATTAAGTAGCGTCCATATGTTTATAAAGACATTTGAATGGAAGTCAGCTTCATATCGGTACAATCTCATCCCAACACAAAGTCCACTGACAAATATGTTTCTTAGTTCTGAATCACGGTGAGATGTCTGTGCTGACCCCTAACTCTCCACCTCTACTCCATGACAACGCAAGTCCTACAGATTTAACGTACCTCACTCCCTCTATACAACAGGTCTTCAGTGGAATCAGTACTCAGTCACTGGCTGAACTGAATGTTGCCGGCCACGAACTCTATGACCATTCAGTTATCTCGAACATCAGTCACATGATGCAACGAACGCAATAAAAAGGTTCAATGGCTAATGATCTTTATTATAGCTTACTCTGTGGCTTATGTTGATATTAATTAAGGGTTTGGGTTATTCTAATTATTGTTAATATTATTATTCTAATATTATAATATTAGATTATGCTATACATTATGTTATTGATGATGTTATTATTATGTTATTGATTAATATTAATAATTGCATTATATTAAAGCTATGTTAATTTCCTTCGAGTTATGCTAATATTTTAGAATAATGTTATTTTTAATTATATGATAATGTTAAAACAGGAATAATCGGAAAATTCATACCAGGGCCTTTTTTCTGGTTATGTCATATTTTTAGAAAAATACGGCGTATATATTAATAGCACGGTTAAAAGATTACATTATTATTGATTTTACATAATACAAAATATTTTACGTTGTAAGTTTTCTGTAAAAACACTACAATTAAACTCTAATCTATATAAATATATATTTCGCTCACATAGGATCTAAATAAAACTTAATTTGTGTTTGGTATTCGGCAACAATATGTCACAAAATTTGTCGGCCTTCGGCAGCTAAACGTGTTGAAATAAAACAATAAAAACTAAATTAAAATTATCACTTGCAGTACATTTTGATTGTTAGGATCAGTGAGCTTATGGCAAGTCTAAGTCGAAAATTACTGAAATACTTCCTCAAACATCCTCCTTTGTAAAGTCCAAAATATCTTTCCAGCAATCAAAATAATAATGAACTATTCGTTTTTCAATTTTCGTCTTCCAAGTAATCAACGTTTTTCAATTTCTTCATTAGTATTTCACCGTTTTGGCAAACTTATTCACTTTCATATGGTCATTACGGTGGTATTACCTGCTGATTCTCATCAAAGAAAGATGCTTGAGCCAATGATTTTCAAAAGCAATCATGACTCTTTTAACCTTCAGTTTTTAAGAACATTTTTATGTGCTTGTGACTGAATAGTAGCATAAATAGTAATCATAAAACTATTGATTTTACTCATCTTAATTCCATAGCTTTGAAGCACCTTCCGACTTATTATTAAAACCACGCAATATCTCAAGTAATGTCTGAAAAAAAATATTTATAGAAAATATACTATCTACTTCCAATTAAAATTTGCTGTCACAACTGTAGGTACTACTGTATACTCTCAAATTAGATACGCATAGTATTATAAACCGATAGTAAGGAGTTATTTTAAAATTGTTAATCGTACTATTGATTTGTTAAATTAAGTATTAGTAATGCTAATTATATTTAAATTATCAATTTAAAATAAAACTACTTGGTAGGAGAAAGAAAACAAATTCCGTCGAGTTTAGTAACAATTGACCAATATTTATTTTATCGATCATGATTACGTATTATCGTGCTTTTAGACTAAATGATAGGCTTTCAGTAAATAGTAAATAATTCTTTTCAACAGAAAATTTTAAAAGAAAATAATAATTCTACAACAAAAATGTATGTGAAAACTACTTAAATGAAAAAAAAAAAAATTAAAAAAGAAAACTTTTTTTTTTTTATCTTTATTTGTATAGAACAATTTATGCGGATATAACATCTAATTTTGAAATAGAAAATTATAAAATGGTGATTCCCGTGCTTAATTCTAAAATTTAAAAACAATTAAGTAAATCCAGGTTTTCTGATAATTTTTAAAATTTATGTATGAAATTATATGCTAATTTTTATGTACTTGAAGAAACGAGTGTATTTGGAATAGTTTTTATAAGGAGAGAGATATTATAGTTGTATATTTAAAATGTCATTACAGTTTTTTGATCAATATTCACAAGAAAAATATTAAAGTCATTTAAGTCAAAATAAAAAAAATAAAAAATTGTAGTTTTTTAACGTTTGTTTACCAAGTATATCAAATCAATGAAAAAAATAACATTTGTAAACGAATTATTTTAATATGTTCTCTAATATTATCGGAATTACCTTGGAAAGTGTTTGAGATTTCATTTCAAGTTTTAAAAAAACTGTGAAAATTCCATAACAGAGAAAAATCTATTTAATTTATTGAAAATCACATTTACGGTTATTCCATCAGTATTTAAGTATCCGCAGGAGCGCAAAGACTTCTTTAAATCCATACGTGTAACTAAGGTTTACTTTGACTATTTATACCTTTTAAAGTAAAGTTTGTATTCCACTGCAGAATAACTTGCAATTTTGAAAATTCAATCAATAAATATTTGCATATGATGGATACCCAGAAAAAGACAGTACCAGGCTTCTGACGCTCAAAGATATTTTTTTCGGAAGATTTAACTGCACTGCGCTCAAGTGTAAAAACTTAAGAGTAGAAAGCGTACTTACTGGTCTCAATAGATTAAAAACTGCTGTTGTAATATTAAGTTGAAATGAGAATTTCGATTCCAAATCAAATCTGCTGGGAATTTAGAAGGGTTTCTTCTCACTAAAGACTACACCTGGAACCATATTTTAAGCGAAATAAAAAAAAATTAATGGAATAGTTTCATGAACCATACTTCCTGGTACGATTGGTATTGTGAGTTTAAAGTTTGTAGGAAAAAATATTCACAACCCTTGTTTCGGCACGATAAATAATGGCCTCTGATTTTAGGTCTCATAAAGAGGTTCTCCTCATTCAAAGTTTTGCGGCAGGAGGAAGCAATGAATGCCGAGCAGCACAGAGAATCGCTAAAAAAAAAATTACATCAACCAAACCCCTCAGATCTATGATCTGTCACCGTCAGATTTTCCTTTTCACACCCCTCTGAAGTCGTTTACGGGTAGAAAAAAAACATTTTTCGACCTTCGATGATGTCCAGAGTGTCGTCTAACAATGAGCCAAAAAAAATGGTGGCAAAGGTATAAAAAAAAACTCATTCCTAGGCTCATAAAATGCATTGAGAAAGAAGGCGACTGCATCGAAAAACAGTGCTTGATATATGCAAATAAATTTAATAGTTTTTCAAAACTATATAAACTTTTCGATTTTTACGAATTGAATACTTTTACTTTGTGGATAACCCTCATAGAATTCTAAATCAGGCTTGGCCAATTAGCGGCCCGCGGAACTGGGTTATCTGAATAAAGATTTAAACTTTTATTGTACATAAGTACGAAAGAACATTCCACCATAAGTCGTTCATATTATACTTACTACCATGAGAATATCTCACTACCTTACTCAACTTTTATGACAATTTTTCTTTAATTTTGTTCAGAAATAACAAAGCTCGTTTTAAAAAGCGCACCGGCCATCTGATGCCAGTGGGCGATACGTAGTGTATAAACTAACCAGAAAACTTACTGAACAGCGATGGCATGCACAACTAGACATAGGGAGGGAATGCGACAAGCGGAACAGGAGAAATAGCAGCAGCCAGTCTGTATGCAGCAAGCCTAATTTGACTCAGAAGCGTATTGTTCCAGACGGCCTGATGTCTTGATCGCTAATAATTTAGCACCAGCGTTATGTTGTAACTGCAGGAAAGTTTTTAAAATTGTATTTCGTTTAAATATATTTAATTCTATAAAATCTAATTTCCCTTAATTTCTAGCAAAATGTTCTTGATTTCTCTAAAGAGGTTCGGATGGAATAATCGTTCCCCACGACTCGGAAGCTGAAAGAAAGTTGTTGTAGTTGTTCACGTGAGAACTGGAATTGGCATCGACTTCATCACTTGCGTGCGCATACACACTCGCACAAACACACATATATAAATGATATTTTATTATTTTACATATAATATATATATATATATATATATATACTGAAATTTATGAAAGAATAATTTAAAATATTTAAAAAGACAAAAATCCAGAAAGAAATGTAAAAATGAAAGAAAAAATAAATGAAAATATGGAGCCCAGCAAGTCAAAAAGCAATATCGGGCTGAGGACCGAATAAGCGGGGTTAAACTAGTTTAATGGTACCAACCTTCCCCCTTGGTAGGCTGAATTGGGAAATCCAAATTACAAAAGAGTTCAATGATTAAAAAATGCAAAAAAGTTCAGCGATAAAATCTACAAAAATAAAATCTATAATTCTAAAAATTATCAGCAAATC
>BMAW01091122.1:36388-73996 GCA_019974015.1 Nephila pilipes
GTGTGTGTGTGTGTGTGTGTGTGTGTGGCCCGCAAAGTCTTTTGGTTTGGACAGGCCTGTTCTAAATTGTATCGTATGTAATGAAATATCATGTGTGATTTTTAACGAAATATTTTTTTAAAAATTTTTATAGCTCTTTTGTGTTCGTCGCCACCTAAAATATAAATTTCAGAAATCTCTCAAAAATTTTTAAACACTTTCGCAGTAGATCTGGTCAACATATTGATCAGAGTGATCATTATTGTTTTGATTTTTAAGTTCTTAAAATCTAAGCTTTTGCGATTCTATTGCTTTTTTCCTTCTCATCTAATAAAAACTTCTATTATGGTCTATATCTTATTTTAGTCGGAGAGATGACAACTTTATTATCGTATCAACTTTGATGTAAAAAAAATTCTCTTTTAATGAGTAAGAAGAAGAGAGAACATTTAATAAAAAAAGGAAACTTTAATTTATGACATGGGTGTGGTCATTCATACACCGAATCAGTACAAAATCCTCACTGCTTGAAAAGAATATTTATTGAGCTTTCATGATAATTAAAAAATATTAATGATTTCTAAAATTGCTGTTTCCATCATCTCATTGTGGGTTGTTATTAAGTGGCTTTTGGGATTTCTTTTGACGCATCTGTTCTTTTTGACCAGAAACAGGAGGTAAGTAGCCTTCTTAAATCATGAGAAATGTCAGAAGACCGCTTAACGAAATCTATAATTTTCCTAATTTTCTGAAGTACTGCTTAGAGTTTTACGTGTCTCGCCTTAATTTAGAATTCTGCTCCAGGGCAAAGACAGCCGTGTTGTCTTCGCCTCTGTTGTTTAATGGCTCAAAGTTATGAGCTTTTCTAACCTAGTACACAATGGTATTGTTATGGCTTAATAATTACCGAGATATAACCGAGATATCAGCATAACTTTTATTATTGGTTAATTAATCCTTATGTACATTATGCTGTAAGTTACAGATATTAATGTATTTTTGTTCAGAGTTTCAGGAAGTCGTAGAGTGAAATAACTCTCAGTATGTAGAACAGCTGAGTTCTGTAATGATAGTCTTCGAAGGGTCAATAAACCCCGGGAGAAATTTATAACTTTGGATGGTGACTATGTAGAGAGAAGTCTTAAGAATGATAAATAAAAATTAAGTTTCCATCTCGATTATTTTAAGTAACAATTAACACTTAACGCTGCTGCATTTTACTTGAAAGTATAGTTTCCTGAAACCAAACAAATCAACATAAACAGCTATAATTTACAACATTATATACAAAAGAATCAATTAACATGCAGAATAAATTTCATTTGGTTATTTCTCTCATTTCTTAGTTAATAATTTTCGTTAAGCCTTAATAATTTTCGAAGTGAAATTTCGTTAAAACCAACTCTAAATATGCCGTATATTTCCGAATACAAGCGGATTCGTCTGTATGCCAAGACGGCTTTCCTCCCTCTTCCTGCCTTCTAAAATCATTCCAAAAATCAAATACTGCATATAATTCGAAATCAAAAACTGAAACTGACTTCAAAGTATTCATGAATTTTTTTTTCTTCCGTTTGCATAAAGGTCGCATACAAAACATTCAAAATGTAATTTAGAAGATTAAAGTATCATTCTCCTTAGATTGTTATTTTTATGAGCGAATTATCTTCGGTATTATATTACTATTTTAAATGTACATTTTGGTACTTTTCCGTTTGTCGGGATAAATTTTGATAACATCAAATTTTTGTTTGGGCGAAGCCTCAATAAACTACTGTAATACAATATAAACACTTCCGAAAATAAACAATTTATTTTGATAAATAGAACGATGATTTCGTTTAGAATTGTATTCCTCATAAATTTAAGATATCTAATCTGAAGAGATAAAAACTAGCCATATTTGACGATTTATCGCTTACGTGTGGCAAACTGAAAAGTACCTATTTTTTTAAAAAACTATCCGGACTCGTATACAAGGTGTGGATATTAAATAACGAGCCTGACGCTGCGACTACAGAAGAAGTACACATGCTCCAAACGCCAGAGACCGACAGTTGTTTAAAGTGAAGCCTTCTCTTTCAAATGTAATGCCTCTCGTTTCTGTAAACAAATCTGTATACCCATAACCTTCCTTCACATTGGAGTTATTTACTTGTTTCGCCAGAAAAACGATAAGTGAGCAACGAAATGTTGTGAAATTTCACATGAAACCTTGAATTTCACATGAATTCACAAAAAACGCAACTAAAACTTATAATTTATTGAAAGAAGTACATGGCAATGATTGTTTGTCACTTGCTCGTGTTTTTGAGTGGTTTAAGTGTTTTCAAGATGGCCGAGAAGACGTTGAAGATCATTCACCCCCGGATCGCCCTTCCACGTCAAAAACGGATGACAGTCTCGAAAAAATCGGTAATCTTATTCGATCTGGCCCGTTTTACAAAACAATTTTAGCATGCAAAAAGTGCGTACCAAAATGATGCCTTAAATTTTCATGTTTGAACAACAAGAAACTGGCGAAAATGCTTGTACTAATGCATTGAATATCATTGGAAATTATTCAAACTTATTGGAAAGGCTAATAACGTGTGACTAATCGTGGTTTCTTACTTGTGATTCTGAAAAAAAGAGTCAATCCATGCTCTGGAAGAGCACATCTTTACCGAGAGCCAAAAAAAGAACGAATGAGCAAATTAAAATTTAAAGCAATGATGATTGTTTTTCTTTCGGTATTCATGGGATTGTGTACCTTCACTGGATTCTTGAAGGTGAAACTATAAATCAGCATTACTAACTTCAAGTTCTTACTGAACTGTGTAGAAGAATAAGGGGGAAACAATCCAAATTGTGGAAGGACAAGTCATTCCACATTGTTTGTCAAGATGTTTCTATCCAAGTACAGCATCCTAGTGTTAGACCATCTGCGTTGTTCTCCAGATCTTGTGCCATGACACTTCTATCTGTTTCCTTGAATGAAATCTGCATTAAAAGGAACAAGGTTTGAGTTTGTTGAAGCTATGGAAGAGAAAGCGGCACGCGTCGTAAAGGAGCTGACAGAAGAAACCTTTCGACACTGTTTCGAACAATGGAATATTCGCAAGAAGCGTTGTAGGGATGGAGGAGGGGTGCATATTGAATGTAATAATAAGTAAATATATATGAAATCAAAATAAAATGTTTTACAACATCAGTCTTGTTATTTAATAGCCACACCTTGTATAAGCTGATTCTGTAATTTAATTAAAAAAAAGTTCCAAAAATTTTCGGCTTATGCAGGGTACGGTACCTTAAGAGCCACTATAACATGTTGGACCTTTTTTCCGAATTATTGTCAAGTGGAATGATTTTGGTTGTTTTGCGTTAAATTCAGCTGCGTCTCAAAGTCACGAATTTGACAAATATGATAAAAATATTGGAGAGTATTTTGACGGTGAGATAAGGTTACTTTGTTTAGATTTTCTTTTTATTTCTTAGTTTTCACTTAATTCTCATTCACAATTTTCAGCATAACATGAAAATATTAATTAAATATTGGAAGAATAAGTTTATATACATTAATATTAAGACATATTTTTTATAACAACAGTCAAAAATTAGTTTTCCGAAAGCGTATGTTTTTGAACATTACTTCAGAACTTTTTTTTACTTACAATGAACATGTTATGATCAATTAATTTCAGTATAGATGTGAAACGAATCAAAGTATCTAACTTTTTGAAAGGTTGTAGAATTTATTTACTGCTTGTTAACAATTATAAAATTAATTATTTATTTTTTAATAGCATGAAAATTTAGGTTGATAAAGTTTAAGCCTAGACCTTCAAATAATTAGCAAAATGGTTGCTCAGTTGTGTTATTGCATCGACAGCACTCGATTAATAATTGATAAATAACCTACTGTTCCTGCTATTTGAAAATCATCATTAACAAAAGAATTAGTAAAAGTTCAAACTTTTTTTCCTTTCCTACGGGGCTCACATCAGTAATAGGAAAATGAAATTTGAAACTAAGCAATCAGTTAGAATTTGAAATTCTCTGGAAGCAGTCAGAACTGTGAAATTGCTGCAAGGTACCAGCGATTATTCTATGATAGAGTAGGTAATTATAATCTTGCATTCTTGCTTTTCTTGCCGATCTATATATATGATATTTAATAAAATTTGAGTATACAAACCATGGTGTTCCTGAATATAACTTCTATAATGGCCATTTAAGGGTATTTAACATAAATGAAAATAATTAAAGGAAAAAAGGAATATTTGCAACTACTATACGTTAATAGTTTTCTACATATACATTCAAATACTCGTAAATATTAATTTAAAAGGGAACAAATGGCTTTATACTCTTTCCGAAAGGGGAATTGCACTTGGAAATATTTTAGTACGTCAATTTATACTTATGTAGAAAGCTTTTTCATCTAAAAATAAAAACGAACACGTGTTTCTCATGGAGCCAGCATAGAAATACTACAATAGCAAAATTCTATTTCTGAAAACCGCTTCAATGCTCGGACTTTTATAAGTTAACTTTCCTAAAGGGTTGTGATTTGATAGAAGGCCTCGCACGAATGTCAACCCCGGAATGTCATTTCACGAACAAACGAACATTTGAATGGTCTTGATGAAAGTCAGCAGAATGTCATTTTTATTATTTTCCGAGTGGCATCACGCGATTTCGTGGATTGCGTGGCAGGAAAAAATCGCTTTAGTTCCATCACTTAGAATGAAAGTTAACATCGATGCGCTTAAAAGCAAACAAAGCTTTTAGTTGCTTTTCTTTTCTTTCAACCATGTACGCATTGTCAATTAGTTAAACGACTAACAGTGGTCGTTAAAATCAATGAAATAAAAACAGAGAAAGGCTTAAAAAATTCTGCAGTAAAATTGAATTTTTTTTTTTTTCTGGTTAAAAAAGAAATATTGTAAGACTATAAATTAATCTAATTTCTTAGAAATATTGATGGATGAAAAGTGTGAAAATCTATGGTGGCACGTGTCTCGCTGACTGGTTTATATTAAAATAAGGAACATTTGTAAATATTTTTCCGACGTTAATTGTAATACTTCATTTACAGAAATGTGAAACGATTACATTTTTAAGTTTATTTTTGTGCACAAAATTAATTTGATTTCTGAAAATGTTTTTGATTGTTTTTCCAATTATTCTTTTTAGAATATTGTATAAGAAAATAATTTTCACCGATAAGGGTTTTTAATTACGAAAAAGAGTCGAACTAAGTTCAGTTTTTATTGATTATTTTTACATGATATATAAATGTACATTCTTAGCTGTTCTATTTGGGCTGTTTTTTTATGAACGTAGAAAATAAGCTTCTTTATTCAAAAAATGGACAAAGAAAACTAACAAGCATTCATGCATTTCAATGATTGTCAGAAGGAATGTGATTGATTAAAATTTCAATGGTCATTCTCTTTATTTCATTGATGGAATTCTTGGAAAATCCCCAACGATTCTTTTGGCAAAATGTCCTCTTTTCACAAAGAGAAAAGTTTGTCAGTATTGAAATGTAACGCTTTTTTTTACATTCAATATTTTTTTATTCATGTTATGGTATTTATTCTATTCGATTTATTTAATTAATGTCTTATTTGGGCTAAAAGAGGAGAAATTCTTGACTATACAAACCTTGCAATTAATAACAATTAATAGCTCTTTGTAGGAAAGTGTTTTAAAAATTATCTTAGAAAAGAGAAATACCATTAAAAAGCATAGAGTAGAAAAAATGATCTGAAAAAATTCAAGGTTTGACAATTAAATAACAAGACTGACGCAGTAAAACATTTTATATTGATGCAATACATATTTACTTAATATCGCCAATAATATACTCCCTCCTTTTCCATACGACACTCCATACAAAACTTTCATTGTTCGAAACAGTTTTTCAACAAACAAGCAGAGTATTGAAATCTTCTGTCAATTCCTTCAGGATGCGTGCCGTTTCTCTTTCACAGCTTCAACGGACTCAAATCTTGTTCCTTTTAATGCAGATTGTACCTTAGAAAACAGCTAGAAGCCGCAAGGCGCAAGAGCCAGCGAATATGGCGGATGGTCTAACGCTATAAACATTCATTGTTATACCCTTCTTTCAATAAATTATCAGCTGTGTTTTTTCAAGTTTCTTGGGAAATTTCACAACATTTCTTTGTTCACTCTTCATTTTTCAGGCGAAATAAAAAAAAAAGTTAATTCTAATGTGAACGAAGGCTACGGCTTTTTGGATTAGTTTGTAGAAACGAGAGGAGCTGTATTAAAAGAGACGGCTTCACGCGATCGTGAAGGTGCTGTCGGTTGTTGACATTTGGCGCATTTGTACTTCTTCTGTAGCAGCGTCGGTCTCGTTATTTAATAACCACATCTCTTAAGTAACTCTGAGAAGCAATTTTCTCAAATCAATATTGTGCTACATTATTATTACCATGATATCATTTTACAACCAGCCGAGTGGAATTATTTCTCAGTAAAGCAGCATACTTAAAATTGTCTTATTCCTTTTCTGAAGTCACATATATAGTTATAGATTTATGAGATTCAGAAAATAAAGATTTGATAGTCAAATTATATGCTTTTGATATCTGATGCTTACGGAGGAAATTTCACTAAAAATGGAGAGATCAATATGATATTTTAAAGGAAACGAACTACACGTTTATTATTTGCAGAAGAAATGCCTTGCATACGTTGTACGGAGATTTTCATGAAAATTAAATTTAAAAAAAAATGAAAATGGAAAGACAAAAGACGCAGAATTATGAACCTTTATTTGCCTTAGTAATGATTTCCTAATGCTCCCATTGTATGTATGGGTCAAAACTTTAAAAGCTTTTTTCTCACGTTTTAAAGCGCTCAATTGAGCTGAAATTTTTTTTCCATGATTGTTGTAGATGACAATACGATATTTAATGAAATTAATAAAAAAAAATGATTAAAACTAATTATTTAAAGAATTAAATTTTGCGCCAAGTTTCTCGCCAAGTCGCCAAATGGATGCCAAGGAGAAGGAACCATAGCTTAAACTCTATACGGTCAATTATTATTTTGCTAAAAATTAATTATTGAATATATTCAGTATTAAAATTAATTATTGAATAAATTCAATTTGATTCAACACTCCTTTTTGCTCTAAAGATTTAAAGTATAAAAAATCATGTTACGATAAGTGTGAAGTTTGAAAGAAAATCCATGTTCAAAAGACTCGTTTTCACCTCTGTTTTCCCCCCTATTATTTCATTATCACTGTCTCTTTATCTTCAATTGCAATTTTAATTTTTTGTTGTCAATTCAATAAAGCTAGCATCGTCTAAGAAAATATTGTTATTTCATTCAGTTCCATCTCAAAATTTTATGGAAACACTGTCTATCTAGTTTTCACAAAATAATTGAGTAATACCCAAAATTTATTACAGAAAGTATGGGTGAAAACTTGATAAATTGTTGTTAATAGAATTTACGCGTTTGATTATTTCTGTCATGAGCGTAAGAACGGAATGTAAGTGTTTGCACATGGGGAAATATTAAATCTACATAGTTGATTACAGAAAAAAAATAGTGCGATTAAAATGAAAAACTTCATTTCAAATTCATTTTACTGAAAGCGTTTTTATTAATATATAAAGTGATTTTATTGATTTCAGTGTTTAATGTTGCTGCATTTAGGTAAAATATCCCTACGTTATCTTATCTTAGGTAAAATGTCCCTACGTTATGCTTCCTAATTAGACATTGTCAAAAATACGTCAATTGGCCTTCCTAATTAGTCAAGGGGCTTTGAAATTGTTCGAAAATGGAACACATGATATAGGACAGAGGCTGAAATGGATAAGGATAAAATGTTACCCAACTTAACTACCCAGCTACCATACTCCTCATTCAATTAGGGAAGGAATGGTTAAAAGGAATGCAAAGTCATTAAATAAGATACATTTCTATCTCCAATTCTAAAGGAAAATGTCCCTAACATATCAGCATTTAGAACTCGAAAGTAATTTAAGGTTGAAAGCTAAATAATCTAGTGATTAACGATATTAAGTAAAGTGATTTAAGGAAAATTAATCTACTGATAATGGAGAAAGCCGATCTCGTGATGATAATCAGCAAAGCGATCTATAATGATTAATGAAATTAAATATAATTTAATTAAAGTAAGAAAAAAAAGTTAATGCAAGAAAATAAGTCTAATGATGACAATAAATAAGGCGATAAAAGGATTCTTAAAGCTAAGAGATCCTTCAAATTATTCTGGATTTTGTGAACTTCAGCAATTAAAAAATTTCCTTTTTCGTAAAATCTACGTTAGAAAGTTGCATGTTACATGAGAAAAACGGATAAAAATTTATTTTCTAAGTTCGAATATGAATGTAGAAATCCTAGATGGAAATGAACAAATGGAATAATTATATAGATTATCACAGGAAGGAAGTCCAGGTTAGAGAGAGAGAATCAACCAACAATCAGCGGTAAATAAGTGAAATAATACGCTTTTTTGAATTATTAAATTTTCTCTTCATAAGACGCTTTCCGAGGACAAATTATTTGACATAATTTCTAAAATAAAAGAAATATCCTAATCAGAAAAAGTTCAAAACATTCGATATGAAACTTTATGTATAAAGTAAAATGACGAAAATATCTCAAAATTAGCCACATTGTATCCTACCATAAGTTTTAAGAATTATCACCCAAATTTTATTTTTATTCAAATGTTAGATTTGAATGTAAATTGAACGTGCGCTTAACTTACTACTTGTTATATATACTATCTAAGAGTTGCAGTTAAAATCTTTGTGAAAGTGGAATTTGATGTAACTATTCAGAATTATAAACCAATTTTAATAACTTAGAAGTGAAGCTTTTTTAATAAATTTAAAGATTTCATTGGAAGGTTTTTTTACTAAGAAAACTATTAACTTGTTCAGTGCTAACATTTTTACTAAAAAACTTATTGTAGGACAGTCGATTTCTTTCAATAGTGTATTTATTTTGACTGAAGTAATTATTCAATAACAGTTTTATTAAAATGTGCTAACATGTTGTTGTTTTTAGAAAATGGCGTCAACAAAAATTAGGAGCATAAAATAAAAGATACATGGTGTTAGACTCAAACGAATGCTATTATAATACATTTTTATTAAACTAGTTACATTTAGCGTGCTTATACAAACACTAAAGGTATATTTAATTCAATATTTTATGATCTGCGTTATTTTTACATCCGAATAGAATATTAATGTCTACTTTAATAATTTATCGTTTGCTCTTATTTAAATATTTCATTTAATCATTGATTTTTTTTTATGACAGGGTCATCCGTTTTTATTTATTTATTTATTTGCTGTTAACGTTTGCAACGGTTTTGTTTCGTAAGAACGTTTTTGCTTGATAGTAATTGCTTCTGTGCAGCCTGGAGTTCGCAAGTATGCTTAATTCACTTTAATTAATATTCCTTTCGAATAATTCTATTTTTTCGAGAACTTAAGAGAAAATTTTGAAAAAGAAAGCATTAGCACATGTTAAAATGAAATTAAAGAAGCCAATTCCATCTCAAAAGCTTTAGTTTATTGTTGGATGGACCTGATAAAGATCATATGCAGAGAACAAAATCCGAACTGGTGGAGACGAATTCTCCTCGTCAGTAGTGAGAGACATAATTACTCAATAATGATCAGCTAAAATCTTTAAGCAGCTTACTTAAATCTTCGAATTATTAATCACCAAATTAAAATAAATATGTGGCGTGGCTAATTTAATATTCATTCCTAATAAATAAATATAATAATAATATCTACTTATTTAGCAAGTTCTAAACTGCAAACTTCTAACACATCAATCAATAACTCCCGAGACTAACCCAGAGATGGCGCTCGTAGTAAACCAGTAACCAGGTCTTTCTAGAGTACTAACCTTTGCTTGAAACGTGTCAAAATTTTAAGTCGATCGGACCAGAAACAGCTGAGTTATAGAGGTTGGAGTAAAGTCGTTTTGTAGTTTGTTTAAAAAATGGAAAAAACCGAGTTTCGTGTTCTGATAAAACATTGTTTTTTAATGGGTAAAAACACCGTGCAAGCGAAACAATGGAATGAAAAATGTTACCCGGACTCTTGTCCATCAAAAGCAATGATGTGTCGGTGGTTTGCCGAGTTTAAACGTGGTCGTACCGACACAAATGATGCGGAACGCTCGGGTAGACCCGTGGAAGCCGTTACACCGGAAAATGTGAGTGAAGTGACAAAAATTATAATGAAAGATCGTAAAGTGAAGCTCCGTGAGATTGCTGAGATGACACAGATATCATATGGAAGTGTATTTACTATCCTTCATGAAAAATTGAGCATGAAAAAGGTTTTTTCCAAGTGGGTGCCGCGATTGCTTTCGATGGAACAAAAACAGCAACGAGTCGATGATTCAGAAAACTGTTTATCGCTATTTACTCGCAACAAAAAAGATTTCTTGCGTCGTTACGTGACCATGGACGAAACATGGATACATCACTACACTCCAGAGTCGAAGCGGCAGTCATCTGAGTGGCGCACCGCTGGCGAAAGCCGTCCTAAGCGTCCGAAAACGCAGCAGTCAGCTGGCAAAGTCATGGCGTCAGTTTTTTGGGATACGCATGGCGTGATTTTCATTGACTACCTCGAAAAAGGTAAATCAATCAACAGTGATTATTATATTGACTATTTCGGAACTGAAGTTCCCCAAAATAGGCATCTGTTAGGGGGAGGACATTTTCGTTGGACGGGAATCGTTGTACACAGAGCCATTTTTTTTTTTTTTTTTTTTTTTCTTTTTAAGTTTGGAAATGAAAAAGTCACTGGGGACCAAATTTTGCGAATACGGGGGATTTTGTAATAATTAGAACATTAATTCTGAGATTTTGGCCATCGAAACTGCACCGGTGCATACCAGTGCATAGTCTTGATGGAAGAGAAACTTTTTTCTTTTTCTAAAAGAGAACGTTTACTCACGTGATGCTTACGAAAACCAAATTATTTTCGATGCTACGAGCGCCATCTCTTTGATTTTTAACGATTTTTTGAACGAGATACGTATATTTCAAATTAATGTCGTACTAAAAGCTAATTATTATAAAAACTTTCAAAAGGATTCCAGATAAATTATTAATGCAGAAACACTCTTTCTAAATATGCCCGCGGACGCCTAGCGGTTACGGTCACGGACTCGCGGCCGTAGTTGTTTTCATCGAGTTGTGGGTTCGAACCTTGATGTTACTAAAGACCCCTGTATAGTGGGGCTAATGCACATTAAATTTGATCGAGTTCCTCAGGCCTCACATTGGCTTGGAGAGAGAGATGCCAGCTCAAGTGTAGTCCTCGTCACTTGACCGAGGTTCAAAATTATGTTGGACTAATTAACACTAAATCACTCTTTTTAAATATTTTATCAGTAGTACCCTAAGATCATACAGAAAAACATTTGGACAGAAACCCTCCCAGGGCCTTAGAGAAAACTCCGCACTAGTTTTCTTAAATTTGCTCCTTATGGTATGCAAGACTATGGTGGCCAAGTAATCATGATCGCAAGTTCATGGCCGGTAATATTTAAGTCGGAGCATGTGTTCAAGTTCTTATTCTATTAATGACCTTTCAAGGTGAATAATGGGAATTATTGCTCATTAATTGGAACTGGATTTCAAATTTCTTCCGCAATGTAATGTAGTGAAGTGTACAAGTTTGGAGGAAAAGGCATCACAATTCAAGTGTAGTCCTTGCCACAATTAAGAGATTCAATGCCACTTACACATTTTCTAGTGGTATGTCAATTCGAAGTTTATTTACGAAGATGTTCTATAAAACCAATAAAGGGAGAGCAAAATATCATTTTCTTTCTAAAATCGTGCATTAGTGACCGCTTTTTAATAACAGTCCCCACAAAATAAAAGGTATCATTCACCACAATGTAAAGATCGTGTAGATACAATTTTTATTCGATAAACTCTAAGTTTAATGGCAAATTTGGCAATCATAACAACAGGTTGTTTTATTGATAAGGCTAAAATCTAGAAGCTTTGAAAATGTAACTATTCTGGTAGCCTCTCTGCACGCAGCTTATCAAATTCATTACACAAAATTATTTAAGATCCGCAATATCTTAATAAATACCATCTAGTCTAGCATTCCTTTCATTATAAATAATTTATACGAGGTCGCAAATATAAGTACATTGATAGAAAAGTTTACTAAAAAATTAGAGAAAGAAATTAAATTTACATTAATTTTATTTTTATTTACATTTAATCCTAAAATTGAATATGTAACAGTGATCGACGTGTGCGCATGCTCCATTTTACATTAAATTTATTACAAGCCAAGCACTTGCTACCAATAAGTGTTGACCTGTATTATTCCTTTAAATGAATTTTACTAAAAATTTTATGAATTTGAATATTTCATTTATCAATTAAATATAATTTATATGGGACCTGAAGGTAAAAATTAAACCTTTTCATTTCATAATTATAAAACGCTTTCCAAATTGTGGATCATCAGAACCATTAACATTAAATATGGTCTTCAGTGCATTAAAAAAAAATCTTGAGAGTTTTTTCACAGTTATAAAAAAATTTTACATTCAACTGATTTTATAACAGAGATCAATATTTTGAGATAGAATCATACGCTGAATAATAAGAATGGAATTAATTCATTAAAGAAATCAATTTATACACAAGAGTCGGCACGAATATGACGATGAATGTTAAAAAGCACTGATAGTTATGAAAAGTCTAGACTACTTTTTAATATTAAAATAATAATGCAAATTGAAAAATTTACATAAAATCCATTAAGATGATTATTCTCTCAATTAGATAAGAAAAATATGTTACATTTTCCGGTATTTTTTTTATAAATAATTTTGAAACAAAAAAAAAAGAAGAAGAGAAGATTATTAGTTGTTAAAAAGTTATAATATTTCAATTAGCATAAAAAAAATTTAAAAAAAGTGGAATAAGTGAGTCGGTTTACTGACACAAGAGCCAGATATGACTAATTCTGAGCGAAATAAGGTGTCACTGGGGTCTAGACTTCTGAAAAAATGGAAGAAAAAAAAAAGATAAATTTTGTTTGTTTATGTGTGATAAGAAGTAGAGAATCGAAAATAGAGAAATTTTCGACGAGTCCTTGGTTCGAGCCCCCGCTGTGTAGCCGGGGCTGAAGCACGGTTAAAATTGTCGAGGCTCAAAGTCCTCATGTTGTAATGGTGTGGAAGTTTGGAGAGGGAGGTGTCAGCTCAGGTGTAGGTCTCGTCACTTGACCAAGGTTCAAGTTTACGAGGTCCGTCGCTAAAGGTCTTCGTATTACTTCTAGTGCGACGTTAATAAAACCAACCAACCATTTAAAATACACTACTCTTCTAGAGGAAAAAAAGCGGCCACGACAGTCAAATGTTCAATGTTTCCAACTCCTGCTCAGTGTTATTTCCTTAGAGGCAAGGTTTTGAGTCCTGGAAGTATAAAGAAAATGGTTCCAATTCATGTGCTCTCCTTGTCAATTGATCGAGGTTCAAATTAATGAAATCCGTACCTCATAATTTTCATATAAGTTCCAAGTCTGATGTCAGTAAATTCATATAATCAATTAATAAGGAAAAAAATAAATTTAATATTTATAGAAAGAATATTCATGAAGTTTGGATGCAGTCTAGTACCAAGAGCATCCTAAAGAATACCATATTTTCATATAAGACATTGAGACTGGTTTCATGTTGGTTAGTTTTATTAACGTCACACTAGAAGGAACACGAGGGCAATTGGTGGCAGACCTCGTAATTTTGAACCTCGGTCAAGTGACGAGGACGACACCTGTCCTTTCCACACCACACCAACGGGGGGACTTTGGGTCACGACAGATTTAACGTGCATCAACCTCGTCTACTACTTGCACCTACGGCTCGATGGAAACCGTCGACCACAAGTCCTCTACCATAACCACTAGGTAACCACGGCTACAAAACATGGAGGTATTTCAGTGTTATCATTTTGCTGTACTTTGAAGTATTTGGAGTTTTATTGGCAAACTTTTAGAATGGCAAACTTTTTTCCTGTTAAAATACATGATTATTTTCTAAGCTCAACTATAAAGCCTGTTATAAAGACTGAGGACCAGTTTCGTGTGTTGAGAAACGGATTCTAAGTAATTGACCAAAGTTTTGAATCCCTGGCGTTTTCTTTACTGTCAAATATTTGTTATCAAGTCTTTGATATATCCAAGAGCACGATAGTCGAGTGGTCATGGTCGCGAACTCTTGGCCAACTTTGCTTTCTTCTAATCTTAAGTTCTAGTTCTGATTCCACAAAAGACAAGTCGTGAAGAGAGGTTGAGTTTTAGTTTAGTTTTTTTTATTAACGTCGCACTAGAAGCAACACTAGGGCTATTGGAGACGGATTTCGTAATTTTGAACCTCGGTCAAGTGACGAGGACGACACCTGAGCTCTGGCACACCCTCTCCTAACTTCCACACCACGCCAATGGGAGGACTTTGGGCCCCGACAGATTTAACGTGCATCAGCCCCGGCTACACGGCGGGTCTTTGGCGGCCAAGGATCGAACCCGAGACTGAACAAAAACCGCCGTCCACGAATCTGAAGCCTTGACCACTAGGCTACCGCGGCCCCGTAGAGGGGTTGAGGCACAATAAATCTATTGATGTTGGATGGATGGCAGTTAGGAGAGGGTGTGCCAGAGCTCAGGTGTCGTCCTCGTCAGTTGACCGAGGGTCAAAATTTCGAGGTCCTGCGTCAATAGCCCTCGTATTGCTTCTGAGTACAACGTTAATAGACTATCACGTGAAGGAACCTAGACTTGAAGCTTGTGTTCCTTGACTGCTTTTTTCCTTGGAAGAAACATAATTGTACAAATAGCACATATCACAATATGGGAAAATAGAATTTCGAATTTTTTTTTTTTTAATTTCAAAAAAAAAAATCTTAATTTATATTTTTTTTTTTTATCATAAAGCATTCCATCAGGTTCTTAGCTTCTTCAAATAAGGTGCTGGCATCATGATCCAGAGATATCTTGGAGATCTTTTTCTTTCCTGTAGGTTTTGCTGTCTCTGAGAAACAGGGTAATGCACTCCCCGGATACCTTGGTGACCCTCCTCTATTTTCAATCCCTCTTCTTATCGACCAGTTTTTTTTATATCTTTCAATTTTTTTTATCTGTCTTCCAGATCTCATATACTCGGTGTTTTGCGCAGCCTAGCCCCATGTTTGGTTCTTGCACCATAAACCTAAATTTTCATTTATTCATTATCAAAAAGCATCAATTAAAACATCTTATCTTAATCATCAATATATAACTTTTTCACTGTTGAAACCTGCTTAGAAAACCGAGAGTTTTAAAATCGCAAAGTAAAATTAGTTTTGTGTGAGTTTTAAAATTACATATACAACTTAAAATTTTGAAAATGGTAGTATATAAAGTTTTAAAAGAAAGAAAAAAAAAAGAATTTTGTACCCCACAAACTATAAAATCGATACGACTAGACTATGGTATGTATTTAAGAAATTAGGTATGCACGAACTCTGTTTTTGAACTAACTAAATTGAATCTTGTACTTTTCTTGGTAATGTTCCATTATTTTTCAGTAACTCGATTTTTCGCACCGTTAATTTTGTGGGTATTATAATAGGCTAACTTGATTATACCCGCCTGAGAGACACAATCGAATATATGCAAAGTTCCAACTCGACTTGTAAGAAAGTTAATTTCGCTTTAAAATATTTCAGTTTGTTTTCAATATCAAAATTAACCTCAAAACATATTTAACTTCATGTTGCTGTCAGTTGATTGATTGATTGAATGAATGAATGAATGAAGAAGGGTTGTAAGGCAACAAGGGCCATTATTCCTATCTGGATAAAATAGTTTCAGATTAATAAATATCAAAGAATTTCATTTTCTGTAAAAAAAAACTCTACAATTCTTCTTATTTAATACCGCTTTCTGTAAAAGATCTCTAAAAGTGATTATGCAGCAGGAATCTATTTGAAGATTACTGTCAGTTAAACTATTTTTGTAATTAAACAACATTTTGACTATCATATACGAAAGTGGTTCAAAAAGTACTTGTTTCTGAAGACAGATGGCATCATTAAGGTAAATTGTTCTTCCCATTGGGTGCTGCCATCTGTTAAGCGGGGCTGAAACAAATTTGACATTGATTCATAATTTAGCTTAGATTTTGAAGTCATTTACTGCCAAATCAAAATGTGATGCTGCCGCGTCGAGTTGTCATCGTCGGTGAGACCTCGATTCACAGTTATGCACCCGAAACCAAGCAAAATTTAAAACGTTCGGTTGCTTCCGCTGAATATTTTCCAAAAATGTTGAAGATGGTCTCATCGGAGGGACAAAGAATTTTTGAGGTGTGAAAAGCGTCATGATCACGAATTCTAGTAACAAAGACTTAGACAGTCGTCTAGTGAGTCATGATGCTTACTAAAATCAAATAATTTTCGATGAATCTCTTGGAATTTCTAAAAACTTATTGAACGAACCACGTTTGCATATGCTTATGTTATTTATATAAAGTTTAAGAAGAAAAGAAAGTCTAAAGAAAGCTCTGTTCGTTTTTGAAGTGAATGAAAATGATGCATTTTTCCTAAATTTAATAATACTTTTATTGTGCAATACAATTTCTATCATTATTTGTGAACTCTTTCTAGATGGATAGTAATTTGAATATATTATTTTTGAAAAATGGCTAGTTTTTAAAGTCCAAGAATTCAAATAGTGCTTGGATGACATCTGTTTCAGTTTGAATTTTTTCCTCGAAAAAATTTTGCAGGGAGAGTAACGGGTGATAATCGGAAGTACTAGATCTGGCGACTATGCGTCCTCTTTTAGTTTATTTTCATCGTAATAATAACTAAAGTTACACACACGTTTGAAAAACTGAAAAACATTAAAAAATTCTTTAATTATGGTTAAAAACACGTTTATCATATTTATTTTTCAAAACCCTATCTAGACCAAGAAAATTATAACAATTAGATGTAAATTTAATTTTTTTAACTCTTCCTTACAATAATTTTTTTTTTCTTCTTAGAAATATATGGCGCTCTTACTATATTATTTGAATAACACTACTACTTTTGCATGAAAAATGATCTATTTCTATTTTACAATTACATATTCATTTACTGTGTAAAACTAATTATCAATCTTTCATTAGTAACATGATTTCCCGTATTATCAATTAGTTTGCAGTTTTCAACTTTTTATCATATTGCGAAACTGTTCCCGTCATGTTTGTTGACAATCCAAAATACAGATTTCATGGTGTTATCGTATGTTTTTCAAAATATTTTCCAACTCATTAAATTGTGTTCATACTTATATTCTTTTAATATGATGTAGTTTGCAGTTTTCAACTTTTTATCATATTGCGAAACTGTTCCCGTCATGTTTGTTAACAATCCAAGATACAGATTTCATGGTGCTATCGTATGTTTTTCAAAATATTTCCAACTCATTAAATTTTATTCGTACTTATATTCTTTTAATATGATGGTAGTTTGTAGTTATCTAGGAATTTACACAGTATAGCTAACTTATGTATGAAATAGGGAGTATAAATAAAATTTTAATAATCAGCAGCTTGGCCGCTAAAGACCCTCCGTGTAGCCGGGGCTGATGCACGTTAAATCTGTCGGGGCCCAAATTTCTCCCGGCGTGGAAGTTAGGAGAGGGGGTGTAAGCTCAGGTGTCGTCCTCGTCAATTGACCATGGTTCAAAATTACGAGGTCCGTCACCAATAGCCCTCGTGTTGCTTCTAGTGCGACGTTTATAAGAGCTTGACTAAATAAATTTAATAATCAGCAGCATTGTTAAGAAAGCAAAATGCTATGCGAATGAAATGTACGAGAAAACATAATTTATTGAATCAAAAATTTCAGAAAATTTTCTATAAGACCTTATCGCTTCCCTTAAAAAAAAAATTTGATTCTATTTATTTCGTATATCTTCCTACTAATTTATGACCAATCTATTTATAACTAAATTTATACTTAAAACAATATAGATCGTTTCAAAATTTAAGATAGTAATAATTTGTAAAGGATTCATATATAAATTTAGATGCTTGTTATTCAATACATGTTGTTATATAAATTTCAATTATCTTTAACTAAAATTTTATGGAGCTTTGCTAATGTGTTGAAGGGGCTGCATGTTTTTTTCCGCTAAAACCGATTTTCAAATTTATTTCAGGTGAATTTTTTCGGCCCCCCCCCCCCATTTTTTTCCATTTTTCGTGTTTTTGCCGAAATTGTTATCAACAGATGGCAGCAGAATCTATGTATCATAAGAAGGAATCGATCCCCATATAGCTTATTAATTTGTATATATTTCAATTCACCCGTTGTTCGAACGGGTGAATTGAAAAATATAACAATCGAGATATCAATTACCATTACTTATTATGAATCGAATCAAGCAATACCTTAGAATGATATTATAATTTCTGTAAAGCCTAGTATAACATTTTTTAATTAGTAAGTTTTATTAAAAATATCAGATATTATTATTTTTTTTATAAACTACTGTGTTTTTATAAAATTAATTTATTTGTAATAACAAACACGCTTTAAAATTTTTTATTTATTAATTAAAAGCAGGTTTCGTTTCCATTTGACTTAGACCCGTGTGGTGACGGAAATGACAAAATAGTCCCACTGTAGCTCATGCATGTCGTAAAAGGCGACTAAAATGGGTACCCAGCGTCTGGGGGTACAGCCGGGCACTTTGCCCCTGGGGATTATATCAGGAGACCTCAGGGACTTGCCTTCTTTTGGTAAGTACGGATATCATAACCCCGAGACACCCTTGTGATCTTTTTCTTTCCTATTGGGTTTACTGCCTTTGCTAAAAACGGGTGACGCACTCCTGGGATACCCTAGTGATCCTTCTCTATTTTCGACCCTCCTCTTGTCAACCAATTGTCTTTTTTTTTTTTTTTTTTTTTTTTTTTTTTTTTTCAATTTTTCACGTATAGACCACAGTTAAATTTAGTTTGGTGCAGCATATCCACATCTGGCTCTTGCGCCAATAACATTTACATTCACTTACTCACTCACTATCATTGGGTTTAAATTTATATATTTGAATGTACTCTATTTTATTTGCTAAATTACTCTTACTTTGAACTCGAATTTGTAGTTCAAAATTACTCAAAATACTATTTATAAATTGGTCCTCGTTGACAAAATCTTTCCTTCTCTATTGTTAAGTTTTTCAATTCACTCGTGCGAAAAACAGGTATTCCAGCTAGTTATAAATAAACTGGGTGTACTAAGATATCTTTTGAAATTAAAATAATCGAAATGTTTGAAAGGAATAATTAAATCCTTGGTAAAATGGTCTTTCTCAGCTCATGATATATATTTTTATGTTAGCAACCCTCTTTTGGGACAGTTTTCGACATTTCAAGAATAAAATATTAGGTGTCACTCTCATCACTTGGAAGGGACTCAAAAGGACATCAGTATTCATGGTGTTACTCTAGTGTAATGTTAATTAAATAAAAAAAGAAAACGGGTATATCAAGTTTTATACATACTCGTTTACATAGCTGATTGAGCTTTTATGTAAAAAAATCTGTTGGAGCTCAGCTTGAAATATAATGTTTTGTAAATTAATAATGCGAGTTTCTGTAAGAATCCCCTGTTTTGTAAAGTAGCGTTCTTAAAAGCCTAAGTAATGTCAGACATATTAATGAAGTGTAAAACTTTCTGAGAAGTTTCATTACTTACCCAGACCTACATAACTATGTAATTAATAGTGACCTATATAACAGTAATCTTTTCGATGTCTTAAATTTAGTTAAATATTGTTTAATATTGAAATTAATATAATAATAATTATTACCTAACATACCCTACGGTCGTTAGGTAATAATTATTATCATGCGGTAGACATCAAAGTAAAATTAATTATCTTTAGCTATAAAAGGTACATCCTTATAAACAGAATAATTCGAATATTTTTCAATATTTAAAATTTCATTCAACGAAGTTAATAACTAGTTAAGATTCATTTTCGTGCATCAACTGTATTGTGGTTACAATCGTGATTTCTTAGGATAGCGACTTTCTAGATTGATTTTATTAACGTTGCACTAGAAGAAACTCATTAGCTGTTGGCGACAGACTTCGTAATTTTGAACCTCGGTCAAGTGACGAGAAAGACACCTGAACTCAACATTCTGATCTCCTACATTCCACTCAATGTCACTGAAAGGACTTTCAGGCTCACAGATTCAAGTGTTTCAGTCCCGTTACAAGGCCGGTATTTAGTGGCATCAAGACACGAACTCACGATTCGGAGAATATAGCTGGCCACAAGCCCACGACCATGACCACTAGGCTACAGCGACCATCAGTGTCGTTCTAGAGGATCGCATGTTCGACCTCATTATTCCGAGACCCGTGTGGTGATCGGGAATGACAGAATAGTCCCACTGTAGCTCATGCATGTCGTAAGAGGCGACTAAAATGGGTACCCAGCGTCTGGAGGTATAGTCGGGCACCCTGCCCCTGGGGATTATATCAGGGGACTTCAGGGACTTGCCTCCTTTAGGTAAGTAAGGGCATCATGACCCCGGGGCACCCTAGTGATCTTTTTCTTTCCCATGGGGTTTACTGTCTTTGGTAAACACGGGTGACACCCCCCGAGTTACCCTAGCGATCTTTCTCTATTTTCGATCCTCCTTCTTGTCAACCAATTTTTTGTCTTTTCTACATTTTCTTCACTTCTAGACCACAGTTACATCTTATTTGGCGCAGCATAGCCATATCTGGCTCTTGCGCCAATAAACTTCACATTCATTCACTCACTCACTCCCATTATTCCGAACAACAGGTGTTCCATTTAACTCCCGTGGTATGGAATAATGGGTGTGTTGTACATTAAAAGAAATCGAGTTTTAATGTTCCCACGTGGTGAAGATAGATATTGCAAATATGCCGACTTTTCTTCAACAATTAATTCGGTAAAAATTTCAATCAGATCTGGTATACACCGATAAATTACCGAGAATTCTTTAAACCTTGAATATAAAATTAAAATTCACTGTGATAAGACATTTTATTTGGTTATTGTATGTGGTCGTGTTTGTCTAGTGGTCATGGCATTGTCTTGGTCAATTCGTGGATTTGAGCCCTAATACCACAAAAGACGCGTCGTGTAGCGGGGCTGATGCACTTTAAATCTGTCAATTCTCCATTTGGCGTGGTGTGGATGTTTAGAGAGGGAAATGCCATTTCAAGTGTCATCCTCGTCACTTGACCGATGCTCAGAATCAAAGTTCCGTCACCAATTGCCCTCGAGTTGCTTCTGAGTACGACGTCAATAAACAATCACATCACTTGATTCTTGTATACTGTGATAAAAGTATATGAAAATAAAAATTGTATTTTAAACATTAATATTATTGAAAAAAATTGGATTTTTTAACAAATTATAAGTAATACATATACGAGGATCGTTGTTCACAGTAAAATTAATTGCACAATAGATAATTAAACGCATGGTCTATTTGTCAACGTGTTTTTAAAAATTAAGCACGTTAAAAACTTAGCTGATCAACACATTAGTTTCATAATTGTGATCTGAATTTTGTACAAAATCATTTTGCCGTAGAAAAATCTCTTTCTGATCCTACAATTGTTGGTTCAATAATTATTCAAAAAACTGCAGTATTAGAACACATTTCCCCCTTACATTTTACGAAAATACTCCCAATACTCCTATTTTTATGTCGAAGATACTCCAATTTTTTTACAAGGATTTTATTAAATTTGTTTGTGTGCCAAAGACGGGTTATCATGTTTTATTCTTGTCTTCGATTTGATCAAGCCAAGATTTTAAGTCCCACTAAAAACGTGTGACGACCTTCTTCCATTATTTAACTCTACATCTATCTTTAAGTGTTATTAAATAATCAATAAGTTCATGAGTCCAATTAAAAATACGCAAGAGAAAGACAACAAAGTTTATTTAGAATATCCAAGATCACTCTCTCTCTCTCTTTTCACTCAATTAATACTGTATAGTTAATCCCGTTTATAATCTAATAATAAAGTCTTATCTTACTAAATCACTCATTTCAAATTACGCACTTGTAGAGTATTATAGATTCAATTCCAACGTAAACAATTAATTACGATGATTCACTTCAATCTACACACCTATGAGCTTGCCATTGTCCTCTATTTCTATTATCCTTCCTTTCAATTCTATTTCGCTTATATATCACAATCTCTAATTCAATCTGTGGCACTTTTTATCTTCATCTTATTCACCTAATCATGTTTCATTGTGGTTGGCAAAGAGTTGTAATTGTGTGCAATTCAAATTACCAAAAAGTCCCTTAAGTTAGTGAAGAGAAAATAGTAAATAGACCAACGTCATATGGTCATCGCAAATATCGAAGGAATTGTACTCAGCGAATTTTCAAAAAATCAGCAATATTCGCTATTTCTGTTTCAACGAGTATTGTTTTTAGTGTCCATTCAAACAATTGCAAATTTTTATTTTTGATTGTAGTTTTACTTCCTTTATTGAAACAAGTAAAAACGCGGCTCATAGAATAGATAGAAAAGTTTGCGTCTTAGTTAGGCAAATAATTTACCTAATTCCTGGTAAAAACCATGTAAAAATACTGGTCAACAGTTTGAGGCTGAAATTCCTTATTTACCGGTATTGCTATCTCTAGTGATATTTCTGATAACGTCGCACTTGGAAGCAACATAAAAAATAATGACGACGAACTCTTAATTTTGAACCTCGATCAGTTGACGAGGATGACACTTAAAGCTTTACTCTCCTCTCCAAACTTCCATACAACGCCAGTGATGGAGCCTCGACTCATTCCCTGGTGAGGATATGGTCGAGTTTCAAAAATTTTCCTCGTCACTTTCTCTGCCTTGAACGTCGTTCAAAAGGACTAAGTCCTTCGACAATGAACCTCACATAGCTCTGGCGAAAATTTTATTCAAACTCAATCAGTTTCTTTTACATTTTTGAATGAATATTAAAGCATGCTTTTTTTTACTATGATAATTGTAAATTATGAAGTCAAGTTGTACTTGTACCTGAAAATAATCAGTTAACGAATTATTATTCATTTATTTTTGCTTACATTTATTTATTTTTTTATTTATTCATAAAAATTTATTATTTTATTTATTCATATAAATTCTTATTTATTTATTTTTCTTTTATCTTTTGTATTTAAAAAGTACTAATAAAATTTCTTTTATTAGTACTTTGTAAGCAGAATGTGTAAATCTATCTAACAAAGGAAATTAAAATCTAATTAATTACTGAATTATCTTGAGGCTCCCATTTACTAACTATTTTGAATAATTAACTGTAATGTTAATCTTTTAAAATATCTATTTGTCTCCTCAGTGCAATAAAATGAATATGAAAGAGAAAAAAATAGTGAAAACTTCTGCGGAAAAAATAAACTTTTATTCCAAATTCTAAAAATATTGGATTATGCATTTTAATTATTAGTTTGTAGGTTTCCAAATCTTAAAAAAAATATTTCAGAGAAAATGTTATTTAACAGAAACCTTCATTACTTGTGCTCTTTCGTTTCACGGAAACCTTAAAGCTTGATATTTATTCTAGCAATTCATTCATGTCTTGCTCGATAGATGGCGCCAGAGAGTTAAAAGATTTTCTTGCACGAGTTTCAAACTTTCCAACTTTTCCTACAACAGCGCAGAAATAACCATAAACAATATATTTTTAAAGCAGAATAAATAATGCCTTCAAATCCCGCAAAAAAAGGATATGTCCGCGTAGAAATAGATGAAACTGAAACTTTATATGAAAAGGTAAGAAAATTCTTCCAATGTATTGCTTTCATCAATGTTAAAGAAAAGAGAGGGTATAAGGAAAAAGTGGTGAATAGGTAATAATTCATCTACCTTTCATAAGTTTTCTGAAGGATGCTCAAATAAACTCATCCAGTCACGCTACCTTTGTCTTTCGACTCGAATTCTTACTAAACATTTGTGTCTCCATAGACGGCATTCAAAATAATGCAAGCTGAGAAAATATAAATGTGTTTTAAAAAATTAAATTATTTAATTAACATTGAACTAAACATGTTTCCCGTACATGATTTAAAACAATTTTATACTAATTAATTATTTCAATTTTTCATTGTTATAAACGTATTAAAAATATTTGATGTTACTTGCTTTTATATTTATTTATTTATTTAAATTTTTATCTTAATCTTGACTAACAAGCAAATTAAAATTACAAATACATTAATTTTTTTTAAAATTTTGGCAACACGCGAAAAATTTATTTTAATTTAATACTTTAAAAGTCTTGTTCTTATTTCAAACAAATTCAAGAATAACAAAAAAATATTAACCGCGGCCAATTTACTAATTCGTCATTTCTTTTATATGTTATTTCATGTCATTCGTCGAATTTTCATAAAACTTGAGCCCAGTGACATTTAAAATTTTGGGCCGATTTTAATATTTATTTTTACCTTGTGGAAGGTGGCTGATTTTTAATTAGTATTTTTTTTTCTTTCATTTCGAAAATGTCCTTTTTGTGTTTTAACTAGATATTATCTGAAAAAAAAGGGTAAAAGAGCTAAATTCTATACCTATATATGCGCATCTTTCACAAATATGTATTGAATGCGTAGATCATCGTTTAATTATATCTAAATATCGTATATGAAAGAGTAAAATTATTCAAATACAATTAAAGATAATAATTCCTTTACAAGAATTCTTATAATGCTCAGTTATTCGAATTTTAAAGATTGAATTCATTTAAATACGATATAAATGTGGTGAAGTGTAATTTGTTCTGTTATTACACTAACCTGACGTTCTCCTGAGTCATAATATATAATAGTAAGAATATTATATTTCATAAGTTTTCAAGCAACGTATTAGAAAACTGTAAGCAAAATAAATTGACTGCTCTGAAATGACTCTAGGTTCTTAAGTTTGCTTATTCAGCTTTTAGTTGTCCCATTCATTACCAAAAAAACGTTTTAAAAGGCATAGAAATCCAGCTGAAACACTAAAAAGTTGTTTGAGCTTACTTTACACCAATATCCTCAATTGGAAGAACAGTAAACGTTCTACGCAATTGCTCTTTACGAACGCAGCTGCACTTTTTCTCTCCGATGTCGAAATTGTTTGTGGTCAGTAGAGAGGAAGCTGGATTTTAATTTTAAATGTTATTTGAGAAAATTGTTTCTTTATTCTTTCTTTTTTTTCGGTGAGTTGATTTTACAAAAGGAAGTTAGTTTAAAAAAAGATTCAGTTTCTTTCGAAAAGTGCAATTCAGTCCTGAGAAATTCGGATAGCAATCCGTCACCGATTGCTTAACAAGAAAGAAATTTGATGACACCAGAAAAGGAGCCGTCAATATCTTTGTTTCCAGACGACAAATTTCTATTTTATGATAATAATAACGTCAGATATTCTAGTTTTGAAGTTGTAAGCTAAACATTGAGATGATTTCGTTGAAGCTGTATGTATTATCGATAACAATGGTTAAATAAGTGTTCACGCTGAGTAAAATGGTATCGATAAAATAATTAATCACCTGTTGAAAAACAAACTTCTTACAGTTCCAAATCAAAGAGTTGTTCTATTAATTCGACGAAGTTAATTATTTTTCCTAAAGACGCGTTTTTTAAATCTTTAAGGACAAATGATTATGTTTGTCATTGTAATTCGGCGGCTATGTTATCGTCACACTACTGGGGAGGGGGACGGTTTTCTACTTTATGGTGGGGAGGACGGTTGACCTTGAGTGACGCAAGCA
Source organism: Nephila pilipes (assembly GCA_019974015.1). Taxonomy (NCBI): domain Eukaryota; kingdom Metazoa; phylum Arthropoda; class Arachnida; order Araneae; family Nephilidae; genus Nephila; species Nephila pilipes. Next base: position 62,239 of record BMAW01091122.1, read on the forward strand.
ATTCGAATCTTCGAGCTGTCTGTCCGAAGAAAATTCTTTCGGCCTTGTTTTACGGATCCCTTAACGACTGAATCAAAAGGGTTCCCTCTAGGGTTAGTTATAAAGACGTTTTTACATAGGTAATTTTTAAAAAAAGCACATTCCACTCTAACACAACACGGGAAGAACGTTCTGTGCGATTTTTTTAGAGAAGATTGCCTTTCCAGTCATTACTGTAATAGTATAATCTCCTTCCTGTTATACTGAGTGTCGTATGCATAACCTCCTTTGACGTCATCAGTTTTCTCTAACTGAGATGGGTTTATTTTACAAGTGCGCCGTAGCCGGTATATCACTAGTCGTGCTTAAAGAGTGAGTGTTTTAGTTATAGAGAGACACACAGAAACAAGTTTTGTGTCAGGGGTGTATGTAACCAATAATTCTAGACTGTGCTGCCACCTAGTGTTTAAGAACTAAGTTCGATGGAAATCATGTTTTCCATGGTGATCATGTGGTATATAGTTTTTCACCCTGTGGCGAAAAGGTCAATTGACCTTGGTGACAGGGGGGATTCGAACCCTCCTTCTGTCGATCTGGGGAAATCCCATCCGGTCTTATTTTGCACCGGCCTTAACAACAAGGCCGAGATCTGGTTTTTTGTTAAGGCATTTTAATTTCTGTCGTCCTTGTTGAAGAGAGCCATCGAGGTAATAAATTAATTTCAATGGTGATTTTTCACTCGCATAAGTAATATATCAGTTTGATTGAGAAGTAATAACTCTTGTCTGTTTGTCCCTTAAAAGAACCAGCTAAACAAATCATATTACAAACTCCATATTATCTAATAAGAAACCCTTTGGAAAAAGACACTCTCCTAAGGGTATTTTTGCTCTCGTAGGTTTCTACAAGAGTTTTGTAGAGTTTTGTCTACAAGAGTTTAGTATCTCATAAAGATCTTTATAGGACCTCTTCAATTTTTAATTTCATAATGAAATTTGATTAAATTACATACGTCATTCGTTTAATGGAAGTTACATATGCATTTGGTTGGATGCAATGCTTGTCTCTAATACATTTCTGAGTATACAAATAGGAATGAGTTTAATACTGACCAGAAGATTATATTTTCGATAGTTTTAACAAGCTTGGCAACCGTTATTTCAGGACAATCTTCCCCTCTGTAATGTGATTATGTGCACTGGCCGATAACAAAACTTCTACATCCATTTTTAATCATATTTGATGATTAATGAGAATTCATTGAGCAATTATGTACGAAGGTTGTTCAAAAAGTCTGTGAGTCAAGTGTGGTAAAGGGGAACGGGTAACATATTGTAATACTGTCCATTGATCTTCTTTTCTTCTTTCCAAGAAATCCATGAGAAGGTAACCCTTCACATCCTGAAAATTCATCGCAATAACTTTTCTGACCAATTAAGCCGTCTTCGCCTTCGTTAGAGCAGATTTCTTGGAAGCAACCCATTGTTTTTATTGTTACTTAATTTCTGGTGTACAATGATGAATCCATGTCTTATTAATGCTGACATCTCAACATAGCAGTTATCAAATTTTGAATCGATAACAAATGACATCCAAATCAAAACTATCCAATGAATCAGTGTCAAACTTGTTTTTTGCGCGTTTAACAGATGGTAGTTCACAATGGTAACACTAACTTGCATAGAAATTTTATGTGCCATCAAATACAGGTACTTTTTGAAACATTGGCATATATAATAATTTTTTTTTAAAATGGAAGGGAAAGTCTGGAAGAGGAAACTAATTCAAGGAATACTATTTCTAACTTGTAGGTAATAACTTGTATGAGGTACTTCCAAGAGAACCTTAATATTTTTTTATGCAATGCGTTGCATTGAACAGAATTCGCCACTAAAAGAACTATTTTCTTTGCAACGCATTAAATAAATTTGTTTTAATTTAATTTATTATATTACGTGATCTTCTTGCAAAAGCCCCTTTGTTAGCCAATCAGAGGGCAAATCAATATCAAAATTAATTCACTCCTAAACATCTCAAGAAGAAAGCCAAATAAATAAGGCGCAATTCGAAATTCTTGTGGCCAAAATGGCTGCCTCACATTTGTTTTAAAATTCGGAATAATTTTTTTCACTTTCAGTCATTTCTTGATTTCTGATTAGACATGATTTAAAACAATTCATCAATCGATACGTAAATAAAGTATTATATTTTTTGTGAGTGTACACTTTATTTCAATACAATAAAAAAAAACGTAAGGGAAATTTATTATGACATATTTTTAAAAATCAAGTTCATTACTGGTGAAAGCAGTTATCAAACATGTGCACAAACACTTTTACGATAACAAATTTGAGACATTTATTATGAGGTATTTTTGAAAGTTAAGCTCATTACTTGTGAAATCAGGCATCAAATAAATACGGGGGGAAAACTTCTACGATAGCATTTTAAAAAGTGGTCACCTGCGACATTTTGTGGCTTACAAATGTTTGAAAAAGTTTGGCTCTTGCCCATAAACCCCAACTGGCCCTCACCGTTTAAGAATCTTACAAAAAATTGCCTTAAATACCTTTTTAAGTAAAAAGTAGATCTTGGAAGCTAAAAAAAAACTGACCAATAAGCCTATGATAAATGATGTGAACTAACGACCATTTCCTCTTTACATCTATCACGAATTAAGACCAAAAAAATAAGATTGATAACACTTTCAATAGGTGAGCTATGATGACTGACTTCTTTTGTCATTAAAACATTTTGTAGGAGGTTACTTACGAGATAAGGAAGCTACGAGGGAGATATAAAAGCCATACAGACATACTAAAAGAGGAAATTCTTATTTTTGAAACACAGAAGACGTTTTAATGAGAGGAAAAATTTACTCGTTAATTCAATTGATGGGTTTATAATTATTGCGCATGATTAGAAACAAGATCCGACATTTAAATTCAAGAAATTTGATAACAGTTAATGACATCGAAAGTTTGTTTCTAAAGAAGAGAAAAAACTTGAATGACTTTATTTTTAAAATATGTGTTGATTTTATCTTCTCCAAAAATTTCTTAGTTGTATAAATGTATGTGTAGTTCCATTAATCGCATAAGCCGTAAAAACTGGGAGCAAGTTTTGACGTAGAAAAAAAAGTCTTCAATATTAATTTTGTATTCCGATTTTACTACAAGGCATGATTGACCAACGCTTCAATTAACTCTTAGAAGTATTGTCATCTTTTTACCTTTTGATTTTCCAAACAAAACACAATATGAGTTCCAATTAGTATATTTATGATTAAGAAAGTCCTTGATAGTTCAATTGATAATACAGTTGATGGGCAGCTGGCTCGAGTCTTAATCCATCGAAGACAATTTGGGTTCCTACAGGCTAAATTTAAGATCTTATGTGGCGTGGTGGGGTTGAAGTTTAGAGAAGGATGTTCATACTTTTGTGCAATCCTTGTCTTTTGATGACCGTTCAAAATCATGCGGTTCATATACTTTAATTGATTTTTGGAATCATGGGGGGAAGGGTGGAGATGTTTATTAAAACCAAATCACACTATTTCTAATTAATTTTGTCCATGGTATATTGTACAACGCTGGATTCACTTCTATCATTAATTTGGGCTATCGCTAGTTTAGAAAGCTCAGTTACTCTTTAAACAGTCTAAATAATTACAGAATCAAATCCTTAATTTATTTTTATACTTTCTGGTAGAATAATCACAACTTGACACTGTGATACACAACTATAAGACTGTGGATCAAAATTCTCAATCATCCACTACAATAAATATTCAGAAATGAATACGTATCTAACTTGTTTTAAATGTGGGTTCAAGTTGGAACCTAATGCAACATCATACTACCCATTCTTCTCAGCGAAGCCATACCTCTAATCTTGAAGTTCAAATCTTCTTCTTCTTCTTCTCTCTCTCTCTCTCTAACATTAAACTCTTCGCATCTATAAATGCTACCTCATCAATCTTATTTACTATATATTAAAATTTCTATTCTAATTTACACAAGTCAAAAGTAGAGGTTTTGAAATCAAATGACATCATATTAAAGCCTCAAAATTTAGACGGGAGAGAAATGCGCATCGGTTGAAGCAATTTTCTAAGTATTTGAGATTCGTTTTTATTATTTTTATTATATTGTGAATAATAAAGTAGGGGGGAAGGGGGGAGTTGTACTGTTATTTTTCTCGATAGTTTTTCCCATTATTTATATGTACGAATGCTTTACTTCAAAGAAAATGGAAAAGCCACGTAACTTTACTTAATGAAATCTTTTTTTTATAAAAAAAAATTACTAAAAAGGTATAAAACTCTTTATACATTTAGAGAGTCGTGTTATATCCTCAATAAATGTTCAATTTTTATTTACTGTTTTCTATTTGATTATTGTTAAAACTGCGTTACTTTTCCTGTAACTGTAAATGACAATAAATACAATTATACCATTTTAATGGCGAGCTTAACTCATTGCTTAAGTATGTCAAAAGTTATAATAAATTTTAGAACACTGCATTTTGTTATCGAATTGGGTCTTTATTTTAAGAAGCATTCTGTAATAATAAATTGTGTTCTAGATTCTGTACAATAGGTTTTGTCACACTTTTGCCTTTAATTTTATTTTTTAAAAAAAACTTTTTTTTTAAATGTCTGAAATTTTTTTCTTTTTTCCTTTCAAACAAATAAAAGAGCCATCTTTTAGAACATTTTTAACAAATCTGTCTCTTAAAACAAATCAGGAAACAGCAGAAACTTGAAATTGATTTCAAGAAATCAAAATTAATTGAGAGAGTTTCAAAAGAGAATTAAACGGATAAAGAGTGTGACAAAAAGAAAATAAAAATAAAACCGGAGCTATAGAAAGACCCAAGAATCGCAATCCTACAAAATCCGAGTGAGAAAGTGAAACAGACATTTCAGACATTGATGAAACGTTTCTTTGCGACCATAAGTCAATTGAGAACAACGCGTACCTTGTTAGAAGAAAATTGGATAGTATTAGGGTTTCTTTTATCCAGCAGTTACACTCTTATTTGATAGCAGCTGGTTTATAGAAGCTGGAATAGTTGATATTTAACAGAAGTAACTGTATGAAACAAACATATGTTCATAGCTGTGTAGAATTGAATATGGTCATATAGATAAATAGATTCCTAAACATTATTTTGTAAATTCAGCATCTTTATAAATAATATAATAATATAGCTTGGTTTTCAGTAAGTATCGCTTTGATATAAAAAAAACAATGGCGCTTTTTCTTCTGTTTTATTTATATAAATATATACTCTGTCATAATTACCTCCTCTATTAAGGTATGTATCATATTGTACAACAAGCTTTGATATTCCATCCTCTGCCACCTGATGGGCTAACCACTGCAACACAGGCTTTGTGACATCATCATCGTCGTCGTCATAACGCTGACCACTTAAACTAATATTCAAATACAGGAACAAGTGGTAATCACTGAACGCCAGATCAAGGCTTTTCTGAAGGGATCATGTTATCCCCAGCCATATGAGGCGATGAGATCTCGGGTTCGACGTGCCACTTGTGGATATCATTGTCCTGCAGCAAAACAGCAAAGCTTTATTGAACATGCCGCTCTTTTTGGTTCAGATAGCACGAGCAGCTCAGTTAAGGTGTCACAATATGTTTCGGAATGTTTTGTGTCACCCTGTGGCACAAGCAACACTTACTATCTATTCCAAAACACAGTGCACTTGATTTTGTGTGATGAAATGATTTGCTTGAACTGTTTGCCTTTGGTCGATATTGAATGTCTTAATTCCCATCTTTAAATTCTTTTATACGTTTTCTTACCATTCCATCTCTCATAGAGCCGCAATAACCTAGTGGTCATGGTTTCGGATTCGAGGCCGGCAGTTTTCATTCAGTCGCTGGTTCGATCCTAGTTCGCTAAAGACCCGCCGTGTAGCCGGGGCTGATGCACGTTAAATATGTCGAGGCCCAAAGTCCACCCGTTGGTGTGGTGTGAAATTTAGGAGTGGGTGTGCCAGATCTCAGGTGTCGTCCTTGTCACTTGACCGCCAACAGGCCTAGTGTTGCTTCTAGTGTGACGTTAATAAAAACTAAACTAAACTCTATCTCTCATAGTGTTATCTCTGTGCATTTTATTAATCTGTTGGTAAATTTTGGTAGCTTTCACGGCTTTTGCAAGCAGAAAACGAATTACAGCTCTTATTTCACAATCAGAGGCTTTTTCAATTGTGTGAAGCATTTCAAATGCGCTTAAATAATAAAAAAAAACATGGACGAATGTTTCCATGCTGGCATCTGTGGTTAACCAACAGATATAGGCACTCAAAGCGCCTGCGTGAAATAGCGACAGTACAGCTACAGTTGCCATATTTAAGAACGATACTTACTTTAAAAAAGCGCCTGGTAGTACTATTATCATCAAAGATAAAGGATGAGTTTTTATAAAACATTTTATAGAATTTTTGAATTTATATGATGTTATGAAAATATTAAAGAATCATTCGTCTTTGCAGACCTATTTAATTATTTGTTCAATTCAGGAACTTATGAAAATGTCAGTTTATTTTTTGTGTTCGATTTCCGAAATTTACATCATCCCGTTACTTAATTAAACAATTTGTATTATAGATAAAGTAGAATGTGTATGTACGAGGAGATATATTATAGATTTAATTGTAATACTAATAAATAACCGAGAAATCTGGATGAAATTTTTCCTGCATATTAATGCTTCCTTGTGTACATAATTTAAATTTCAGCTATTTATGTTGATTTCTTTGGTTTCAGGAAGCCGTCTAATTATTATCCCAGGGTATCGCAAAGTTTTAATTATAATCGCGTAGTAAATATTTAATTTTTAATTGTTCTTAAGAATTTTCTACATAGTCCTTATCCAGAGTTATACATTTCTCTCAGCATTTCTTGACTTTTCGAATACCGTCATTATTAAACTCAACTGATTGAACTCCATGCATCGGGTTAATTCAATTTTCAGCTTCCTGAAATCAAACAAACATTAATAGTTATAATGTACATAATTTACATATGAATCAATTAATATACAGAATAAATATTATTCACATATCTCGGTTATTTCTCAGTAATAATTAAACTTTTACATTAACCCTCGTATGTAGATGCGTGAGAGAAATATGAAACATTTAATTTCTGTTAAAATTTATCTTTTGACTGAATAAATAAAAATAGAGAAAGCTCTTTGCAATTTGGAGTCTAAAAAAATTAAAAATGTTTGAAATATTATTGTTCGATGTGTATTATTATATTTGTATGTAATCGGGAATCCAAGTTAACGACTGAAAATCGGAATAAGTTATACATAATTTTAAAACAATTATCGGCGTTCTATTTTTGTTGTTTCTATCGAAATCTTTAAATTATCCCTTCTTGATTTGACCATCTTCTTTTTTCTGAGACGTTAAGAATTTGATTTTAAAGCTATAAGCATAATAACTTCCGTTGACCCACGTCAAAACCTATGCAGTTCCTTTTGACCACTAACAGCTTTGCCGCGCGTTTAACTACAAGATTTAATGGAAACGCCATCGAATTAACGATTACAGCGAGCAGATTGATTGTTCTCTCGAGCTTACATTGTCACGGAAGATAAATTTAATCGAACCGACAACGTATAATAGAATTCGCTGTACTATCAATTGATTTCTAGGTATGAACTACTGTTGCTCAAAGCCAGCAAAATGAAGCTGTAAAATATGTATCATAAAAGGGTTAGAGGAAAGTAAAGAATTATTAAAGAATCAAATGAGAATAAGTGTAAAAAATGGAATTTAATGTTTTAATTAATAAGAAAAAAAATGGATTATTTTAGGCTTGTTGGATGATAAATTGCGACTTTCTAAACGAATTCTAACTCTGTTGAAGGAAAAGTTTTCAGTTCAGTCTACATACATTTTTATTCCTTTTCAATTCATTTATAAAAATGTTACTTAATTGTCAGTTGCCATAAAAATTTTAATAAATCTTAAGTGTATAGACCTGTTGTTTTCTTCATTTATGGGTTATAGCGTGAATGTCAATTTCAATAAATCGATAGTCACACTATCAAGTCATGTCAATCTTCTGTTATGTTCATGGCAATCTTCTCATACACGCTCAGCTCTCGCCTTGCATCTTGAGGTGCGTATATGTCTGCGAGAACCGTTCACGAACGGATCGGCTCGCATATGGTTAAACGCCATAAGAATTACTTGATGCGAACCATCTGCTATCGGTTCCTCGTCGAATACAAAAGAGGTTCGCCTTTCAGATTGCAACGGCGTCATTGGTTTTCTTTCAAAAGCCGTTTGTTTTCTTGGTTTTTCTTCAGGTCCCAGCGTCTATTTTATTTTTTGATCCTAACAAAGTTCACAGTTAGTTAATTTTTTGACGGATCGCTGAAAGTTCGCTAGTACTTCAGGTGCGTATCGCTAACCGTTCGGCTCGTAAACGTTTACTCACCTTTAAGCCCTTGAACTGTCAAAACAAAGTGAGTGAATGATATTTGAGATCAATGTTGCAAAAGCTAAATACTACTATGCTACTCCAAATAAAGTGTTAATCGCTTTCGAGAGATAAGAAAATTTTTAAAAATGTAAAAATTGGTTGACAAGAAGAAAGATCAAAAATAGAAAAGGATCACCAGAGTACCCCAAGAATGTACCACCCGTGTTTACCAAAAACAGCAAACCCCATAAGAAAAGGAAAATGACTAGGATACCTAGGGGTTATGATTCTTGTATTAATTTTAAGGTAATCCCCCTAAAGGAATCAAAATAAAGAAATCGTAGATAAATTCAGATGAGTTATTTATTAATTCTGCTTCAAATAAAACTGCGATAATTTCATTGAATTAAGATTAAATAAATCAGCTCAATAATGATTTCAGAGAATTTTCAGTTGTGAACAATTGACAACAGAATTTATTAGTGAATTCATTTATTTTCATGTATTCGTCTTGAATTTGTCAATTCCAACAGTGGCTTGTATTTAATTTTTATACCAACATCGTTTGAAAGAATTTTGTTTTCTATAATACCTGTTTCGAAATAATTAATTGATATCTTAATTAAACAATTTTCTGTTTGTATGTTTTTTTAAATCTTTATAGAGGAAGAAGAATTCCGCTTTATATAGTGTGATTCGGCGTCGTTTTAATAATCTATCTTTATCTATAATTTCTCTTTCCAGTATACAATCATCGGATGCAAGTAATAAGGGTATTTGCCTTTTGTTACCACTTTAATGCGATTAGAGCATAAATTATTGAACAAATGAACTAAAGGCTTTCCAGCCTATCTTTTCTAAGATTAGAAATAATTTTGAAGCCCTTTAAAAGTCTCCTGCGCGTGCCTCAAGCAGGCCCGCCATCTCAACTAGAGGTTCACGAGAACGTCAATGGAAACGTCCCAAACTACACTCAATACAACAGAAGATGTATATTAATTGCAGTAACGGTTAGTTTTGATTGAATCATTGCTTGTGAATTATTTTGAGCCTCATTCAGATGATGAGGACGACACCTGAGCTGGTATTCCCATCTCTAAAATACAGGCCGGGGTTGCTTAATGGTCATGGTCACAAACTCACAATTGGCTTTGTTTCCGTCGAGTCGTGGGTTCGAGCCCGGATTCCAGTTTTCACCCGTGGCGTCGTGGGACTGATATACGTTAAATCTGCCGGGGCTCTAATTACTCCCGTTTGAGTGGTGTGGAAGCTTGGAGAGGGAGTTGCCAGCTAATGTTTCGTCTATGTTAGTCCATAAAGGTTCAGAATTACGAGATCCGCCGTCATGAGCCCTCATGTTGCTTCTTAATGGGAGGTTAACAAGACAATTCTCCGAACTTCCACTCTATCTCAAACGGAGGATTTGGAGCCTCGATAAATTTAACGTACATTAGCTCTGCTACATGATGGGTCTTATGTGACAATAGGACTTAAATCCACGACTCGACGGAACAACGCCGGGCATGAGCTCGTGTCGATGATCACTCGTCTACCACGACTGCTCAATAATGGCTGGAGATTCAACCTTCCCTATATATCGTTCAGAAAGTTCCTCAACAGCAAAAGGACTTTCATCACTTCAGGAATGAGACGGCTCTTTCTCGCAAGTCGTGACTAATAACGACAACAGTAAAAAGCCCCTAAAAACCAGACTGGCAGGGAATTACCTTCTGTCTTGATTGTTAAAAACTCTGGTAAGTTGTCTCTGTACCCAGAGATGTCCAGTTTGAATCCCGCCCATCAAGGTCAACCGACCACCGCCGAATCAGAGTGACCAAAAATTAATGCAGAAATATTTAGAGAGAGAAAAATTCTGATTTATATAACATACTTTAGCGTTGTTACTAATCTTTTTTGTCTCTAAATTTCTCTTTTGCAAACAGAATCATCGAGTACGAATAATTGTAGAATTGACCGTTATGCATTTTCTATACTTTTGTTATCACTGAAAAATGTGATTATGTGAGTTTTTATTATTGACAAAATGAATTTATATTTTCCAATCTTTTTTAAACAGAATTTTAAAAAATGAAAACAGATCATATAACAGGATTTTTTTATGAAATAAGTAAAGCATTTTTAAGTGCTCAATGATTAGTAGAACTATGAATCAAACTTTACATTTTCTCAAAATGTACGTATGCAAAACATGTTTCCTTAAAAATATATGACCACATTCAGTAAGGAATTCGTCTTGTTTCCTGAAAGATTCAAAATTAAGTAAGCAGATCTTTCATTTTGTATTAAAAGCAAAGATTCTTTAACATATTGTCTAAACGTAAAATTCCAATAATACATCCCCCTCGAGAATAAATTCTTCTCCCACTTAAAGACTCTTCATTTTAATTTCCTCAGTGTTGAAGATGCTCTTCTAAGAAAATTCTTTGTTTACAAATTATTTCACTCATCATTATTTATATTGATTTCAAGAGTAAGTTTAGTTAAAGATCGATTTCAACTCTTCTCTTTGTCTTAAAATTTCTTTAGCATCGGTAAGGATCGTATATAGGATATTTGAAAGCTAAAGTTTCGAGATATGTTGGTCTTTGATCTTGATAATAAACTTCCCTCAAAACTCAGAAGTTTTCCTTTTGTTAAAAAGAGGAATTTCTCTTTCTTTCTACCTTTCTCTCTCTCTCTCTCTCTCTCTTTCTGTCTGTCTCTTGTCTTAGGAATAATAAATTATTAAAGTATGCCCTTTGTGTGTTTCAATATTTCGTATAAATTTAACCCAAACAAATTTCTAAAACTGTTCACCGTCTTATAGCTTATTTTGGAAAAACTAATTACTTATTCCTCGTCATCTCATTAGAAATAATGGATTATTGAATCTATAATTATTTTTAATGAAATTTTTCTTTTACTTGATAATATCCTAAAATAAATTTTTGTAAGAAATACTCATTTAATTTCCTTTTTAAGTATTTTATTATTTAACTAATTGTTTTAGGATTATGTTGATTAAAATTGTTACATGTGGAAATAAAAGCGTTCTGAAGATCATTTAGAAGGAAAAATTCGAGTTTAATTCAAGGTAAAGGAAATTAGTTTTTCATAAATTAAATTTTTTCTATTTCATTTAAAAAAATCAATATTCCTTTAATCTGAAAATTAGTATTATTTCTTTTTTTGCATTATTCTTTTACTTGTATCATTTTCCTCTATTTTTTTTTCTTTGAGTTTTCCCGCATTACAATATCTTTTTAAAACTCATTGTTCTTAAAATATTAGCATTAGATGGCGTAA